>VZTN01011668.1:0-111835 GCA_013400515.1 Erpornis zantholeuca
CAGGGGTTGGAGCTGGGGGCTCCTACAGCTCCTCCCCAGCAGGGGCCTTCGACCATTGGGTACATAACAAGAACTATGAGGTAGATAACAACAACTACCAAGGACAACAGGGGCACACCAACAACAGGTTAAGCAACAAGAAGGGTGGGGTACATCAACAGGGGTGGAACATTGGGGCTTTTATCAATTTCATTCATAACACTGACTTTGGGAAGGGATTTTAAATGGCAGCCTCGCCTAAAGGTCCTCTTAAGTCCTGACTGTGAAATTGGTGGCCAGACACCAGGAGCTCTGGGTTCAAGGGGTCCTCAGAGCTGGGTTTATTGCCAGGGACTCTAAGTAATTGTTCTTAACAGGATTTTCCTTGCACGCTGTGGCAGGAAAAGAGGTCCATTTATATTCATTGTACCTTCTAAATGCTCCTACCATAACAATTGCTCTTGATTATAGTGGGCTTTGTTTTCCTTTGGATTTAATAGCAAGAGAAAAATGACACATGACAGAAATCTAAATAACATTCTGCTCCCTTCCTTTCTGGTTTCTTTCTGAAGTGTGATCCACAGTTTATATTGAAGAGTGATATTGTTCCCAAATATCTTGGATTATTTTTTTTCTTTCTTTTAGGGATGGGGAGAAAAGTGCATTAATGAGTTGGATTTTCCATAGTGCTGACAAACTGAGTTTTTCCTTGGGTTTTCATATTCTTGACAGCTCAAAATATCAGGCCCAAATTTTTGTAGGAAAAGGTTGACTTTCAGGGACAGGAAGCTGATTGCCAAATTAGAGATTTTATTTGATAAACTGGATTCAGGATGTAATAAAGGTTTTCAGGTTATTTTACTCAACTAATTTCTTGAAGGAGGTTGTTTAAGAGGGTGGACCTTGTAGGATTTATGTAGGTGTAACAGAGTCTGTTTTTATTGTAATTAAATTAATTTAATTAAAGAGAAGGATGGAGATAAAAGCATTGGGAATGAGCCCCTTCTGGTCTCTCCTTAGGTACTATTTTTGCCATTAACATTACTGAGAGAAGACCAAGGCTTCTCTGAGCACTGAAAAGTCCCTTTTCCAGCCATCTAATGGATTTTATCCTCACAAACACCATGCAAATGCGTTTTCTGGATATGAGGTGGATGGAACCATCACCTCCTGTTACATCTCCCTCTCTAGCCAGGGCTGCAGGAGCCTCTACAACAGAGGAACCTCATTCCATCCATGTTCTGGCAGGACTTCTCCACCTCCCCAGAGGTGTCTGATTGAACCTACTGTTGCCACAGGTAATATTTAGTGTGCTACAAGTGGAATACATTCATTTTTTCCTGCAATGTGCTGCTCCCCCCAGGGATTTGGTTGCTTTCATCTGCGTGCTCTCAGTCTGCATTGTATTTAATCTGTGTGGGGGAAATAATTGTTCCTCTTGTGGAGTGAGGAGTGCTCAGCCCCAGCAGCTCCGAGTGTTTGGGATGTGAGGGGCATTTATTAGGCTCTTTGTGTCACTCCTTACCCATTAAGGAGCCCTTGTTCCAGCAGTGTGCTCCCACCGGGCATGGATCAATGTGGATCAATGTGGATCCCAGCTCCAGCCTCCTGATGCTCCCCTGAGCCTCCCAAGGAGGATCTGACAGTGCCCTTGGGGTCAGAGTCCCCCGGACCCAGTGAGGCCTTTCCTTGGTCTTAAAATGAAAACCCAAACATGGTTTATGGGGAAAAGGGGTTTTTACCTCAGGATTTATTTCAGGATTCTTGGTCCAGGTGGAATGCCCCAAAATGCACACACAGCCCCCACACACCCAAATACACACAATTATAGGCCTTGCTAATTAACACATCTATCAAAAGTTCCCCAATGAGAGGCCCTCGTTGTGAGGAACCTTCCCCCTGGCTGGGCCTGGCTGAGGTTCCCAAATGTGTTCTGGAGAGGCCCTTGGTGTCTGGGGCTCCCAGGATGTTTGCTCTCCTGGTTTAACGGTGCCGTGGGGCTGAGCTGAGTTCTCAGCCTTGGGGAGGTACAAGTGTGGGGCTAAAAGCACTGAGAGTACATCAAACTATAAAAGAGTGTGTGAGAGGGGTGTAAAAGAAAAAGCAAAAAAGCATCCTGGCATCCCCAGGAACATGCTGGAAACCCTGGCAGATCTGCTCTGTGCCTCTCCGTGTTCCAGAGGCCTCTGCTCCCCTCACAGAGCTTTGCTAATTGCTGCTGCCAATCTGGGCTCCAGCTGCAGCCCCAGCCCCAGAGCCCAGGGGGCTGTGCTCAGAGAAGTGCCCTGTTGTGTAAAATGTTCATCCTGGGCTGTGCCACCCTCGGCTTTGGTCACCCTGAGACCATGTGCTGCGCTCTGGCACTCTCACAGCTAAAATCCCTCGTGTCCCTGCCTTGGGGCTTGTATAATCTTTCACTTTCCTCTTTTGTGGCTGTTCAGGAGCTGACAAAACATATCTGAGTCCTGTTAACTGTCAGGCAGTGCTGATTTCCCAAAAGCCATGGGCAGAGGATGCAGGGAGGCTCAGGAACAGCCAGCTGGAGGGGAGGTGGCTGAGCCACTCTGTGCCACCAGCCTAGGTCACCCCACTGAGCTCCTGCCATGTATTTCTGCCTGTACTGCCTCTGGACAAAGGCTTCTTGCTGCTCCTCTTCCTCCTCCCTCTCCTGCCTGTGCTGCCTCCTTTTGCTCCCCAGTGCTGCTGTTCTGGAGGATGAGCAGCAGCACCCTGGCAGTGCCTGCTCCAGCATTCCAACCTCCCTGGGATGTGATCCAGCTTCTTCTCCCAGTGCTCACCAGCTTTCCTTACTCTTTGCTCTCTTCACACCTCTGATGCCTTAAATGGCTCCCTAGAAACAGAGAGCAGACAGGAATAAAGGAATCAAGGAGGGATTGATTGGAAAGGCCTTCAGAGGTACACTCTGGGCTCCAGAGGTTCCTGCCCCAGTGCATCCCAACATGGACAAGGACAGCTCCCGAGTTCTTCCCACTTTGATATCAACATAAATTCCCCAACCAGAGCCCAGCCAAGGATGTGATTTCCCCCAAGCCTGCCCTCCTCTTCCCAAGATGAAGGTTTACAGTTCTTGCTCTGGGTGTCCTTGAAGAGCAAGTTAGAGGTTTTGTTATGTCTATCTTAGCATAAGAGAACAGCACTGAACAAGCAACAGAAAACTTCAGAGTCACACTAGCAGCACAGGATTAGAAAAATATAAAAGTTAAAACCTAAGGCATCACCAGGGAGGCTCCCAAAACACTTGGTGTCTTCAGACTGATGCTGAGATTCAGGGAGTGCTGGTGACCTCCTGCCCTCCCTCCCTCCCTCCCTCCCTCCCTCCTCCTGCAGCTCTTTGCTCTGTCTGCCTGCCAAAGGCACAAATCAGACTTGCAAGGGTTCAGGGCTATTGCCCAGGTAATTATATTTACTTTGCAGTCTGGCTCTGCTAGGACTGAGTGTAAATCCAAGCTTCAGTAGGGTGGTCAGTGACTGTCCCTGCATGAATTTATTGGTACCGTGAGGTGACACTTTGTGCTCTTACCTGCTGTGGATGTCAACCTTTTAAATCATTCTGGAAACAGGACACATTTGGCAGCTAAATCCTAATGGGTTCGTTCCTTCTCCTGCCATTTCACCGTCTCCTCATGCAGGTTTATAATTACAGATGGGATTTTGACAAGTCAGATTCCCTGTAATGGCAAATTTAAGCTCCCTGATGTTAATCAGAGGAAGCCAAGAAGATTTTGGAATGTGTATTTATTAAGGATAGTGGTGGCTGGAGTCATTTTCTCTCACCAGAGCTGCATTCTGGGATTTATTTTCTACAAGGCCTGATTTTTAGTGAAAAAATTATTTTACCCCCTCACAGACACACAAAGCAGCATAAACCCCCTTGCTGTTGATACAGGAATACTCATTTTGTGAGAATGGAGAAGATGCCTTCCAGTGTCCAAGAGCTCCAGGGGCTCCAACACCTTGGAGAGGGACTTGGGACAAGGCCTGGAGTGCCAGGAGAGGAGGGAATGGTTCCCAGTGCCAGGGGGCAGGGATGGATGGGATATTGGGAAGGAATTGTTCCCTGGGAGGGTGGGCAGGCCCTGGCACAGGGTGCCCAGAGCAGCTGTGGCTGCCCCTGGATCCCTGGCAGTGCCCAAGGCCAGGTTGGACATTGGGGCTGGGAGCAGCCTGGGGCAGTGGGAGGTGTCCCTGCCATGGCAGAGGTGGCACTGGGTGGGCTTTAGGGTCCCTGTGAACCAGCCCCCAGAACTTGTCAGCCTCTCCACCCTCACAGCCACATCCCCAGAGCTGTTTTAGCACCTCTGCAGGCTCACACATCAGGAATCCCACGGTCCCTGCCCACAGGATCTCTCCCTGGCTCAGACAAACCCAGCACGGAGCTGTTACCTGCTTTGGAGCTGTCTGCTGTGTGCAACAAGATTTGGACACCTCTTCAATGCTTCTTTTGGCCAAATCTCTGCTTTGGTGCCTGAATTGCACCGAGTCCTTCTGCTCCTCACACCAGGGCAGCTCTCTGAGGAGACTCAAGCATTAGAGGTCCCTACCCAAGTCCAGACCAATGTTGTAGGGAAAAATTAAGGTTTTCTAGCTACAATAAGAAGAAGAAATGAAATTGCAAGTTTTTGGCTGGTCCCTGCACCCTGAAGATTCCTGCCCAGGATCAGTCATGGACAAGAATGCCCTAGGAGCCACATTCCTTAGGAACATTGTGATGAAGGCAATTTCCCTTCCCTTGCGTTGTCTGGGTTGCAAGCCCTGCACTCTGACTATGGCAAAGAGCTCCAATTTACACCTTTGCCTGTATTTTGTTTTCTTCTAAAGGTGTTTTTATCTGCATTTTATCCAAATGGATGAAAATGGAAGTGACCTGCTTGGCTCAGGCAGGGACAGCCCCGTTCCAGCAGCAGTGTCCCCATTCCATGTTCCCATCAAGGGAAGCTCTCTGCTTGTTGCTTGCACTTAGGGCATTTTCAGAGGAAAATTAATATTTCAGCAAACCTTTCCTGACTCTTGCTCTGGGAGAAAAATCCAACCCTTTCAAAAAAAAGATCAGCCCGGGGTGCTGGGCACGTCCTGGGACACAGCAGTGGGGAAAGGGAGGATCTTCCCTCGTCCTTGTCACCATCTGTCCCAAAAAGGAGTTTTGTTGACACAAAAAGGGAACAATAAGCCAAGGAGACTTTAGGAACCACAGAGCTCCCAGCATTGTGCCTGAATTGTGCATTTACCTTGCTCACTGGCCACAGGAATAATTTATGAGAAATTAACTCACATATATATATATATATATATACATATAAAAATTCTGCATCCTCTGCAGTATCTTTACAGGGGATAAGGACATGAAAACAGGAATTAAGCACAAGGCTGACTAGAAGTGGTCTCTCCCTGGCCACAGGGAGGATTTTGCAGACAGGCAGCTTTAATATCTGCCAGGGATTGGAGCTTAGCACCCCTGGGACCCCACACTGCAGCCTGAACTGCCTTCAGCACTTCACCTCTGATCACTGGGTACAAACAGCTGCTGTATCCTCTGTGGAGAGCCAAATGAAGCTTTTCAATTGCTTTGGAGGTGTTGGACCTAGCACAGGTCCCACTGCTCCAGCACCATGTGCTGCTGCTTCCCTGCAGCTGGGAAAGGTCAGAATTTCATGGGATCATCACTAAAAACCAGACTTTAGAAATTAAGGCTTAAACATTCCAAGTGTCCAAGGCCAGGTTGAACAAGGCTTGGAGCAACCTGGGATAGGGGAAGGTGTCCCTGCCCATGGCAGGGCATGGCACAAGGTTCCCAAACCATTCTGTGCTCCTCTGAATCTGTGTGCTTGTAGGAACTCAGAAATAAGTTGGAAAACTTGTTCTTTCACACTCTGCTTTGGTTGTGGTGAGCCTGTCCCGAGCTTTTTCCAGCAACAGGAAAAAATCCATTTTATCATCACTAAGTGTAAGGAAAAGTGCAAAGAAAATTGCAGGACCCACAGTAAAACCAAAGATTATTTTGCTTTAAATATGTGATTTGAGAGATGAGCAAAGAAAAAGTAGGAGCCTCTTTCACACAAATGTTCCTCAGTTTTGAGCATTAACTCTGCTGCATTTTACTTGCAGACCACAGGGCTGATATTTTCAGGAACAAACTCAACTCAGCACATTCTGTGGTTCTGGGAAATATAGTATCACCTGCTTAATACTGTGGAAATCAGGCCAGTTAAGATATCTTAACTGAGAATGGGACTCTCTACCCCATCAGGGTAAAGATCCTTGTCTGGGATTTCAGCAGGAGGTGAGGGTTTGGTGCTGCCTGGGCTCATTTTCCTCTTCAGCCCAGCTCTGGAGCCAGCTTTTCCTGCCTGCTTTGCTTCCCCATCCCTGCTGCCAGCAGTGCTCCCTGCCTGTGGGTGCTCCGAGGATTCCTGAGGGAGGGAAATCATCCCTGTCCCCCTCTGGAGCCAGCCCCTCACATCCCCACAAACCTCACCAGCTCCAGGCTTCTGTTCAAGTTTCTCCCAGTCTGGAAACCTGTCAGAGGATTTTGTGCTGTTTTACAGGATTTGTAAATCACTTGCAGGGGAAAAATGTGTAAGTATTGCTGTGGCCTTACAGAGGAGTCAGATGTTGTGGGGGCATCCCACAAATAAAACAAGCAGCTTCCCACTCCGGGTTCCCATGTGAAGGTTTACAGGCTGAGATGCAGTGTGAGATGCAGAATAAAACCTCCAGCACTCAGTTTTCTCCTCTAAACTCCGAACTAATCACAGCAGACAAGGTGATTGACTGAATAATCCTCTCCTGTTTTTATTTTCTCCTACAAATGATCTGCATCTCTGCAGGTCTGCTCTGCCTGTCAGGGAGCAGTGGCAGCAAAGAGCCAGAGCTGTGTCTGTTGTCCCAGCCCTGCTGCCAGTGCCAGGCACAGCCTGACATGACCCCCCCAGTCCCCCAGAGTGGCTCTGCACTGGGAGGGACCCAGCTGTGCTTCCTTCTCAATTTGCAGCTTTCCAAAGCAGTGGCATTAACGCCCATCCCCTGTGTCCCAATTTACAGCCTGTTCCTCATTGCCACAGAATCACAGGATCCCAGGATGGGTTGGGTTGGAAAGGACCTTAAAGATCATCTCATTCCACCCCTGCCATGGGCAGGGACACCTTCCACTGTCCCAGGCTGCTTCAAGCCCTGTCCAACCTGGCCTTGGACACTGCCAGGGATGCAGGGGCAGCCACAGCTGCTCTGGGCACCCTGTGCCAGGGCCTGCCCACCCTCCCAGGGAACAACTCCTTCCTAATACCCAGTCTAAACTCATTCTCTATCAGTTAGAAGCAATTTCCCCTTGTCCTGTCACTCCAGGCCCTTGGAAATTGTCTTTCTTCATCTTTCTTGTCAATTCCTTCAGGCCCTGCAAGGTCACAGTGAGCTCACCCCAGAGCTTCTCCTCTCCAGGTGAACAATCCTAGCTCTCACAGCCTTTCCTCCCAGCAGAGCTGCTCCATTCCTCTGATCCCCTGGTGCCTCCCCTGGGCTCTCTGCAGCAGCTCCAGGCCCTCCTGTGCTGGGCCCAGAGCTGGGGCAGCTCTGCAGGTGGGGTCTCACCTGAGGGGGCACAGGGACACAATTCCCCCTCCCCTGCTGCCCACCAGGGCAAGAGTCACCATCAGCCCAAAGCCCAAACTCAGTGTTTGTGGAGAGTACAGGCAGCTTAGGGGTTAACTACAATTCTGGCCCTGCAGACCTTATTCCCAACTAGAGATTTTAGGACTTCTCTCCTTTTACATCCCCCTGGAGACATCTGACACTGCCAGAGCTGCAGTTCAGGGCTCTGGCAAAGCTCCCCCCAGAATGGGTCACTTCCTCAGGGAGTGAACTCGGAGCTGTTTGCTGCTCTTACAGGACAAGGACATTTATGTTTTCACACAGCTGGGAATAAGACATGAAATGTAGCAGAGCTTAGCTGTCAATGCTCCTTCACAGGTCTGCAGGCTGTGGTGTGGAATTTTGTGGGGAAGGAGAAAAAATCCTCCAAGATTGGCATTGGAGAGAGAGATGTGAGAAAGGCACACACGGTGAGAAGGAAGCTCAGAGAGGGTGGGGGGGAAGCTCCAGAAGAGCACAAAGTACATTTGGGAAATGATAAACACATTAAAATCAGGGATTTCTGCTGCGTTGTGCCCATCTGGGATGGCAGCTGGGACCAGCAGCTGGGAACAGCCAGGATTGGAGCAGGGACCCCAAGCATGGAGTAACCTCCCATGGCTGCTGCCACCTGGGAGGGGCTGGAGACACCTCTGCTGGCCTGGGCCCGGGGACACTGCTCTCCAGGCTGGCAGCAGTGGCATGGCTCCCTGGAAATTGCTTTTCAAGGATGCATCAGAGCAATTAGGCTTAGACCCAGGGGGCCTGGGTGATGTGGGAGAAGCTGAGTGGGAGAATCCTGAAATGGGTGAAGGTAGGACAGACAAAGTGGCAGCCCCGAGGTCACGTCCAGAGGGAGGAGAGTCCATGGGCTCACCAGCAGCTCCAGTTTGGTGGGCTCCTGTCCATAACTGCACCTTGGGGGCAACACAGCTCTTGCCAGGCAGCTGCCCAGCCCTGAGCAGCACCAGCCAGGATGACTTCTACTGACAATCACCTCTGAAAAGTACAAAACTGGCATAAAATAGAGGCTGTGAGGGGGAGAATCCAGTTTGTAGCAGGCCCCAGGCCCACTTGCTCCTCCATTCCCACCAGTGCACTGATCTGGCCATGGACAGGAGCTCTGGGACGTCCCCAGAGGTTTCCTGGCCCTCTCTTTTCACCCCTTACAGCCCCAGCCCTCGAGAGGAAAAGGCTGGCAGAGGCACCAGATCCTTCCTGCCAGGTCTCCCCTCCTTGGCATTAAGATCCAGGTTCAGGGGCTGATGAACATGCTGAAGCCACTGCTAAACCAGACTATTTCTGCAGCCTAATGGCACTTGTTTCCTGCCCAGGCTCCAGGTAAAACCGAGCTCATTCTGTGTTAAGAAAGAGCTAAAAATGAAGGGAATGAGGGGCAGATGCACGACTGTCACAATAGAAACAGATCCCTTCCAGCCCCTCCCTGTCACTCAGAGCAGAGCTGTGACTGCTAATGGCAATTTGGCTCTCTCCTGTTCCCATTTAGGAGCTTTATTTTAAATCAAGCCACGGAAAAATTGGGATTTCTGCAGAAGTGTTGACATTTTCCATGGAATACAGAGTGTGGGAAGCTGCCAGTTTCTGTTGCTGGTAGAGATAACTCAGTGGGGCTTGCACCAGGCTGGGAAGTTCAGCCCCCAGGGGGAAGAAGTTCAGAGTTTGTTGCCATTGAGCCCAGGGCCAGATAAAACATTTGATGTTTTAAGAAAATCAAGAGTTTCTAATGCTTTTTTTGGGTTTTTTGCATGCTGAGAACAGCTGCTCCTCAGAGCTTCCCAGAGATCCTCCAGGGAGAGCACCTGGCAGAGCCTCACTCACTGGGGCAGCTGAGCCCAGGCAGGGCTCCCAGGACCGGGAACCTGCACTGGGGGAGTGGCTCCAACCTCCCCATTCCCTCCAGAACTTCTCCAGATCTATTCATCCTCCCAAGGAGAGGTTAAAAGAGGGGTGTAAAAGCAAACCCCCAACCTGCTTTGTGTGCAATTTCGGGTGCTCAGTGAGGGGAATCAGTCAGGAGAGTCACAGAACCCCAGGATGGTTTGGGAAGGGATCTCAAAGCACATCTCACCCCAAACCTTCCTCTAGGCCAGGTTGCTCCAAGCTCTGTCCAACCTGACCTGGAATCCCAAATGCTTTTGGGACTGCAAGAGTCACTCTGGCTCCCAGCAGTGCAGGAGCAAAGCCTTCCATGCTCTTCAGGATCCAGGGAGAGAAGGATTTCTTCCTCCTTTAGCACTGAATCAACATTTTATTCTCGGTGGTCTTTTCTACTTTAGAAACCCTGCTTGATAAATTACTAGAGGGGCTCATTAACTGCAAAGATTTGTCAGTTTTCCCAAAGCAATCAGGGTGTTAGTTAGAGCAAAGGAGCAAATGGAAAACTGAACGGGAAGCCAAGCACAGCCCCATTAATCCTGGGCTATGGATCGACATTTGTCAGCTCTATTGAAGCCTGTTGTACCGAGGAGAGCCCAGGAGACCACTCAATTACTTTATCTCTGAGCAATTAGGATCCTGCTCTTCCAGGTCAATCTGTTAGCACAGAGGGGAAAAAAAAAATTTGGATACAAGATGAACAGTAGAAAATCCACTGCCTTGTGCTGTGGGGTCTTTTAGAGGGGGGAAAAAAACCAAACCTGCCAGATTTTCTCTTTGAAATGCTGGGTTTGAGAAGTAAAGTTCACTGGATTCAGCATCAGCAAGGGGCTCCCAGTATTGCTGTGTCCCCCAGTGTTCTCCTCTCCATCTCTTCCCAGGCATTTCTGTGTCTGCCAGGTGACTGCAGAAGGATCAATCCATTCTTGGAGCCAGAAATAGCCCAGGGATGGCTGTGCACTCTGCACTGGGACTCATCCAGCACAGCCAGATTGAAGTGGCACTTGTGCCACATAAGCAAAGCCCTGACAAGGTTTAGGCTGGGGAAAGCAGGAGCCACTTTTAGCTCTTCCTTAGTGAGAGTGAGGGACTATTCCAGAAGAAAGGGAATTTTTCGGTGCACATCCATTTTTCTGCAGCTCATAATTCACCTTCAGAAGGCACAGATATCAGGAGATGCACAAGTTTGGAGGAGTTTCTAAAAGGATACAAAAAGGTACAAAATGGGAGAATAACTGAGTGATAAACTCCAAATATTCAGGGACACTCAGATTTAACTTGAAAGCTGCAGCTTCTGCCTCTGACCTTAAACAAGGCACAGGGGTGGTGAGTCCTTTAAAGCAAGAATACCTGGGATAAAAAATGCTGCCTCTCCCTGAAAGCCTCCCTTTCACATCCTCATGCCCAGGGTGATGGCAGCACTTGGGAGAACCTGGAAAATGACCCAGAGATGTCCCTGCACTCACCCCCACCCTCCTGAGCTGCTCTCACCCAGCTCATCTGAGCCCAGGCAGGGCTTCAGCCACCAAATCCCAGCTGTGGGGTGATGGAGTGAGCTCCCAGTGACACCTGCATGGCCACAGCTCCATTCCATCCCTGTCCTGGGAGGACTGCTGAGGTTACACAGAGCTGCAGTCAGGAATTGCCTACACAATGCAGGACTCTCCCCTGAATTTGCAGCCTGGTTTGGTCATTCCGTGATTGTCTATCGAAGGAATTTTTTTTTTTTTCAAGTAGAGATGGTGGAGAATGGGAATGGGAAAATCTTGGATCTGGGGGTGCTTCATAGAGCTCCTGAGATAACTGAAATGTTGGTCTACAAAAACGGCAGGGAATGAGCAATGGGAAGCAGGATAACCAAACTGTTATGTGCAGCTTCAGGATGCTGTTTGACTCATTGGGGACTAGAGAGATGGAAAGGGGTTTCAAAAAACCCCAGACAAGCCAAAAATCCTATAATAAATGGCTTTCAATGAATGATTCCACCTATTGGTACAGCTTTTCTTTGCTATTTTAGAGGATGGAAATCATCCATTGGGATTAATTTAACCAGTGAGTCAGGTTTGGTGACTGAAATCCCTCGCTCCCCCCTCCTCTATCATTTCTGCAAACCCAATTCTTTATTTTTTCTGTTGGTGAATCATCCCAAAATTCCCTCCCTCACTCTCAGCTGTTGAATGAACATGCTGAATGGATGTGTTTTCCCCTCTGCACTGTTGACTCACTGCTCTTTTTCCAGGGAAGGCAGCCTGACCATTGGCCTTGAGCTGATGGCAGGGGGTTTGAAGAGGAGGAAAATGAGCTGAGTCTGTCCAGCCTGGTGGCTGAGCCTCTGTGCTCCTCCTGCTCCATCCCCAGGGATTTCCTCAGAGCTGTTGGAGTCCAGGGAAGTCTGAAAGCTTCTCCTGCTCCTCTGGTGGTTTCTTTATATCCCCAGACCTCCTCAAAAATAGCTTAGCCTGCGACCTAAGCTGATGGGAGAAGCATTTTCCTCCCTGGCATGGAGAGCTCTGTCACAATACCCGAGGTCAGTGCCAAGTGCCAGCCCCTGGGTTCCTGGGATCACTCCATTATGCCAACTTTAATATTTAATGAAGAGTAACTTCATTAAAAAAATAAAAATAATTTAAAAAAGCGAGTTGTGGGTATTGAAAAGGCCCAGAAATCTGGAGGCAAGCAAACAGATTGTTTTTATTTTAAACCTCATGGGTATTTTTTAAGGCAGCTGCACACTGCCTGAGTGCAGCCCTGCCCTGGGCACACCTGGCTGTCCAGTTCATCACTGCCCAGCTCCACAGTTGGGCTGGGATAACTGTGCTGGAGCCCTCAGGCTTACATGGCTTCAAATCATGGAATCCTGGAATTGTTAAGCCTGGAAAAGACCTTTAGGATCATCAAGTTCAACCATCAACCCAATACCCCCATGTTCACCACTAACACATCCCCAGGTGCCACATCCATATTTTTTTTCAACACTTCCAGGGATGGAGACTCCACCACAGCCCTGGGCAGCTGTGCCAAGGCTGGACAGCCTTTCCATGAAGAAATTTTCCCCAATATCCCCCCTGCCCCTCCCCTGGCCCAGCCTGAGGCTGTTCCCTCTCCTCCTGTCCCTGTTCCCTGCCAGCAGAGCCTGACCCCCCCCGGCTGTCCCCTCCTGTCAGGGACTTGTGCAGAGCCACAAGGTCCTCCCTGAGCCTCCTTTTCTCCAGGGTGAGCTCCTTTCCAGCTCCCTCAGCCCCTCCTGGGGTTCCAGACCCTTCCCAGCTCCATTCCTTTCCCTGGACACTCCATCACCTCAGAGCAGAATTTCTTTCTGCCCCCTAAACCCTTCTGCTTCTGATTCCACCTTGGATGGCTTTGCCCAGCTGCTGTCAGCCCTCAAATATCCCATAAATAAACCTTTTTTCACAGTATCCCTCTGGATGCTCTCTGGGTCCCCCTTGATGGAATTTCTGAGGGTTGGAGAGCTTTCCATGCTACATTGCCCCCAGCAATGGAATTCTCCTAAAGCACAGCTCTGAGCAGCACCTACATCAGTGTCTGGAATTATGCTAAGCTCTGCTCATCAGAATTATTTTATTAACTGGAAAGGGGGAGCACACACAATTTAACAGGGGAGAAAGAGCAACAAATCTAAGAAGAAAAATCAGTATTTTACAGAGAGAAGAAAGCCAGGAAACCAATGACTATAAAAGCTGTGCTGCAATTAAAGGACCTTTTATTGTGGGGATTTAAAAGCTTTTGCTTCTCAGGGTGCACATTATGGAAGGCAATCCAGGGATCTGCTGGGGACAAGGGTGTTGGCAGGTGCCCAGGCGCCAGGGCTGACAGCAAAACCTGGGTTTTACTGAAAGCAGGCTTTGCTAGGCCTCAGAACTGTGTCAGACATCAGCAGGACAATTACAGCTCCATCCTGCCTGGGGAAAAGGCACGGGGGGCAACAGGAGAAGGATCTGCTGGGTTAGGGATTTCTCCTTCTCCTGTTTTGTGCTGGGCACAGCTCTGTCCTGGGCACAGCTTTGTGCTGGGCACAGTTTGTCCTGGGCACAGCTTTGTGCTGGGCACAGCTTTGTGTTGAGCACAGCTTTGTGTTGAGCACAGTTTGTCCTGGGCACAGCTTTGTCCTGGGCACAGCTTGTGTTGGGCACAGCTTTGTGTTGAGCACAGCTTTGTCCTGGGCACAGCTTTGTCCTGGGCACAGCTTTGTGTTGAGCACAGCTTTGTGTTGAACACAGCTTTGTGTTGGGCACAGCTTTGTGTTGAGCACAGTTTGTCCTGGGCACAGCTTTGTCCTGGGCACAGCTTGTGTTGGGCACAGCTTTGTGTTGAGCACAGCTTTGTCCTGGGCACAGCTTTGTCCTGGGCACAGCTTTGTGTTGAGCACAGCTTTGTGTTGAACACAGCTTTGTGTTGGGCACAGCTTTGTGTTGAACACAGCTTTGTGCTGGGCACAGTTTGCCCTGGGCACAGCTTTGTCCTGGGCACACCTTGTGTTGGGCACAGCTTTGTGTTGGGCACAGCTTGTCTTGGGCACAGAAACTGCTCACAGGCACAGATCAAAGCTGCACTCCCATCTCTGCTGCCAGGGGTGCCCCTGGAAGAGAAGCCTCACTAAAAACTTCCCCAGGCAGGAATGACATCCAATTATTGATCTGCAAAGAGTTAATGATTCCTGCGTGGTTGATGCGGCAGGGGAGAGGTGTGCCAGGATCAAAGCCAAAGGGGATCAGAAATCCTTGCCTGGGTCTCCCCTTGGCTCATTTCTCTGCAGTGGGAGATGGTGTTCAACCATCTAAGGACTTTTCTTTCTCATCTGGAAACAGAAATAAACATGAAAATGTGGATACAGAGACAAATGCAAGTGTGTGTGAGCATCTCTGGATGTACAGAGAGTTTATGAGCAGATTCTACAGAGTGTTGGGAGTCAAATAAGGAACATTTGGGAGTGTTTGGAGCCCTGTGTTGACAGCAGATGAAGCAATGCAAAGCATCATTCACCATTTCAGAGCTGCTTCTGCAGTGCAGGCAAGGAACTCACACCAGGGGAAATAGAGAAACACATTGTGAGACAACTTTATTTATTTGAGGGTTTTGCTTTGAATATAAAAAATGACCAGTAAAGGAAATGTTTTGCTATTACTGTGGAGCATGTTGGCTGAGATCTCAGAAGCAATGGGAGGTTTATTTAACATGGAACAGCTGCAGGAAGAGCTAATATGGACATAAACCTCCCCTAGACCCAAAGCAGACGTGAGGAAAGAGTCCTGCAAAGACTCTGAGAAGATGATGCTAACTCATAAAGTATCAGTTTCTTATTGTATTGATTATATTTCAGTGATCAAATATAAATTTGGTGTATCCAGCAGTGACAGCTTTACTGCCTTATTGTGCTGATTATTACAGAAAGCATAAATTGGGTCATAATTCTGAAGAGTCATCACAAAGCCATGTGCAACTGTGAGTTACTCATTTGAAATAAGGCTTATGAGGCCTTCAGGAGGAGATCAAAGCATCAGTGAGTGCTGGTGCCCGAGGAGGGCTCTGACACACACCCAGCCCTGGGGTATCTCACTGCACCCCTGCTCCCCCCAGACCCACAGCCAGCCCTCACTCCTGACCTCCCCCACTGCCACTGGTGCCTTAGCTTTTAACTTTTATATTTTTCCAACCCTGCACTGCGAGTGAAACTCTGAAGTTTCCTGTAGCTTGTTCAGTGCTGTTCTCTGTGCTAAGATAGACACAAGAAAACCTCTGACTTGCAGAAAGACACCCAGAACAGGAACTGCAAACAACAATCTTGGGGACAGGGGGGCAAGCTTGGGCAAATTCCATCCTTGCCTGGCTTCTGCTTGGGGAATTGATGCTGAGATCCAAGTGGGAAGAACTCGGGAGCTGTCCTTGTCCATGTTGGGATGCACTGAGGCAGGAGCCTCTGGAGCCCAGAGTGTACCTCTGAAGGCCTTTCCAATCAATCCCTCCTTGATTCCTTTATTGCTGTCTGCTCTCTGTTTCTAGGGAGCCATTTAAGGCATCACCAGCAGTGGCTGAACACCTCTGCTGGGGAAAAATCCTGAGGGAATTGGGGGTGACACCAGCCTGGAGAAGAGGAGGTTTTGGAGTGATCTAATTCCTGAAGGGAAGCTAGAAGAAAGATGGGGAGTCTCTTGGGACAAGGGCCTGGAGTGCCAGGACACAGGGGATGGCTTCCTACTGCCAGAGGGCAGGGATGGATCAGATACTGGGAAGGAACAATTGGTGCAGCCCTGGCACAGGGTGCCCAGAGAAGCTGTGACTGCCCCTGGATCCCTGGAAATGTCCAAGGCCAGGCTGGATGGGGCTTGGAGCAGCCTGGGACAGTGGAAGGTGTCCCTGCTCATGGCAGGGGGTGGAATAAGATGATCTTTAAGGTTCCTTCCAACCCAGACCACTCTGGGGTTCCATGATTGATAAGCAACCCAGAGCAGGAGCCTGATGCTGTTTCCAGTGGTGAGTTATGACAATAATCTGCATTTCATTCCCCTCACTGGGATGCAGTCTCAGAACTCAGTACAAATGTGCCTCACGAGCTGGCAGGAGCATGGGGAGCACAGAGCACTCTCACCTCACACCTCCAGCTGTGGAACCAGGGAATGAACCCCTGGAGCATCCCTGGATCCCCCCTGAGAAATCCATGCTGGAAAGAGAAAGCCATGGTGGTAAGCTCATGGCTGAGCAGGTGTGAGCCTCTCAGTGTGAGCAGCAGCCCCGTGCAGTGCATTTTGGCTGCCTCCTCCTGCGTGCTGAGCACATCATCTCCCCCAGGGGCTGGTTCCACAGGGGACACAGAATCCTGGGGGGAAATCCATCCCAGCTCTGGTCCCAGCCAGCCCAGGCCCTTCCTTGCCTCTCCCACAGAGTGGCTCTGCCAAAGGCCGAGCTACAAACCTGCCACAGCTTGGCCCTGTTCGGTTTGTTCCAGAAACCAGAGCTGGTTTTGAGGACACAACATTCCCAAGAACATCTCCCAGCCCTCCCCTCCCACAGGAGAAGGGGCTGTGGATGATGTTCCTCTCCCAGCAGCCATCCAAAGGGTGATGCCCAACAGTGTTCAAGTTCATAAATCCCAGGATCGTTTGGATTGGAAAAAAAGCCTTAAAGCTCATCCCATTCCACCCCCTGGCACAGGCAGGCACACCTTCCCTAACCCAGCTTCCTCTGAGCCCTGTCCAACATGGCCAATATCCTTTGGGAAGTTCAACTGCAGTGAATAATTGGTCACTTTAAGCCTCAGAAAGAATGTAATGGTCTCCAGCTGCAAGTACAATAAATCTGGTGAAGTTAAAGGTACCATGAGATCAGAGAAGATCTTCTCAATTTGAAATGGAATATGGAGTCCTCTCTCTTCCACTGTGTTTTATCAATTAACCTTCAGCAAGCACAAAGGTTTCCCTGGATCTGGTGCTCCCACTGGCATCTGGAGGAAAAGACACAAATAGTACAGATTTCTCTTTTTTGAGGAGAATACTTTTAATAACCAAAAATGTTTCTGCACTTGGAATAATGAGAGTGACTTTTTTCTTTCAAATGCTAAATTATTTCAAGCTGAGCTGTTGGGAACCATTAATAATTCAAGGAACTCTGCTTTCGGTAAGAACATCTGTTGGAAGGTGTTAAGGCATAGGAATAACCTGACTTTCAAAGTTATTTTTCCATTTCTTTTATTCTCTTTGTGAAGAAAAAAAAAAGATGCTTTGGTAAATTATAGGAAGAAGCTGCTGAAATGCCACTTGGAAAACAAGGAGGGCTGGATGTTTGCAGTGCCAGGGGCACCAGCTCTTCTCTGCTTTGCCCTCCTCCCCTGGAGCACCAGAGCTGTGCCTTCCAGGCCCTTCTCATCTGCAGACCCCAAAATGTTGCCAGGGCACATTCATGATTATTTTTATCAGCCCCTCGTGGTTATTTTTAACAGATTTATTATTTATCAGCCTTTAAACATGAGGCTGCATTTCCCAACTCCTTTACCTTGGCTCTTTACAAGTTGCTCACAGATCATTAGCAGACCACAATAATCACAGAATCAGAGGATGGTTGAGGTCAGGGAAGACCTTTAAGACCATCAAGTCCAACCATGGACCCACCATGGCCACCACTAACCCATGTCCTCAAGTGCCACAGCCACAAGTTTTCTGCTCACTTCCAGGGGTGGTGATTCCACCACTTCCCTGAGCAGCCTGTTCCAATCCTTTACAGCTCTCTTTATATAAAAAAAATATTCCTAATAGCCAATCTAAACTTCCCAGGGTGCATCCTGAGGCCTTTTCCTCAGAACAAAGGAATGAACTTCCCCAATTCTTCTTGCCAAAGAAGAATGAGAGAGAGGAAAAGCATGGATGGACCTTTGCAGGAGAGCTCATCCCTCAAGTGTAGGACCCTGGGGATGACACTGGGGAGGTGCCAGCCTCTGTCTCTCCCCACAGCCACTTGGGAGAAGTTAGATGACTGAATGAGACCCAAAACTGAATTTTTGAGGGGTAAAGCTAAGAAACATTTTGTCCTCCTTCCAGAAATGAGTCGAATAACCCAATGCACTTCAAAGATTAACAGAATTTGGAAGGCAGACCCACATGCAGAGTGGTATTTGGAGGTCTCCACCTGTTTGGAGATGGGAATTTGAGTCAGCTTATTGACAAAGCTGCTTTTCCCAGACTCAGTCCACAGGCAGGGTTAGAATTTTGTGTCTCTGCAAAGTTCTGTTGCCTTTCCCTGGTCTTAAAATTAAAACCCAAACACAGTTTATGGGGAAAAGGGATTTTTACCTCAGTGTTTATTTCAGGATCCTTGGGTGCAGCACTTGGTCCAGGTGGAATGCCCTGAAAATGCATGCACACCTCACACCGAAATACACACAATTATAGCATTGCTAATTAGCACAGCTATCAAAGCTCCCCCAGTGAGAGGCTGGAGTGAAGCCCTCGTTCTGAGGAACCTTCCCCCTGGCTGGGCCTGGCTGAGGTTCCCAAATGTGTTCTGGAGAGGCCCTTGGTGTCTGGGGCTCCCAGGATGTTTGCTCTCCTGGTTTAACGGTGCCGTGGGGCTGAGCTGAGTTCTCAGCCTTGGGGAGGTACAAGTGTGGGGCTGAAAGCACTGAGAGTACATCAAACTATAAAAGAGTGTGTGAGAGGGGTATAAAAGAAAAAGCAAAAAATCATTCTGGCATCATTTCAGCTATGGAATTTCGTGTGGTGCTTATGTTCAACCAGAACCTTCCTCATCCTCCTACAAAATTCCTCTGCCAGCCCAGCTGAGGTAGGAGCAGATCTGGTGAATATCCATGTGGGTTACACAGAGATGTTGCAGCCCAGGTAGGAGTCTCCCAAAACAGAACCATGATGTTACAGGTGCCCTTATTCCCTCATCAAATATTCTCCCCAGTTTGCATGACTTTCCATACAAAGCATTTCTTGAATTCTCAGTTCTTGAGAAAAGTGCATATCAGAGCCAGGGTTCACTTTTTTCACTGTTTCAAAGGTGAATGAAGAGGCTCCAGAATAAAAGAGGAAATTTTCATTAGACAATGTGTCCCCAGCAGATGGGAAGGCATCCCTTACCCATGTCCTGCCCAGCTTAAGGAAGGGATCCTTTGTTGGCCTGTACAGATGAAATTTTTTTAAAAAACCATGTCCTGGCACTGCTGAGGCACCACCTCAAATCCTGGGGGCAGTTTTGAGGCACTCATGATAAGAAAGGAGGAGCTGGAGTGTATCCAGAGATGGGAATGGATCTGGGAAGGAGAAGGAGCCCCAGGAGGGGCTGAGGGAGCTGGAAAGGAGCTCAGCCTGGAGAAAAGGAGGCTCAGGGGGGACCTTGTGGCTCTGCACAAGTCCCTGACAGGAGGGGGCAGCCGGGGGGGGTCAGGCTCTGCTCCCAGGGAACAGGGACAGGAGGAGAGGGAACAGCCTCAGGCTGGGCCAGGAGAGGCTCAGGGTGGATATTGGGGAAAATTTCTTCATGGAAAGGTTGTCCAGCCCTGGCACAGCTGCCCAGGGCAGTGCTGGAGTCCCCATCCCTGGAGGGATTTAAAAGCAGTGTGGATGTAGCACTTGGGGTCGTGGGTTGGTGGTGGCTTTGGCAGTGCTGGGTTAACAATTCAGCTCAGTCACCTTGGAGGTCTTTCCCAACCTAAACCACTCCGGGATTCTACAATTTCCAAACAATTTGGTCCCTTCCCAGGAAAATCCATCCCAATTCTCTATAAACCATAACTGTTTTGCTGGAAACTCAAGGACCAGCTTTGGGTACCCTTTGTGTTTGAGTCCCCCTAATCCCAGTTCCAGAAACGGTGGTGGATGTTAAGCCCAAGTGAATTGAAAGGCTAAGCTGAGTCCAACTTCTGCAGCCTCCAAATTTGGGGCTGGAGTTTGACTGGAAGGGTTTGGATCTGACCACAGATTAAAGCCTTGCGCTGTGATGGTTTGACAGCAACATTACACAGCTCATGTTATTCACTGAACCTCATTAATTTAAGCTTAGGGTTTAAGAAGCTGCTGGAAAGGGAGTTGCTGTAGGGGTCATTCCTGAGTTAAACTTGTCAGTGTGAAGAGCTGCTGTGAGATGAGATCTGAAGGAGTTGTTTAAAAAGCACTTTGAGTGAAGCAGCCATCAGAACCTCCGTGCTGGGCTTCTCCTTTTTGTACTTCTGTGCACTCCTCAGCTGGGGTAAATATTGATAACAGCAGGGCAGGGCTTGTGTGCAACGTGGGTAACCTAATGGGGTTTGTTACAGCTCATTCTGATGCTGATGAAGCTGCTAATTTGGCAGGTTGCTCTCTGCTTGTGATACTTGGAGGGAGCAGATGTGGCTGTTCAGCCATGGGGAGGGACAGCAGGGCACTCTTGTCATCTCTCATGGGGCTGCCCACCTGGTAGAGAAGAAGCCAAGCAAATTACCTCAGAGGAAAAAAAAAGTATTAGAAATTAAGGTTTAAAGCACCTCAGAAAATTTTCTGGTGGATGAGAGGCTGCAAAAGCACAACCTTTAAAAGAAACAATACAGGGCAGACTTATCCCTCACCTTCCTTCCAGAACAGAATCCAATGATGTACAAGGCCATGGTGGAGAGTTGGGAGAGCACTTTGGAGAAGGCTGAGGTGTGTCTCTGTGTGTGGTATAAACACCCTTAAAGCACCTGTGGGCCCTCCTGGGACCAGGGAGAGAAACTCTGCACTGACACTGAAGCCTCATAAAGGTGTCCCCATGTGGACTGAAGGCAATTCTTCCAAGGCTGAAATGATCCAAGGATGGAAGAGATCCTTGGTCCTGCCCTCCACAAAACTGGGAGAGCAGAGAGAACCCAAAGTGCTGAAGGGTTGCAAGTCCCACCACCCCTGGGAAGGGGAAGAGCCACTCCTGAGCCCTGAGCTCCAGAACCACTGAGCTTCTGCTGGGGAGGTTTGGTTCCCAAGGATTTTGGGAACTGTCTTTCTCCACCAGAACCCTGGAAGGATGAAGGGTTTAACAAAACATATTTGTGCAACAAAAACCTGTTAAGGGCAGATCTTTCCTGTGTTCTCCCTCCTGTTTTACTATGTCTACATTCCATCTTCCCAGTTTATAATCTACAATATTTAAAGCCTGTTCTAAACACTCAAGTTTTATGTTGGACTTAAGAATCAGCTTGTTTGTCATGCATTGCACTTGCTTACCTTTCTCTTTCCCTCACATTTTGTAGGACTGTGGAGCAATAACCAAGTCAAGAAGAAAGTTATCCAATAAAAACCTTCTGGAGGGCGAGCATTGATTTTCCTGACACAATTTGGAACTCTCTAGCATTTTCTGTTGCAGTGTTACCTCACCCTTTCTACTGGGTGAGCTGCCTTGGACTGTATTCTAAGAGCTTCTGTCCAGAGAGCACGTGGGCTGTGGGCTGAAATCCACAGTGAAATTCCCAAGGGAAGCTCAGCAGTGGAGTTATGAGTGAGACATTCAAGAAGCAGTCGGGATCAGCCCTGCTTGAAGCTCTGTGTTGTACAACACCAGCACCAAGGTGTCCCAGTCCAGTTCCCAGTCTCCAGCACCACCAGGAATCCTGGCAGAAGCAGCCTTTGGCCATGGGCTGTGTCTTTCCAGCACCTTCCTCACAGCTCCAACTTCCCACGGTGCTGGGAGCTCACAGCAGGTCAGGAGTGGGGAGAGGAGCTCAGGGACAGCCTGGCACAGCCAGGCAGCAATCCAGAGAAGCTGGGGCTGCCCCTGGATCCTTGGCAGTGCCCAAGGCCAGGCTGGATGGGGCTTAGAGCAGCCTGGGACAGTGGAAGGTGTCCCTGCCCATGGCAGGGGTGGCACTGGATGAGCTTTAATGTCCCTTCCAACCCAAACCACCCTGTGGATCTTTGCTTCTCTGATCCTTCTTCTCATCCTTCTGTTTTCCCATCAATTTTCACTCTCTCCTTTCCCTCTCCCACTGCCAGTGTGTCCCTTCAGACTCATGAGGGGTCTGACTTGGGCACTTGCTCTGGAGAGTCTGATACAAACTGAGATTGGTAGGAACAAGATCTGAAATGCACAATAATCATAACAATACATTGCAATATGTATGAATATGTGGCTGCTTCTGTGAAAGTCAGGCCTTGTGTGAGAGAGACAGGGGTGTTCCCTCTGCTGGAGACAGGGGTGGTTCCTCCTTTGGCTCATTTGCCCTGTGGATCCACCTTCCCTGGGGAATCTTGGTCATCAGCTAAAAATCTTTAATAAAAGAAAGTCTCAAAAATCTTAGGAAAATTTGCACAGAAAGTACAAAAGCTGGAAAAAGCTTACACGGGTCTGAAAAGGAGGTAAAGCAAGGCTCTGCTAGATTTTAGCCATCAGAAATTAATTCCTCATTTATCCTGTGAGAGCTGGGGGGAAACCCTTGCAGACACAAGGGAGAAGCAGGCAGGAAAAGCAGATTTAATGCGAGGGATGAGCGACTGCATTTTAAAACTCCTTCGTGTTCCGTGCGTGCTGTGCAGCCCCGGGGCTGAGCAGAGCTTGGGAGTCCAAACTCACAGGAGAGTTCAGCATCCTCCAACTCAGCTTCATCCCGAAGCAGAGCTCAGCAGGAAGCCTTTGAAATGATCTGCTGTGACAAGGGCATGGCCCCGTTGTTTATTCCCTGTGATATTTGCTGGGAATGGTGTGAGGTTCTCTGTGTGCCTTCTCCTGGCTGTGGTGCCAGGCCAGGGGATGCTGGAAGAAAGTGCTGGAGGAGCAGGGAGAGAAAGAAGTGAGCTGAGCCTGGAGAGTGCAACCCTGAGGAGCAGAGCTCAGGAGCCTTGCCTGGCTCAGGAGCAGCTGTGCTTCCCAGGAGTGACATTCCTGTAGGATTGGAATGGGCACAGCCCCGAGGCTGCCAGAGCTCCAGGAGCGTTTGGGCAGCGCTGCCAGGGATGCCCAGGGTGGGGTTGTTGGGGTGTCTGTGCAGGGCCAGGGCTGGGCTGGGTGATCCTGGGGGTCCCTCCCAGCCCAGGATATTCCATGAATCCCCAGGCACTGGAAGTTGCTGCTGTGGATGAAACCATCTCCCCACAGACTCCCTGCTTGGGGAAGGAGAAGGAGGATGAGCTGTTGGCTTTTCAAATCTGCAGCATGCCTGCCTCCAATGTCTATTTTAAGCAGCAAAATGCACACATTTGATGTTGGAGTGAGGTATTTTGACACCCTGCAGTGGGAACCCATTCCCATGGATTAAGAGGAGCACAGAAAGCTCTGAGAGAAGTGTGAGGGTTGCATGGCTGAGCAGCTCCTGCAGGTGTGGCTCTGCCATGCCTGCTCTGGTGATGCCTTAGGTTTTAACTTTTCTCTGTTCCCTGCCCTGCCCTGCCCAGTGTCACTCTGCAGTTCCCTGGAGCTCGTTCAGTGCTGTTCTCTCATGCTCACACACACACAACAAAGCCTCTCCAGCTCTCCAGGGACACCCAGACCCTCCTAGGCCCAACAACTGCAAACCACAATCTTGGCGACAGGGGGGCAAGCTTGGGCAAATTCCATCACTAGCTCAAGTTTTAATTGGTGATTTTATGCTGATATGCAAATGAGCCAAACCTATAAAGGTGTGAACAACTCATGACCTGTCGTCCATTTTGGGATCCACTGAGGCAGGAGCCTCTGGACCCCCAGGGTGTGACCTTTGAAGGCCTTTCAGATAAATCCCTCCTTTATTCCTTAATTCCTGTCTGCTCTCTGTTTCTAGGGAGCCATTTAAGGCATCACTGGGAGCTCCTTCCAGGGCTCCTGGAGTCCCAGAGGAGGGGAATGAGGCTGTGGCTTGTGCTGGAGTTTAGGAAGTCCTCCCCAGTTTTTCTGTGAGTTTGGGTCCCAGAGCTTCCCCTGCTCACATCATTTTCCCTGCACTGCCTGCAGGGAAGGCTGAGAGGCCCCACCAGCAGTGGCTGCAGGATTCATTATTCAGGCTGGATGCAGCACAAACAGGGCTTTGCTTTGAGGGATGGACAGCAAGGGGCAGCTGAAGGCTTTGAACTCTGTTTTCACCTGGATCCTGCAGCTCCCCCGAGGACCCAAGGCAGCTGCTCCAATGGAACTTTGAACAGCTTCTTCCAGCACAGATTGCCTTGGGTCTCGTGGTTTGGATGTGGCTGTTCAGAGTTCAGCTGGGGGGAAAAGCAGCTTCTCTCACAAGCCCATTTAAGTGGCCATGGGAGCCAAAAGAAAATATTTAGGTTTCAAGTCAGTTTTTTAAGGGTAAAAAAAAAATGTTTTCAGTGCTTTTCTGCTCCAAGCAGAAACCCCAAATTGTGAAGTTCTCCATCTTTCATTGCAAGTTTTCCTCACCTACACCTTTCTCCAGAGCATCCACAATCCCACAGAGCATCACCACCTTCTGATGTGGTAAAAACTGAATTTTCAAGTAAGAGATTGAGACATGATGGATTAGCCATCAAGCTCCTCTCCTCTCTCCAGGCTGGTCCCTGGTAGGGTGTAGGAGGCAGATGGGAGCCCTGAGAGCAGAGGGAACAAGTGCAGGTCTGTCCTACACTGCCCATGGGTGTAATTCAGCCACTGGACAGCCCCAAGGGGTGCACCAAACACAGATTGGGATATTTAATTAGGAGCAGTTGCTTCCTGGAAGTGGGATTGAAACCACAGAATGTTCAGTGCCTTTAAACATTTTAGAGAAATCCATAATATTTGCCACTAAAGCCATTCTTATGTGATCCACTGTCACTTGCTCTGCTTAAGAGATCCACCATGCAAGATACACTCCAGCACCAAAACACATCTTGGATGTGTTTGAAGTTGTACTGGAGATAATTTCTGTGTTAGTCATGAAAGGATTAGGGCAAAATTCTCACCTTTTTTCAAAAAAAAAAAAAAATAAAAGAAAAGCTAGTTATTGA
This sequence comes from Erpornis zantholeuca, assembly GCA_013400515.1. Classification (NCBI taxonomy): domain Eukaryota; kingdom Metazoa; phylum Chordata; class Aves; order Passeriformes; family Timaliidae; genus Erpornis; species Erpornis zantholeuca. Next base: position 24,891 of record VZTN01011668.1, read on the forward strand.
ATCTTGTTAGAGTGTCATCATTAAATAGTCATGATGAAATTCTCAAATGGAATGAAGTAGAAAATATTTATGATAATGGTAAGAAGAGAAAAGCAACTCCTTAGGCACCTAAATCATCCTTCTACTCACCTTTTTAATTACTGGAGGGTGTAAGTTTCTTCCATTCTTTTCATTCTGGGTTTGTCATGATCCAGAGCTGGAAATAAATTCAATTACCCATTTCTTGTGCTTGGGAACAGGCCTGTGAGCATCTCCCTGGGAGGGCACCAAGCTGCAGAACACACAATTTCACACTGGCTTCATTTGAAAGGCAGCAGAGCTTTTTTTGGGCATGAAGTGGGGATGTGCACACAGCCCCAGCACCTGGATAAGCCCCAGAGTGGGCACCAGCCATGGCATAACCCAGGGGCAGCAGTGTGGGTGCTCACAGTTTGGTCAGAGGAGAATTTTTAGTTTTTGTTAAACTAAACAGAATCACTTCCCACAGCTAGGAGCTGAGAAACCTTGAGAGAGCTTTGTAAACTGTTTGGGATGGTTTGAGAAAATTTATCTCAGTGGTATTTGTTTGCCTTTGTTATCCTAATGGATCTCTCTGGCACCAACCAATTGTAGTTACTCTTACTCTGGTCACTCTCAGCTCCTGACCATGGCTGAGGAAGCAGCAGAGAGCAGCTGGACCTGCTTAGAGATCTCCTTGTCCTGTCTGCCTGTTTGCTATGCATGAAATAAAGAAGATATTTTGCCTTCTGATTGAGTCATTTTATGCTGCAAGAGGCCAAACCTGGCCATAATTTGCAACATTTGGTGAGAACCTGACGTTTCTTCTGCACAGGGCAGCTCCCTCCCTGCACAAACCAAGGACAGAGACAGGTGAGGTTGGAAGTGCTGGAGAATTTGGAGCAGAGGGAGCCCCAGGACTGGAACTGGGCACAGCTGGGTCCCTCCACACAGCTCCCAGGGATGGGGAGGATCCCTGCTGCCCCGGGACTGCAGCTGGAAGGGAAGGCACAGCTGGATGGAGCCAGGTGCCACAGCAGAGCTCCCATCAGTGGGATCGGGGCACTGGCCTGACAAAGGCTCAGAGAAACAGGACACTGCACAATTAAAACAGGTTTTCTCGGGGTGTTTTCTAACCTCTGCAGGTCATTTATCCTTGGTGGGTGTGGACTGAGCCCAGCCCCTGGGGCTGTGCAGGCTGGAAGGAGAGGGGTGTGATGGCAGGAGGATGCCAGAGGCACTCAGGCACATAAATCTCTGGCAGTACACAGAGAAATACCTTCAAAACCATCGCTCTGGAAAGCTTGGCTGCCAGTCACACATTCCCTGATTCCCCAGAGAGGTACAAGCACAGGAACATTTTTTCCAGAAGAGGAGCTGGCAGTGCTGACTGTCCCCTCTGTCCCCAGGCAGGCTCCCCGTGGTACCCCACGCATCCTTTCCAATGCCAAGCCATTAACATGCTACTGAAGAATTCCCTGGACCTGCTATTTTTGTGTGTCTCTGTCACTCTTTGAGTTTGAATCAAAAGGGGAACACAAAGTCCTTTGTTTCTCCCTCCCCTGAGACCAAGGGATGGCAATTATCCTTCAAACACAGCAGAAACTTCCTTGAAAACTCTGGGGGGAGACTGGCTAATGAATCCAACTTCAGCAGCAGCCCAGAACTCGCACACAACTCCTCTTCAGATCACATCATGTCAGCCCTGAGCACAGGCAAGCTTGGCCATTTGGCTGGGTCCCCTCTGGGACAGAGAAATTAAATGAGTGAAAACAGATGCTCCAAAGTTGTCCTGAAACTGGGAGATGTCAAGTGCCTTGTAATTCTCTCTCTGGAGCCACATGAATTTAACATTGCGAGCAAGAAATCTTTCCTAGGGATGAGTGTCCTTCTAGGGAAATTTAGGGTAATAAAATTCCATGTGTGAGCTTAGGAAAATATTTGGTTTGATGGTCTCTCACACTCACATGCTCACAACACTAAGCATATTTACCCAAGGGTAGGGACAGAGGTGACATGAGTGACACAGAGAACAAGGAGCTCTGCTTGTCTGGGTGCCTCTGAAATTCCTCTGAACCGGCAACAAAAAATGTGTTCACAATTCCTTTCACTCCAAAATCTCCCACAGTGCAGATTTCAGGGGGTGCAGAGGGAAAGTCCTGAGGTGTTTTCTCAGCTGTCCCTGCTGTGGCTCAGACACCAAAGGGGCAGAGGTGCCTCAGCAGGGCAGGGCAGAGCTGCTCAGAGGGATCTGAGGGCTGCATTGCTGGGGTTGCACCTCATAAGAGGATTTTGGCACCAGGAGGGTGAGTGGCCCAATTCCAAACCATTTCATCAGCCTGCTCAGCCCATGGTCTGGGCATACCACGACTCTTGGAGTCCCAGGCACTCCAGGGACACATCAGGCACTGAAGTGTTTCCATGGAGCTGCTAAATTAAACTGGAGAGAAACATTCCCAGAGATGGTCCAGGGGGAAGGCAGCAATTTGGGTTCTCAGCTGCAGGTCCTGACTGACCAAACCATGGTGGCCATCTCCCTCTGCCCAGCACCCCCAGCCCTAACCCCAAACACAGTCTCCACAGCCAGATGTTCTCCCCTCCCCTGCTCTGTGGCTCACAGAGAGTGTCCTGCACGAGCCACCAAACATCTGTGACACCAACTCCTCGGGGAGATGCAGCCACTTAGGAGAGAGCCAGACTTCTCCAGGAGAGTCCCATGCCACCTCCTGGGGAGCAGCAGGAGCCTCTGCAGGGCTGTGTGGGGAGCAGGGTGCTGGTGGCTCACAGCCATGGCTGCTCCGTGCCCAGCTCTCAGGAGGCCCTGGCACATCTCACGGGATGCCAGTGCTCATCATGAGACCACCAGGATGTCCTGGCAGGAATAGGGGACCCATCTGCCACAGCTGCAATCTGGAAGTGCTGCTCCAGGGAAATTGGGGAGTGCAGTGTTCACCTCCCTGCTGAGGAACCCAGGCTGCTCCCTGGAGCAGCTCAGCTGCAGCTCCAGCCCTGTGTGCAGGGAACCACAGCACTGCTGGTGCCAAAGCCCCTCAGAGCAGCTCCCTGTGCTGCAGGGATGTCCCTCCAGGGCCAGAGGATGCCCCTGAGAGCCAGGGGCTGCCAGTGCATGAGGTGGCTGTGATGGGAAGGACATTTGGCCACCAGGGAACTGGGCTGGAGCCTGGAGCTGAAACACTCCATAGCCCATGGCCTCTTCTCACCCCATCTCTTTATGGCCTGTGCTCCTCCATAAAGTCCCAAACCACTCCCATCCACAAGCTGGGATGTGCTTTGTGTTCAAACCACAGGAACACATTGCTGCCACTCCAAAGCCAGAACACTTCAATGTTCTGGAACAAATCAGGGATGTCTGGGAGCTGTTTAACTGTTTACAGCATTTTGCATCCTCTACCACGATCTGTGTTGCCTCTGTGACCTTTCCCAGACCTTGCAGGAGAAAATTAATTTGTTTTCTGCATTTTCTGCCACTCCAATTACACTCACCTTGCTCCTCACTCATTATGATAATTTTGCTTTGAGAAACTTGACTTATTAGAATGACTCCCTCATAGAGTTTAAAACGTGGTTGTTTGCTGCCTTGGAGTATAGGTGTTCACTTGTGCCTCTGCCACTGAAAATGCAGATGAAGATCAGCCTGGAAGTGGCAATAACAACAGGGTTTGTCATTTATGTTGTGTTAAAGCCTAATTGAAGGCTGTGAGCACCCTTCTCCATCAGGCCCTACAAGTGCACAAAGCACTCACACTCTGCAATGGCTAAAGGCTGCCTCATTAATACAATTTTGCAGAGGCACAAAGCAGACAAGAGATGAATGATGCTTTTGGCAATCCTGAGCATCCAAAAATCATGAATCAGTTCATTCTCCCCTTCAAATGAGGAGTGATTTAAAAATTACAATATGCTGTGGGTCCTTCTTAGCATCCATTGGCAGTCAGGTTTTTATTTGCCTGCTCTCCTCCTCACCTCCATTTACTGCTATATTTCAAGCATTCTGTGCAATGACAGAGAGTAAAATATTACAAAAACCAAAACTGAGACATTCTCTTGACTCCAGGTGATGTGACTTCAAACAGAGGGATAAGTAGGGAAAGACTCTGCAGAGTAATAACTCCCTTGCCTGAGAGAGTGGAAAGAGCTGGGAGTTAAATACTTCCAGTTACATTCTAGTGCAGGTGCTCTGTATTCAACACCCAAATCTTTCAGAGTGAAGAAAATTCAGAAAAATATCTTTACTTCCTGTCATTCTTTTTATCCCCTGGCTCAGCACAGCTCTAACTCCTCTCATCAGGGTCTAACACACGACAGCAAAATCCCTCTCCATGTTCAGAACTGACTCTCTCCAAAAGGAGACTGTTCCTCAGATAAATACCCCGACAGGATTTGGGATTCCCCACCATGAGCCAGGCACCATGCTGGGCCAATTTTGGTGTAGCTGGAAGAACACCAGAGCTGGAGTTAGCTCTTCAGCTTGTGCCTGAGATGCCTCTTCACTTCAACTTCAGAACAAAGCAGGAAATAATAGTTTCCTTCTGTTTTTTGATTAAGGATCTCTAATTCCACATAGCATATAGCTACATCAAAGAGCCTTTTCAGCTTTGGGTAAACAAACAACAGCCACAAAACCACTTTAGAAGTTGGTCTTTGGAGCAGGCAGGAGGAAGAGCTTCCTTTGCAGCGTGACTGTTACCTCCCCACGGCTGTTAATGACCCCAGCCTCGTAAGCTTTGACACAACCTCTCACTCCAGGCTGCTTGTCGCAGTTCAGAGTGGATTATCAACAGTGAAACAGTGGAAGGTTCAAACACCCCTGGTGGCATTGGTGCAGCACAGCCTGGCTGTGCCCCCTTGGCAGGAATCGCTGTGACCAGGCTGGATTTAACCACGGATCGTGGCACTGGCAGTGCCAACATGGCTTGGGGTGGGAAGGACCTGTCCCACAGGCAGGGACACCTTCCACTATCCCAGGCTGCTCCAAGCCCTGTCCAACCTTGCCTGGAAAGGGAAAAAGAGCAGGGGCTGCATGGAATGGTCATAGAGAGGATCAGAGAACCATTAAGGCTGGAAAAGGCTTCCATAACCATCGAGTCCAGTCATTAACCCAGCACTGCCACATCTCCTTCTCTCAGTTCCTGTCCCTTCCAGTGCCTTTGGAACTCGCTGGCTCTTTACAGGGAAATTGGAAGCAGTTGTGGAGTGGGAGGAGGCTGATGCCTTAAATGGCTCCCTAGAAACAGAGAGCAGACAGGAATAAAGGAATCAAGGAGGGATTGATTGGAAAGGCCTTCAGAGGTACACTCTGGGCTCCAGAGGCTCCTGCCTCAGTGCATCCCAACATGGACAAGGACAGCTCCCGAGTTCTTCCCACTTGGATCTCAGCATCAATTCCCCAAGCAGAAGCCAGGCAAGGATGGAATTTGCCCAAGCTTGCCCCCCTGTCCCCAAGAGACTGGGAAGGGAAAGCAGAAGCTCCCAAAGATATTCACAGTGGTTTTCAGAACCAAAATAAGTTTATTCATGGGCTAGAATAATTCAAACTTGGAATATTTATCATTTTTGCAATCTCGAGCCTTTTACAGCTTATAGAGAAGTTGCCAAGGTACCTTCCACTGTCCCAGGCTGCTCCAAGCCCTGTCCAACCTTGCCTGGAACACTTCCAGGGATGGGGCAGCCACAGCTGCCTTGGGCACCCTGTGAACCTCTGGGGAGAAAGAACCCAGTGATCCTTTAGGAACAGAAGCCTCCATCCCAACACAGTCTGTGCTCATTGAAATGGCTACATCCTCCTTTTTCTCTCACATCTAACAAATTAGAATAAAGTTTCTCCCTGCCTGTTACTGTTTTTCAGCTCTTTAAAGATCTGACACAGTTGAAGTTAAAAGTCCTGTTGGGATGAAAGGCCTGTTCCATGACAAGTGGTATCTGCAGAAGACAAAAGCGAGGCGTGAGGCTTTGGGGGTTCTTGCTACCAGCCTGAAAAGGGAGTTTGCACTGGCTGCAAAGCACCAGTCTGTCTGACTGCTGGTTATTTACATTGGCTCCTCACCAGAGAAGTGGGCAAACGTACCACAGTGGAGCCAGGCACAGTTTGTGGGAGGGAGAAGGGGTGGTCAGAGTCACGCTGAGGGATCAGCATGGAAGCAGTCTGTCCATGCCAGCCCACCAGGCCCCAGCACATCCATGGGTCTGAGGAGCCAAGCTCTTGGCTTGTGGATAAGGGCCACCTTGGAGCTTCGGTCTCAGTATGACAAATGCTGTGACAGCAACTCTGCTATGCACCTAAGCCAATCAATAATCTCATTTCATTTTTTATACATCCCCTTCTCTGCCCCTGACACGAATGCTGTTGTAAAAAAACAGCATTTAAAAAGCTTTTTTGATAAATATTCCAAGTTTGAATTATTCTAGCCCACGAATAAACTTATTTTGGTTCTGAAAACCACTGTGAATATCTTTGGGAGCTTCTGCTTTCCCTTCCCAGTCACACTCTGCCCTTCCAGCAGTTACCACAGGGTGTTGGGAGGAAAGGTTCACTTTGGGCTGGGGGCAATGACTGCTCCCAGGGCCACCAGCCAGGTCTGCAGCCTCTTCCCCACTGCTGCTGGTTTGGGTGCCAAGGACAGCTCCAGTGTGGCACAGCTCTAACCTGGGCTCAGACTGCTGGGGAGCAGCTCAGTGGGCACCACCCTGTCTCATCACACAATTTCCAGGGAGAAGAAAATGAGTGGGAAGCTTGGCATTTCCCCATGTCTATCTTCTCTAGTCACTGGAAGAATATTTGCCATTTAAGGCATCCAATATCTCTTTCAAAACCTGTTGCTTCTAGCTAACATCAAGTACAGATGAAACCACACTGGCAAAATTACCTCTGCTCCCTAAGTCAGCTGTGCCATGGTCAGCACCCACTGCTCTGTCCCCTCCCCAAGCTGCCCATGCTCATCATGGTGGCCATTCCCACCTTTGCCCAGGCCGCTTTGGCTCAGCCATAGCAGCCATTGATCTGAATCAGAATTCCTGAAGTTGGTGTGGCAACGTTTGCTGGCACTCAGATCAATTCCATGAGGATAAGCCCCACTGGGGAAGGGCTCAGCACAAGGCAGACTCTGCCATGGCCCTGCACAGAGCCCTCACTCCTGTGTGTGCATTGGCCCAAATCCCCTGTGCCCATGGCACACACAGAGGGATGGCAAGAGCCCACGAGGGATGACCAGGAATGCCCTGAGATTTCTCCTTCTCCAGCTGAAATACAGAAGCACAGGAGAGCTGCCTGCCTCAGATCACCCAGGATCACCAGGAGAATCAGGCTCTCTGCAAGGACAGGGCCCTGAGAAGCCAGCTAGTCACTCTTGCCAGCTTTCTCAGCTGTCTACCCACACCAAGAACCTCTGCTGACAACTTCTCCCCCTCACTTGTGTTTCCAGCCCTCAGGATTGGCCTCCTGCAGCAGCACCAGCTGTAGCATCCTTCCTGCAGCCACCACCCCTCATCCTGCCCATCCTGCTGTCCCTGCTCTCCAGGGATTTCCACCACACCTCATCCTGCCCACCCTGCTGTCCCTCCTCTCCAGGGATTTCCACCACTCCTCATCCTGCCCACCCTGCTGTCCCTCCTCTCCAGGGATTTCCACCACCCCTCATCCTGCCCACCCTGCTGTCCCTCCTCTCCAGGGATTTCCACCTCTCCCAGCGCTGAACTCAGAAATGCTGCTATGGTTTCTCCTCGTGCTGGTGTGTGTCACACCCAGGAGATGACAGATGAGGTCAAACCATCCCTTCTGGCCTCCCAGGACAGGAGTCTGGTGAGGACCAGTCCTCCTCCCTGGGAGAAAACCACCAGGAATTTACTTCTTTCCTTTGGCCATGTCACTGTAGAGCATCTCTTGCAGGGTTTGCATTGCATGACAGCCATGGGAAGCAAACGTGGGTTTCCCCTGCTCACAGGCTCCTCCTGTGCTATTGAACACCCTGGTGTCACTGCTCACGGCCAACACTAAAAAATGTTCTGATGAAGCCAGAGAAAAATGTGTTTCCTGAGCTCCCTGTGCTGGGAGGGATGTGTGTGAAACCCTGTGCTACATGGAAAGAAAGAAGAGATCAAGATAAAGGCAGGACCCCCGGGGAGAGTCTCCAAATTGATTGGCTTTTCAACGGAGGACAATTAAGTGTCAGGACCCCAGAGGTCTCTGTATCACATCATCTCACTCCTGCTGTTCGTGGCAGAAAAGAGCTCAGAGAGCAGCAGTTGCTGCTTTGAAAGCTCAGCTGTTGCTTGGGAAGAACTTAAAATGTAAGGGCTGCTCACTTAAAGGTCCTGATAATGAGGATGGTGAGGGGAGACTGTGTCAGGGTCTGCAGCTTCCTCCTGAGGGGCAGTGGAGGGACAGGCACTGATCTCTGCTCTGGGACAGGGACAGCACCCAGGGAATGCTGGAGCTGTGCCAGGGCAGGGTCAGGCTGGAGATCAGGGAAAGGTTCATCCCCAGAGGGTGCTGGGCACTGCCCAGGCTCCCCAGGGAATGGGCACAGCCCCGAGGCTGCCAGAGCTCCAGGAGCGTTTGGGCAGCGCTGCCAGGGATGCCCAGGGTGGGGTTGTTGGGGTGTGTGTGCAGGGCCAGGGGCTGGGCTGGGTGATCCTGGGGGTCCCTCCCAGCCCAGGATATTCCATGATTCTGTGATTGTCTCACTCAGCTGGTGCACAAACCAGGCCCTGGGGCCTTTGTGAGCCCTCCTCAGAAGAGCCAGATTTTAACCTGCCAACCCTTGTCTTTCTGCTGCTTACCCAGACACTGGAACTCTGTGAAATTGAGCAGAAAAGGAGCATTCCTCAGTGCTCTGGAATGGAGACATCATCCCAAACCCTCTTCTCTGGACACCCTCTGCCCCAGGGATCCCTGGGGGCAGTGCTCTGAGCAGTGGGTGCAGAGCCTTTCCCTGCCTCAACCATCCTTGTCTGTGCTCCATGAAGGAAAAAGCCTGTCCTGAGGGTGTTTGTGTGTAACTAAGCCTAAACCCAACCCCAGCATGACCAGAATTTGCTGGGTGAGGACTCAGAAGGGCCCAGGCTCATGCTGAAGGCAATAACCACAGGAACCCCATGCTTCAAGGTCAGGGTGTTCATCATCAAAGTCTCCAGTGTCCATGATGTAAAGGCCAGTAAAACAAAGGATAAACTGTGCAGAATGATTTTTAGCCCATTACAGCAGGCCCTGAGCAGCTCTCTCACTTGCTTTTGTGCATGGATTAAATATACTGTTAATTAAAAAATGCAATCACCCTGAAAATACCAACTTGGAGCTGCACTCTCCTCCACTTCCAATCCTGCACTTGCAGGGAAGGACTCTGGGCTAAGACACTCACTAGAAATATTTAGCTCCTGAACCTGTTTTTTCAGGCACTTAAGATTCCATGAATTGTTAATGAGCATTTAAGTGCAATAATAAAGGATGTATCTACACCGTTGCAGAGGGAAAAAAAAGTGATTGGGCTCTGCAGAAGTGGTTGCCAGGAAATAGTTCAGGGCCTGGTTATTTTGTGGGCAAATAAATGATTGTGGAGATGAGCTGGAAAGAGCAATTTCAAAGCAAATAAGAGAAATATACAGCAGCTCATGTACAGTAACTGTGGCATCAAAATTACAGCCATAAATAAGAGACAAAAGGAATAGCTGGGAGAGGCAAATGGATGGAACTGGGGAGAAAGATCTGCAAATGGCATTTTCTGCTGCATACGGAGAGCATTAAAGCTCCTGATGAGCTCCCCACCCTCACAGGCTGGCTCAGTGTTCCTGGGATCCCATTAAAGTGTGGGAATAGGTTTTGGGTAGGTACCCTATCAATTAGAAAATATCAGGTCTGTCCTTTGTGCTGACTGAAGCCTTGTGGTGATAAATCCCTGCCAGGGTGGGTGGGAGAAGGACACAGAGCTCCAAGCTTTTATTGATAAAGTGCAGCCTTGCTCTGGCTCTGGGGAGGGATTTTTTGTTTCCATGGGATCTTCGCTTCCCGAGGCAGCTGGGGCCAGGCAGCTCCAGGGTCTGGGGGTTAACAGCCTAATAAAGTGGTTTTTAATCAGTGTAAAGCAAACAGCACAATTGCTGGGTGCCAACTGGTGTTTTTACGTGCCCTCCAAAGAGCAGGTTGTGTGGTGAGTGGTTGAGTGAGGGAGAAATGCCAGCTGGAAGCAGAGGGCAGGGAGAGACCAGAACATTTGGCTGCTGGGGGAAGTGGGAGCTGGGCAGAGCAGGGCAGAGGGGCAATGCTGAAACCTTTAGAAACACAGGAGCTCTTTGCACATATCACATGCCAGGATATCAACCCCTGCCTGGCATCCAAGTGTCACGGACAGAGCTGGTGTCTTGGTATTTCCCTCCTCATGGATGGTGGAGACCAGTTAATATGGATATGAATCAAAGGGAGAAAGGAGAAAATAACTCAAGGAGATTTAGGGAACCTCATGTTTAGCAGGTTTCCATGCGGATTTTATTGAGGGATCTTTGAAAAATAAATGACCCAAAATACCAAAAGCCTTGTTTTACCTTGATACCAGAACTCAGAGCTTCTAAGACTGTAATATGGATAAGAACCAACAAACAACTGAGTCCAAATGAGAAAAAAAACACATCTCCTGTGTGCCATCCCAGCTATGGGGAGTGAGGGTGAGAGTGATGCCTTAAATGGCTCCCTAGAAACAGAGAGCAGACAGGAATAAAGGAACAAAAGGTGTTATTTATTGGAAAGGCCTTCAGAGGTACACTCTGGGCTCCAGAGGCTCCTGCCTCAGTGCATCCCAACATGGACAAGGACAGCTCCCGAGTTCTTCCCACTTGGATCTCAGCATCAATTCCCCAAGCAGAAGCCAGGCAAGGATGGAATTTGCCCAAGCTTGCCCCCCTGTCCCCAGGATTGTGGTTTGCAGTTGTTGGGCCTAGGAGGGTCTGGGTGTCCTTGGAGAGCTGGAGAGGCTTTGTTGTGTGTGTGTGAGCATGAGAGAACAGCACTGAACGAGCTCCAGGGAACTGCAGAGTGACACTGGACAGGGCAGGGCTGGGAACAGAGAAAAGTTCAAACCAAAGGCATCAAGAGGCTGGGAAAGAAGCCATCACCCCAGCACGATGGGAGCTGGATGGCTGCACCCACCTCCCACCCAGGACATTTCCAGCTGGGACCTGGCAGCTCTCTTCAGAGGAAGCCAGCACTTTGATACCTTCCCCAGAACAAACAGCTCTCTCCCTCTGCAGAGCAGCATCCCTGCCCATCCCAGGTATTCCTTTCATCCCCTGGCAGCTCTGCCTTTGAGCCAGGGGCTCAGCACCACACATGGGCAGGGCCAAGCGTGCAAAGGCAACCTGGGTTTTCTGAGCTGCCACACTCTGAGTAAACTGCTTATAATTTCAAAAAGCTGAAGTGTCTGCATGCAGGCAGCAAGAGGGATGGTCTTCAGAAGGATTTCAACAAAACAAGGTTACTGTAAAAGAAACAGTGAGCACATTTTGCAAGGCTTTCAAGTGTATCAGTTCTCAGGTGTTATCGGGAGAGTTCAATTATTGAACTGAAAAAATGATCTTGAAAGCTTTACCGTGCATCCACCATGGCCCCTGAGGCTGAGAGAAACCAGACCCTGAAAAGGTTTTAAAAATAAAATGAAGGTGTTTATTAGGGAGCAAGGAGTAGTACTGTAATTAAAGCATTTTATGGTATATAAGGGCCTGGCACAGGGTGCCCAGAGCAGCTGCGGCTGCCCCTGGATCCCTGGCAGTGCCCAAGGCCAGGCTGGATGGGGCTTGGAGCAACCTGGGACAGTGGAAGGTGTCCCTGCCCATGACAGGGAGTGGAATGGGATGAGCTTTAAGGTCCCTCTCAACCCAAACCATTCTGTGAGCCTGTGAATCTCTCCTACGTACTTTGATTTTTATAAAAACCTTGAATTTCAGTTTGGGAGGTGCAGAACTGACAACAGGGAAAAGATTTGTAGAAGTTTGGACTTGATATTCTTGGAAGTCTTTTCCAAACCTTAATGAATTCTGTGATTCAGTTTTCACCAGGAGGGTTGTGTGCTTTCAGAACAGGTCAGTACAGAAGAAATATCCATCCTTGGAGGGTTTAGCTAAATAAAGTCAGAACCAACCTAACACTGGCCAGGTCTTCACAGGAGATGTCACAGGAGCTCATGTTTCAAATGTGCCTGAAACATTTTCTTTTGTTTGTTTTCAGAGGTGCAGGAGGTCTGTCCCTCCTCTGAGGTGGCTGAATTACCATGTTGAGATGTCACCCTGAGAGCAGGCCCTGCACAGGATTCACTCCAGCTTTATTCCTCCCATTCATCAGCCACTTCTCACTTTTGTTCTTTTAACTGGAGAGCTGGGAACTGCACAGCATAATCAGTGATCTTTAGCCTGTCAGCAGCAAACAAGGGCTCTGAAATCCTCGGGAAGCCTCTTTTGAAAGCCATGATTATGCACTGACCTCCTCATTTACTGCATGTGCCCTAATTCTTGGCAGTTTCTCCAAGTTTGTCAGGAAATCGATGATCATTTGCATTGAGAAACTCTTTCTCCCAGCAGAGCTCACAGTGGGCACTGCCTGAGCTGGGTTTAGGACTGAGCCTTGGTGTATTTGCTGCACAGATCTCACAGTGCTGCACCACCCTGGGATGTTTAGGGGGAATATCCAGGGATGTGGCAATTTCTAGTGCAGGCTTTAGGGGCTGCATTCTACAGAGTACAAACCCATGGAGTGCCACTCCCTTCTGCCTCCAATTTCTCTTCAGCCACATGTGGGGAAAGAGTTTGTCCTTTTTTTCCTTTCTTTTCCCCCTTTTTTCCCTTTTTTTCTCCATTCTATGAGCTAATCAGAAACTCTGCAACCACTCAGGCATTGGCTGTTCTGCAGCACATTCAGATTCCATGCAGACATTAAGCCTTGTTGGTTTAATGGTGCTGTTACTGGGTTACTGTAAATGGTGTTTAATGATGCTGTACTCCCTACTCCCCATTAAAATAAGGGCAAATGCCCTGTTTTGTCCCTGTCCATTCCACCACTGGAACATGTCCCAGTTTCCCAGTGCTGGTTATTAGCATGTTATTGAACAGACCATATTTGCCCCAGGATTATCTGATGTTCTGAAAGGGGAAAAGAGCAGGGGCTGCATGGAATGGTCATACAGAGGATCAGAGAACCATTAAGGTTGGAAAAGGCTTCCATAACCATTGAGTCCAGTCATTAACCCAGCACTGCCACATCTCCCTCTCTCAGTTCCTGTCCCTTCCAGTGCCTTTGGAACTCGCTGGCTCTTTACAGGGAAATTGGAAGCAGTTGTGGAGTGGGAGGAGGCTGATGCCTTAAATGGCTCCCTAGAAACAGAGAGCAGACAGGAAGAAAGGAATCAAGGAGGGATTGATTGGAAAGGCCTTCAGAGGTACACTCTGGGCTCCAGAGGCTCCTGCCTCAGTGCATCCCAACATGGACAAGGACAGCTCCCGAGTTCTTCCCACTTGGATCTCAGCATCAATTCCCCAAGCAGAAGCCAGGCAAGGATGGAATTTGCCCAAGCTTGCCCCCCTGTCCCCAAGATTGTGGTTTGCAGTTGTTGGGCCTAGGAGGGTCTGGGTGTCCTTGGAGAGCTGGAGAGGCTTTGTTGTGTGTGTGTGAGCATGAGAGAACAGCACTGAACGAGCTCCAGGGAACTGCAGAGTGACACTGGGCAAGGCAGGGCTGGGAACACAGAAAAGTTCAAACCTAAGGCATCAAGGCAGCAGTTAAAACCTAAGGCAAAGACCAGCAATCCTCAGGAAAACTGTCCCTTTTCCAAGGCTGGCCTCCAGGTGGAAGCTCCCCAGGGGTTCTTGCTGGTTTGGTCTCTGTTAGAAGAAGAACCAGGACTTGCTAGAGAAGGTCCTTCCTCCTCCTCAATACCTGACAGCCACCACAAACCCCTGATTATCCATAACCAGGGAGAGCCTGCAGCTCCATGCAGTACCTGGATATTCTTCCAAGAAGCTCCTGCACTCCCTAAATGCCACCACCCACCCTGCTCCTGCTGGGATCACTGCATTATCTTCCAGCAAAGGTTTCATATACATGTCCAAACAAAGCAAAAAATTCTTACTATGACAACCTACCACCAAAAAACCCTGATTTTCCTGGGATCCTTCCCTTGGTTTTATCCTGTCTGGGAGGAGTGGCACTGACAGCACACACAGCTGGGAATAAAGTTGTATTTTTATGAAGTGCCTTTGAGTTTTTTGAAGCATCACAGGTGTCCCACAGGTTGTCAGTGAGCCCCTGCATGTTGATTTCAAGACTGGATGGTGTTTGGTGGTTTTTGAAAGCGAATCATTCCTCACATTCCCTTCTTTCACCCATGCCCATTTTTGCAATCTCGAGCCTTTTACAGCTTATAGAGAAGTTGCCAAGGTACCCTTGGGGAGTTCCAGTCCATGGTCTCGAGCCATCAGTTTGCTCTGCCATCATTGATATTCTCCTCACCTGGATTTGGGATCAGGTTCATGAATTTGTTATCACACACCTCCAGGATTAGGGAGACCTATGGTCTCCTTTTGAATTCCCCACTCCACTTCCCCCGTGTCTGTTGGATTAATGAAATGGACAGCCTTTTATGGATGAATTATCAGATCCAACAATCTGGGAGCAAAGAGGGAGTGAAAAAATAACAGATTAGTCAGGGAGTGATATTGGGCAAGGCAAATATTGAACCAATTTTCCCTTTATTACTGGTACAGGGTAACAAGTTAATAAGAGAAGCAGCAGAATGTGGGTAATGGCTATCACACTGCTGGCATGAATGATATAAAAATATAAAATCTTATATGCACTGCATACATTTTTTAATGTTATAATGAGCTGTACTGGAAAACAGGGAAAAATGCCTTGTGGAATTTAAATGTTAGGAGTCAATGGCACTTTTGTCTTGCCTCTGCAGCTACCAGAACTACTCTGTTCATTGGCTGGTGCAGGACTTGTTCTCTCTCTTCCCTAAAGGCGAAGCTCACAACTCCAGGAGTCACAGCCCAAAACACAAGACAGATTTTGGGAGACCTTGCTGAATTTTGAGGGATAACCACCCTGGACACAGCATCTGGACGTCCCTCCTGCCACCTGGGGCCAGAATCTGAGAGCTCAGACCCCAGATGTGAAACAAATGTGAGGATTTCTGCAAAAAACATTTGGGCTTTCACCTAGAGGAGGGTAAAAAAGCATTATTTTACTGCACAGCACTGGAGAACGCAGGTTGATGCATTTTTATTACCACCCTTGCTCTGAATTTAAGGCAGGGAGGAAGATGGGGTCGGTGTCATTTGAATTCCCCTCTGTTTCTAAGCACTCCAGGCACTGATGAGACGTAATTATCTCCCGAACAATTTTAGTAAAAAAAAAAAAAATAAGGCAACTAAACCTAATGAAATATTAATAACAGGTTTTTCCTCATAGGCTGGGGCTGACCTTTTGCTGACATCAGTTAATGTCTCGCTGATATTGAAATACCAGGTGAGTCTCATCCCTTTGAAGCCGAGTGTTGCTGGAGCTGCCTCGTGGGCAATGCCAGCCTAAGCAGAGACTCCTGCCAACCCTTAATTATAGGATCTCCCACTGGCAAAAAAACCTGTCAGAAACGTTCATGACACGTTATAAAACACACTCCAGCTTCGTGAGACACGCTGCCACTTTGATCTGTTTGCAGGTGGTCGTTTGCATCTGAAATGTCCGTGGTGAATTTTACTCCTCTCTCTTCTCCCCTCTCCTTTGTGCCCTGCTCCTGCCTGGCTGAGAGCAACTCCAACCACTGGAAAAACAGGGTTCAGGTCTAAAAAGCTTGGGGAAAATGGCTGGAAAATCATGGTGCTTCTAAAAACAGGGCAAACGGAGGTGGTTGTGTTTGCTGTCTGAGGCCCGGCAGGATGGAGGTGACTAATGGGCACTCATTTGCGTGGAGAGGCACAAAGCTCGGCCTTTAATCACAATCACCTCCTCTCCTCGGCTGCAGTTTGCTTTTCTGAGCAGTTCTGCTCCCTGCCAGGCGCTGTGCAGGAGCAGGAAACTCCTGATGGCAGGGTCACACTCAGGACAGCTCCTGAGCCATGTGGGCCCTCCTGAATCGCTGCCTGACCACCGGGCATGGCTGGTCCTGGAAAGGCCAGGGAGAAGCAGCAGAGGTGACTCATGACCTAAATTTCCAGAGAGGCTCTGCCCCTGGTCCATACCTGGGCAATCCTGCCCTGCTGTGGGACACCGAGGTCCCTGTGAGATGTTGGCACCGATGCGTGGGAAGGAGTTGCTGCCCTTGGCCCTCTGAGAAAGGTGACAGGGCAATGGAGCTGGGGAAGGGAATGGAGCCCCAGGAGGGGCTCAGGGAGCTGGGAAAGGGACTCAGCCTGGGGAAAAGGAGGTTCAGGGGCGACCTTGTGGCTCTGCACAAGTCCCTGACAGGAGGAGGCAGCCAGGTGAGGGTTGGGCTCTTTTCCAGGCAACCAGCAACAGGACCTCAAGCTGTGCCAGGGGAGGGTCAGGTTGGACATCAGGAGGAATTTCTTCACTGAAGGGGTTGTCAGACATTGGTAGGGGCTGCCTAGGGAGGTGGTGGGGTCCTCAGCCCTGGAGGTGTCCATGGAAGGTCTGGATGTGGCACTCATCGCTCTGGGCTGGGGACATGGTGGGGACCAGGCACAGCTTGGACTCGATGATCCTGGAGGTGCAGCTGAGGAGTCTCTCCCATGCAGAGCTCTCAGTGTGCAGCTCGTGGGGCCAGGAAGATGGCTCAGCCTTGTGGCACTTGTGCTGGTGCTGGCTGGCAGGTACCCCAGGAGAGGAGCTGGGCAGTGGGAGCAGAGCTGATGTGGTAAGAAGGGGCACAGCTTTGACCAGGGGAGCACATTGTTTCCAGAGAGGTGCAAATCCCATCTCCCAGCAGGGAGGGGTCCCCATGATTTATGATTCTATGAAAAGTTGGACCCATAGGCCCAGGAAGACCCAGGGCTGGGCATGGCCAGGCTCTGCCTGGCCCTCAGGGTCTGGGGCTGGTGCCAAGGCAGGACCCAAATCTCTGACAGAGTCAGGGAAATGCCTTCAGTGATTCTTTTACCAAGTGCAGAGGGTTGCAGCACAGAAAAAGAACATTGCACAAATTATCCACAAACAACCCCCGTGCTCCAAAACCTCCAGCAGAAGCTAAGAACAAATCTTTGATGCCCTCAGGGTAAGAGATGAAACACAGAGGTCACGGGCGGATGGCAGCAGTGCTGCTGGGACTTTTCTCTCATCTCTGTCACCAGGGCCAGCCCAGACACCAGGCAGCTCTCCCAAAGGTCCCAGCCAGCTGTCAGGGCTGAGGGAACACTGACAGACCTGCTGCAAGAATTTTGCAAATTCAGTCAGCTCCTGGCTGAAGAGGACACCTGGAAGACTTTGTCGAGGTTTTTCCAGGTCAGGTGCAGGAGTGTGAAAGGCAGTGCTGGTACAACCTCAGCACTTTGCAGTTCCCACGTGGGTCAGGTGTGGCTTCCTGCTGCCCATGGCTGTTGTACAGCTGCTAGCCAGGTGTTCTCCAGCATCTTCAACACCTGTGACAGTGAAATTAGCTGAGACAAGGCTTTTGGGGTGCCCTGGAGCCTCCCTGAGCACTCATCCCACCTCACACCCTGCCTGTGACTGTTGCCAGCCCATCCCCTGTATCATTTGGAAGGTGGGATGGATCCCCTGACAACCCAAACACTCCATTCTGCCACTCTCAGAAACCAGGAGACAGCACTAATCTAAACAGTGGGTAGGTAACAAGAGCTGAAATAGCAAACAAGCAAGAAAAAAAATCAAACAAAAGAAGTGAATTCAAACAAATATTGTCTGTGCTGCTTCACAAGAGCACTGTCTGGAGTGTAATCCTGTCATCATGCATCCAAAGAAGGGAGGTGAAACATGGGCACAAAGAGACATTTAAGCCTGGCACAAAATCTCCTGTCTGAGCCTGGCTTTCCACCTTCAGTAGAAGTGCCCTCACACAGTTTCTTGAGTAGGTTTTCATTTCTTTTATGCTTTTAAGGAGTGCAAAACCGACCCTTTGTGTTGTGACACCAGCCTTGATCTTCTCAGGGCTCCTTAATGGAGCAGGGCTGGGTGCATTCACTGCATATCTGCCCCGGGGGCTCTGGAAGGGAATGACCAACAGCAGCACCAGGGGTTTAAGCTCTCTCTGCCTTAAAGAACCTGGGGAAAAAAAAAATCCCTGTCCCCTTCTGCCCCTGGGGCAGCTCTGGAGATGAATGAGTCCTAGGGCAGAGCTGGGGGATGTCTCTGCCCTCTTCTGCCTCCCTCTGCCATGCTGAGCTCTGGTTTTTGTAGCTTGCAGAGAAACTTAGGTTAAAATGAACCTTTGGAGATCTCAGACCCCAAACTCAGCTGGATAAGGATCAGGTGGGTCTGGTTTATGTGACTCTTATTTGAAAGTCTCTCCCTGTTGAGCCCCTGCTCTAATATTTGGTTGATCTCACAGGGAAATAGTCCTGGTGTTTAAAACCTTGTGCCTGTGGTAAAAATGCTGCTGAGGAGCAGCAGGTGATGAGCAATGCATGGAATCAGACCCAGGCTGTGCCTGAGGTCTTACAGGGGTGTCTGGAGGGGTCTGGCAGGGTTCAGTGGTCACCATTAACCCTCCCTGGCTGCCATCCCTGAGTACACTGTGCAGAAGGAGCTGCTGGCAGCAGCAGGAGGCAGATTCTTCCCGCCCAGCAGAAAAATAACCTCCAGCAGATCAAATCCTCCACTCCTGAGCTGGGCCAGCTCTGTGTGAGCAGAGGAGGAGCTGCAGGGTCCCGAGCTCCTGCCACCACAGGGACAGCAGGGGCAGCTGCTCAGCCAGACATTCACAGCCTCCCCTGCTCTGCATTTGTCTCTGCAAGCACAAATGTGGGTGTCCTCACCCCAGCCCCCCTCAGCTGCCTGTCCCTTTTTCACCTCTCCCCCACCCTCATCTGTCCCTCTGCTCTGTGGGACACCTCCCCTGGCCCAGCCATGGCAGGGCACACCTGAGACAGGTGGGACAGGCTACAGGGAAAATCCCAAGTGCTGGGGAGGTGCTGGAGCCTCCACCCCTGCTGTCCCCACAGCACCTGCAGTCACAGACTGCCCTCTCCATCCTCCCCTCCAGCAAACCAACCCCAGCCAAGTCCTTCTTCCCAGTGTCGCAGTTGAGTCCAAAGGACGACAGAACGCAGCATGGACTTTATGGGTGAAAAGCCATTTATTAACAGAAATCCTCCATTTTTATAACCCAGATCGCTACAAGGCATGACACCTGGGACACAGGCACTGGTCCCAACATGAACACCTCTCTCACACCATTGGTCAGATACAGAGAAACTTGTTAGGACAACAAGATTGAAAAACACTTCCAGTGAGATAGAGGGGTCCCAAAACACCTCAGGTTGTTTACAACAACTTTCTCCAGCTTCCCATGCTGTGCCCATGAGAAGGTATATTTCTTTGACTCTCACAGCTTCTGCTCTGACCATGGTAAAATTCCACAACCAGAGCAGAAAGCTGAGAAATTTCCCTTTCCAGGGTCCACATCCCAGCATGTTCTGCTGCATCTCCCAACCCTGCCTGGCTTGTTCTGGTGGAATAACACAGCCTGGAACTAATTCCTGAGCTGTTTGGTACTGCTGGGCTCCTCTCGGGGTGAGGGATGGGACCTGCCACAGGGCTGGGTGTGCCAGGTTGCAGAGGGAGCAGACACCCTGAGCTGCCTCAGAACTCTCCCTCTGTGTCATCCAGACCTCATCCAGAACCACAGATCCTGAAGAAATACGAGGTAGTGCTGGATAATAAAACATCTGCCAGGTACCTTCCTACAACTCCCACTTGATGTTATCCATGGTGCAAGGCTGTGCTCCCTGAGATCCTGGGAGCAGCACCTCCATCCCTCACTATAACTCTGCCCACATCGTCCTGATGTGTTGGTAAGTGAATTATGGAGGACACACCACCCCGGGAAGAGCTGACCTTGTCCTTAGCCTCAGCACATTCTTCAATTAATGCCCCACAAGACAAATTAATTCTATTAATCTGCAGAGGCCCCTAAGCAGATGAGCTGGGATTTCTGCCTTTCTCCCTAAACCCACTTCTTCCTTCCCCTCCCTCGTGAACCTTCCCTTGCAATCAATAGTTAAAGGTTTGGTGCTGTTTGAAAGCAAAAATAAGCAGAGTTGTACTTACAGCCTGGTTGCCTCCTAAACCCTGCTGTGAAGGAGAAAGGATTCTGAAAGCTGATATATATTTTATTTTTCCTGTCCCCAACAGGCTCTGCATCTTTTCCTCACATGGTTGGTGCTGCACAAAGCCAACCTTTGCAGAAGGAAGTGCCACTCCCAAATCAGGTCAAATGTGCTCACTCTGCCTGTATGTCCAGCAACAGGCCCTGCTGAACACGAGTGAACATGAAAAGGGTGGTTCTGTAAGGATTTTGGGGTGGAAAAGGCTGAGATCCATGTTTTGGGGGTTTCCCAGGGAGTTTCTCCAGGGAAATCCCTGTAATCCTCGTTCACTGCAGGAGAACATCTGAGCATGGCTGTGCCCATGTGTCTTCTCTGGAGCACGTGGAGATGGCTTGGGATGCTGTCCCAAAGATCCCAGGTTACCCCCAGGATAGGGAATTGTGCTGGAGGGTCCTGGAGAGCCTGAGGGGGCCAAGCTGGGGGTGAAAAACTCTGAGTGCACAAGGGAAAGGTTTCAGGGGTGAGAAGTGGGTGACAGGAACAGGTTATGGTGCCAAGAACAGACAGCCCCATGCTGCCTCCTGACACATTCCTGCCTCCCAAACCTTCTGAAGAGCACCCTGGGCTCTTCCCAGAGCATTCCTGCAGGGACAGCCTGTTCTGGGAATGCTGCTTCCCTCTGGCTTGCTGCTGGCACCTGAGCAGGGTCAGGAGTGCAGTCAGAGAGGCAACAGGAATGAA
The DNA here is from genome assembly GCA_013400515.1 of Erpornis zantholeuca. Lineage (NCBI taxonomy): Eukaryota > Metazoa > Chordata > Aves > Passeriformes > Timaliidae > Erpornis > Erpornis zantholeuca. The sequence goes on from VZTN01011668.1 coordinate 45,864, forward strand.
CACCTTTGGGTGCTTGCTCAGATTGAGCCTGACTCTCAAAAAAACACCAGAGGGAACCCAAACCTCACCTGGAACCCTTTGACCAATAGTTGGTAGCCAAGCAAGTCCTGTGTTGTGCCTTGGCTGGTAAATCATCCCTCAGACAGTGGGAAAAGAGGGGTGCTGGGACATGGGGTGTGCAGCTGAGACCTCCTGGGGTGCCCTTCCCAGTCCAGGTGCAGCATTCAAGGGCCTGGTTTAAGGATCTTTTCAAAAGCTTTGCCTGACTGGCATCACCAGGAACACTCTGAGCACTTGTCCACTTTGCAACTTCAGCATTTTGGTTTATATTATTTATATTTTATTTTATTTTTCAGGCAGCTGTGAGTACTGTCAGTATCTAGGACATTCCCTTGGTAATGAGGGAAACCATTTCTTATGGCATAACAACCACAATTAAGGATGGGATTTTTCAAAAGCAATCAGGGAAGTCAGCGAGAGTCAATAAGAAGTGGGTGCCTCATTTCCTCGAGGTGCTTTTGCAAATCCTGCCCTAAAACATTGATATTTCATGCGGGCACATCTAAGTCTGCGTGGGAGAAGCCTCAAATCCTTTTTCCAAAAGTGTTGCACATATTGTAATTGAGGCAGATTAATAGGAATCTCTGTGGCAGCTTAACCTTTTATTCTCCTTATTTCAAAAAGCACTGAGTATTTCAGTCACAAGCATCCTGCAGTTTGTAAGGGGCCAGGTCCAGCCCTGCCCCTGGCACGGCAGAACAATCCTGATCCACCCCAGCCGGGCATCAGAGGCCAAGGAGGAGAAGCAGCCAGAGTCACATTATCAAGCTGCAAATATATGCAGAGAAGTGTGTGTTATCCAGTGCTCGGCATACTTAATGTCTCTGCAGGCAGCCAGCATCCAGCCTGGCAAGGGGGCACACCTTCCTGCCAGCCGGGTGATGGATGGCAGAGCAGCTTCACCCGGGGAGCCAGGGTCTCCTCCACCCACGGTGTGAAATTCCCAGGCAGGGGCGGAGATCCATTGAAAAGAGATGCTCCAGAGCAAACAAAGGGCGTGCTGAGGGCAGGGATCACCAGGGGAGCCCGGGTTTGGGTAAAAGGAGGGTTTAGGGCTGTTTATCAAGACAGGCTCACCGTGGGTGTTCCTGTTGGGTGTAAATGCTGCTGTTGCCCAAAGGCAGCCCAGCAGCACAACTTCCCGGCTCACAAGTGAGCCTTTCCTCTCCTCTGCAGTGCACTCACACTTACTGACTCGTGCCTCACTTCATTTGATGCCTCTGACCAACCTCAGAGTCCCAAAAGAAGCCTCGCACAGAAGAGCCACATCTGACCTGGTGTCACACCAGAGCTGGGACACCCAGCCCCGTTTGTCTGCTCCCTGTTTAAGCTCAGGGAATGGCTTGGGAGGGTTCACAAGTGACTGTCTCCAACTACTTCAGCACTGAACCCCCAGCTTGCACCAGAACCTCAGCCCAAATCCCTTTCCTATCAATGTTTGTGAGGGTTTGACTCTTTCCCACCACTGAAAGCGAAGGCTTGTAACCAGCATGTGCCACATCACACATCAGTAAAGAGGAGGAGGTGGGAAAACACGAAGGAGAAGGAGGTATTTGGGCTGATTAACGAACACTGGGTGACAATTAATTTCCATCTGAATGCTGGCAGACTTCTAGCTGCTGACAGCGATAACCTCTGCATTCCAGAGGGCACTGCCTCATCAGATGCTCCTCAGGTACTCCGGGCTGGATTTATGCAGCAGGCAGTAATCCAGCTCGAAATGGAAGTGAAACAGGGTGGAAAGTAAATCACCGATTTGCCCTGAGTAAATAGAAACTCTGTGTTATGGCTGGCACCTGAAAATGGGGAGGGCAGGGTGGGCAAGCTCAATCCCTGGCGCTGAGGGGCTGGAGCAGAGCAGGGTGACCCACAGGAGTGGGAGAGAGGGAGGGGAGGGAGCAGGGAATGTCTCCTGGCATTGCTGCAGGCCCCGGGCACAGCTCCCTGAGGGGTCCCAGCTCCTCTCACGGGTGGGGGGAGCACGGCCAAGCCTTGTCCTCTGTGGGACTCTGCGGGCCAGGCCACACCAGAGGGGCTGTGAGCCACACCAGAGGGNTCGAAATGGAAGTGAAACAGGGTGGAAAGTAAATCACCGATTTGCCCTGAGTAAATAGAAACTCTGTGTTATGGCTGGCACCTGAAAATGGGGAGGGCAGGGTGGGCAAGCTCAATCCCTGGCGCTGAGGGGCTGGAGCAGAGCAGGGTGACCCACAGGAGTGGGAGAGAGGGAGGGGAGGCAGCAGGGAATGTCTCCTGGCATTGCTGCAGGCCCCGGGCACAGCTCCCTGAGGGGTCCCAGCTCCTCTCACGGGTGGGGGGAGCACGGCCAAGCCTTGTCCTCTGTGGGACTCTGCGGGCCAGGCCACACCAGAGGGGCTGTGAGCCACACCAGAGCGGCTGCAAGCCACACCAGAGGGGCTCCGAGCCACACCAGAGGGGCTCCGAGCCACACCAGAGGGGCTCCGAGCCACACCAGAGGGGCTCCGAGCCACACCAGAGGGGCTCCGAGCCACACCAGAGGGGCTCCGAGCCACACCAGAGGGGCTCCGAGCCACACCAGAGGGGCTCCGAGCCACACCAGAGGGGCTCCGAGCCACACCAGAGGGGCTCCGAGCCACACCAGAGGGGCTCCGAGCCACACCAGAGGGGCTGTGAGCCACTGTCCTGTCCCTGCTGGTGGCCCCTGCCAGGGCAGCCCTGCAGATCAGGGCAGGCACATGGTGATGCTGCACCAAAGCAATGCCGTGGCTCACCCTGCAGCAGGATCAGCCCTCCCGGGCAGTCACTCATTCCCGGGCTCCAGGAAAAGCAAACTGTTCCCATTATCACCTCGTGTTTAGCTGAGCACCTCCCGGGGCACTGGAACTGATCCACCCCGGAGCTGGATGCTCTGGGCATCCTGGTGTGGGTCAGCTCTGCCCCTTTCCGTGCCTGGCCTTCCCTGCACAGCTGAGCTCCCCCAAACCCTACTGTGTCCAAAGACCCTCTGGATCAAACTTGCCAACTGCAGCTCCCCTCTCATGCCAAACCTTCCTCTTCCCCACGTCCCACCAAATTGCCAATAGCTCTGTGCCAGCTGCCTGGGCCCAGATCCCTTGCAGGGCCCATCTCTCTACTTCCCCCTGCTCCAGGTGTGTTCTTTCAGGCATCCCAAACACTCTGAGCTGGGCTACAGCCTCCTGACCAGGCTCCTGCTGCCACCAGCCCCAGGTTAAAGCCACCAGGACTCTGGGGACAGACAGGTCCTGTGGGACACCACCTATGGATTCCATTCCTGCAGCACAGCACAGACGGGGCAGCTGCAGGAGAATAACCTCGACAGCACCTACTGAGAGGAAAAAAAGGTGAAAAAGCACATCCTGGGCTGTGCAGGGCCCAAGACTGAACGTGTTGGTGACCTCCCCTTGCAAACACCATGAGAGGCAGCAGAGAGCCAGGTGTGAACCGAGTTGAGTCTCAGCAATCTTGCAGGAAAAATGAGACAGATCCTTCCTCTGCTTTTGCACCAGGATGAGCTCTGGGTCATGATTTACTTCAGCACGAGGGAGAACAGAGCTGGGCCACGAGCTTCAGTTTTGCCTCCCTGTCTCCTTCTGGTTTTGTCACTCTTTGAAATATTTGGGGCTGCGAGAACAGCTCCCATTAAGTGTATCACTGGCTTTTCCTCTTGGTATTTATGATTTAATAATTCCTCAATCTGTCACAATCAGTATCGAAAGAGCGTGGCTGGGTAGAATGGAATAATTTGAAAGGGAATGCTGGAGTGCAGGAACAGCCTGAGCTCTTTTCAGCAGATGCAAAAGTGAATAATATTTAGGGAGGTGTTTATAAATCAGTACACCCTTTAATTAAGCAAAACATTTTGCTAAGAAAGGATCAATTAGCAATTCATGGCACAAGGCCTGGCCTATTATCAAAGAGCTTGTACTTGTGATAAAGCACAATTGCTTGGGTGTCTTTCGAGCTAATTATCAGTAACTTGTTTTAGTTGTCTTTCAAAGCTCCGTGTGAAGAGATGAGATAAAGATCTACATGAGCAGGGGGAGGGGTGGTTTGCCTTTCCCTCCGATCTCTTCCATGTTTGTCCTCATTGCCAGGAGCAGGAAGGAGCCTGTGCATGGTGTGAAGCCCTGGGATGGAGGCGCAGGGCATGGAAGGTTGCTCGAGTCCAGCAATGGGAAAGATGGGATCATGCTCATCTCCTAACTCCACACATTCATTTTAATGTCTCATTTTCTTGTCTTTACAGCCAGGACAGCAATGCTGTGGTGGGGGTTTGCTGAGGGGGGTCAGAAAAATTAATCCACAAACACCAGAGGTTTATGTCCAAAAAGGAGACAGAGGAGTACTGTTACTTTATTTAAATAAAGGGAGAGGCATGGGGCATTCCCATGGGGTCTCTCCAATTGTTAGAGGATGCAGACTCCTTTTTATCCTAATTTCCTCATTTCCCTCCCTTTCCCCATTGGCTGAGGTACTTGAGAGGTGCAGACTTCCCGAATTGCCTCATACAGATCTCCTTCCAACGTATACCCCCCACCCTTTTCTTTTCCTATGGAATTTATGGTTCTTCCCATTGCTTCTTTCATCTCTCAGTATCTATATTTACCTTTATCTTTCTATCAGCAGACCCACAGTTTGTTTGTAAAGACAGATCCCTCTCACTCCTTCCAGGGGAGCAGGTGAGGTGTGAGGTGTGTGGTACCAGGGATGAGGCAGGGCAGGAGCATGGCATGGTCCCTGCTGGGGATCAGTAGGTGGGAGACACTGAGCAGTGACTGAGTCTGGGGGCTCTCAGTGTGGGTCCCCAGCCTGCAGAGCCCAAAGCACAGCAGGAGCTCACTCTGGGCTGAAGGAAGGGGGAAAGCTTCCTGTTCCATCAGAACTCCACAGAAATGGCAAAGGAGGCTCAGATCCTGTCTGGGAGTGAAGAACATTGCGGCAAAACCTACAAATTTCTGTGTCTCTTGGGCACGTGCCAAAACTCAAGAGCTTAAACACACCACGCTGGCACCAGTGACAGGATTATGAGCAGTTTCAATCTGATGCAGATGGTCTTCCCATTTGCTTCCTTGTTTAAACAGCAATTTGGCAAGTTTGTCATTCATAAAGCTTTTATAGCGCTCCAGCCACTTCTCCCCGGCGGCACACGGGAGCTGCAGGGATGTTTGTGGCTGCCTGCAACACACATTAGTCTTTAATGAGGTTGGATTGGAATTGTCTCCTTCGGTCAGAGGAGCCTTGGGAATTCCACTCTATAGGAGAGATTTCGTTTAAAACCTCGCTCAGCCGCCAGCTCTGCCAAGCCACGTGTCACGGGCACCCCTGCAGGGGAGGGAGGAGTGCCTTGGCATGTGCCAGGGCTGAGGAAAAGCCACAGTTTGCAGTTCAGAGCCAAGGGGGAAGTGGGCAGAGGCAGGGCCAGGAGGATGCTCTGCAGTGAGCCCCCAGGGAAGGAGTGCTTGGGAAGGGTCACCACTCCTGGTGGTCAGGGATCTGGATCAGCTCTCCGGGGTGCTGGGAGAGATGGGGGTGTCCAGCCAGGAGAAGAGAAGGGTCCAGGGAGAGTTTAGAGCCCCTTTCAGTGCTTAAAGGGACTCCAACAGAGCTGGAGAGGGACTTTGGGTAAGGGATGGAGGGACAGGACAAGGGGCAATGGCTTCGAAGTGCCAGAGGGCAGGGCTGGATGGGATATTGGGAAGGAATTGTTACCTGTGAGGGTGGGCAGGCCCTGGCATAGGGTGCCCAGAGCAGCTGTGGCTGCCCCTGGATCCCTGGCAGTGCCCAAGGCCAGGTTGGATGGGGCTCAGAGCAGCCTGGGATCATGGAAGGTGTCCCTGCCATGGCTGGGGTGGCACTGGATTGGGTTTAAGGTCCTTCCCACCCAAACCATTCTGGGATTCTGTGATTTGAGGAGAGGCTGAGAAGCCAGATCTGGGCACGACCTGGTCTAGCTTCACAAACCTCAGATAAACCACCCTTTAATGGACCAGGCAGATGGACTGGAGGAGTAGAAAGGGCTTTGTTTGCCCACAAGTATCCAAGCAAAGCACAATGGAAGTTTAATCAATTAACAGCTTCCATGTGGTTTTGCTGAGTGTAAAATCAGGAGGCATCATGGCTTGCATTGGCATGAGCTGCTCACATCTTCAGACAAGTAAATATTTAGCCAATAATTCGGATATATTTTTGGCAACAAAAGGCATCTTTGTTCTTCATCTGTTTATTTGTGGTTTACTTGTGGTTTAATTGTGCCTAAGACACAGCAGGGTATCAGTGTTAACTCAGCCTCCTCTCTAATGGGATTTCCAGCATCTTTTCAGGAGCTGAGGAGAGAGCTGGGGGTGCTCTCAGGTTCCTGGGCAGTGATTAATTGGTGTGTAATTATCACCTCTAGAGCTACCTGTGCTCATACACACTCATGGTCCTTACTGCTGAGCAGGACCTGCTGCCACAGTCAGGCTTATGGCCAAGAACTCTGCATTTTCAGAGGAAGCCCACCTTGTTCCACTCCAGATCAGGGTTATCTACAGGCTTCACTCCATGATAAAAATGGTAAATTTTTACCCTTTTCTTCTCTGAATGCACTTATTTGAAAAGATTATCTCATGGGGCTTGCAAAAAGTGTGAAATCAAAGAAGCAGGGGCAGCTGGAGGTCACAACTGGGGACAGGAACAGACTAAACTGGCTGGGACCAGTTAGTCCAACTGGACCTCAGACAACTCCTTCACCTTTCCTGATTTTGGTTCCACAATCTGTTGTGAGACAACAGAACAGCCCTGCCAGGAGTGGAGTGGAGGCCTAAGAGCAATTAGCTAATGACAGCCTGGTGATGAGGGCTGAGATTCACTGAGTGGGGATGGTGGCATTAATCCTTGTTCATGGCAGGGTGACTTGAGCCAGGCTTTGCCTCTGGACTCCAGATCAGCTTCTTAGGGAAGGCAGCAACAGGCAGGTCCTGGGCAGGCTTTTCAAGGAGATCAGAACTGCTGTGAGTGGCCAAAGGCTCCTGTGGTGGCCCAGTGGCTCCAGCCATGGCCATCACCAGAGGAAGGACGTGAGGACAAGGGTGGAGCACACTGTACTCCCAACCACTTTCAGGCCAGGGTCTGCCTGAGCTGGGGCTAGGGAAGCTCCCAGGCCGGCAGTGCATGAGGTAATTCCCTTCTGAACAGCCTGAGAGCTGGGACAAGGGGTTTGTGGTGCCCTGTTTTGGGGGGCTGTCTTGGTTTGAGACAAAACCCAGGGGAGAAATATCCAATATTTATTTTCTGGGCATAAAACAGACGATTTAGGATATATCATACACCATAAAAATCACCCCAAGACAGGGGCAGATGTCCCAGGAGGAGGTGCAGCTCTGTGGGGTAGCCCTGAGGGATGGGCACAGTCTGCCAGAGTCACTGGTTGTAACCCAGGAGCAGCAGCAGCTCTGCCCTGGGTGATTTCTGCACCGAGAGGATAAAAAGAATTGGGAAAGCAACTTTTTCCCCCAGCATCCACAGCTCCTCCTGAATTCCTGTCGAGGCTCTGGGGTGCTGCTGCCATAGAAATGCCTCTCTTTCTCTGGCCTGTCTGTGTGCAGCTCCCAGGGAATGCATTGTCAGGAGGATGAGTTGTGACACCTCTGCAATACTCTCCTCTGGATCCTATTCCAGAGCATCTCCCTCACAATGGATTTCCCTCACGTGCAGCTCCTGTTGTCAGGGCTGTGTGCCCTTCCCAGAGAGACACCTCAGGAGTGATGGCTTTGAAAAGCAGTGACAACATTTGGGTTATCAGAGGGGACAGAAGGTTATGCAGGAGTCTGAATGGATTTCAGTTGGAGACAGGGTTGAAAGCAGCACACATCTCCATTATTGGGCAAACACAGCCCCAGAATTCAGACTTGGTCTGGGCACCTTCAACTTATTTATTTCTTTTTTTAATGTGCTATTTCTTCTCTGTCATTTACTCTGAAAGCAAATTTGGTTAACGGGGTAGAACTGCTCAGGATCTTTCTGTTTGTCTCTGTTTCATGTTTGACTTTCTTCCAAAAAAAAAGAATTTACTTCATTTTTGGAAGTATCATAGGAAAGTCATGCATACACCAGCTCTGCAAGAAAAGCTGCTAGGAATGTCTTGATTGTACTCCTTGATTGTGAGTACAAATAGAGAGCTGATAGGGAACTCTGGAATGGAAAATATAATCACTTTCGTGCATTTCTGGTCAAATTTCCCATTAGAATTTGCCTTGGGACATTCACTTGGTGAACAAGTGTGGCCATCATGATGCCTTAGGTTTTAACTTTCATATTTTTCAAATCCTGTACTGCCCAGTGTAACTCTGAAGTTCCCTGTGGCCTGTGAGCTGCTGTTCCCTCATGCTGGTTAGACATAACAAACCTCTCTGGGTTTGCTCTCCAAGGACACCCAGATTGTCCCAGGGTCCAAAATTGTCAACTAAAGCCTTGAGAGGAGGGACAAACTTGGGGTAATTACATCATTAACTGGGGTTGTAATTGGAGAATTAACCCTGATATGCAAATGGACCAAACTTATAAAAGTGTGAAGAATTTGTGGCCCAGGGTCCATCCTGGGTGGAGGCTTTTGTCTCCCAAGGTGTACCTTTGAAGGCCTCCAAATAAATACCTGCTTTTATTCTCTGTCTTGGCCTGACTTCATGATGTATCCCACATTGCCTCCTCTATGCCCAGAAAATGAATCTTGTGCCTTTCTGTGCCTTTAAACTGAGCCTGAGAGGGGAGAGAAGGAAAAAAAACAAGCAGAGGAACTTTTCCAAAGCAGTTCTGTGCTCCAAGGTCACTGCTCCTCTCTGTTGTTCTTCTGCTGTGGCAGAGAGGGGAGGAAGCTCCTTCCTTGCTTTCCAGCCAGAGAGAGACGGAGTTAAACTCCTGTGTTTCCCTGGGACTTTGGTTTCTTCTTCTTCTTCTCTTCTGGACTTGTTCAGAACAGCAGAACATCAAACCCTCACTGGGAGACTTTCCCCCAGCCTGCAGGGGCATCCCCCACACCCACCCAGCTCCAAAAAGGAGAGAGAGGAACCACACCCACAGAAGGACTCTAAATTCTCTCCACAGTGAGAGATTTTATTATTTAGCATTATTATTCTTTTCTTGTGTGTTTGTTAAATAAATAGTTTTTTTCTTCTTCACTTTCCTCCGAGGAAATATTTCTTTTCCAGAGCCTGGTGGGGGAGGAGTGACTACACCCTGCTTTCTATCAGGGGATATTTTCCTCTGAATTTATCTCAAACATTCTCTTATTCTTGTCTAGCTTCTGTTTTCAGGTAGCCACTTCAAGGCATCAATCAGGATGTGTTTTTACAAGTGCTTTAAGGCACAAAGGAAAAAAAAAAATCTTAAACATCAGTGAAAAATTGGATTATTGAGCCCAACGTGGCTGAGAACATGCAGCCCCCTGTGGCTGGAGTTCACCCACAAGACTGAGGCAGGAGGTGATTTGGTTCTTTGTGCTGACTCCAGCACCTTGGCTGCTGTCTTGGAGGGTAAAAGGATTGAATGGTGCCCGTATTTACCATCCACCTCTGCAAGGGCTCTTAAAAATGCTGGGCTCCAGCTTTTCAGGTGGTTGGCAATACCTGCAGAGGTGTTTGAGCTGGGCAGGTGAAGACTTCCTGGAAATAAACTCCAAAAAATTAGTTACAAAAGTTTAAGGCAGGTGGAAAACCATGGTGTTGATCTTAAAGTGCTTTGCCATTTGAATCTTTTAATTATGAATTTCAAGAGTGATTCTAGAAAAGCAATGATCGTTGACCAGGGCAGGGGAGGAGACAGGAAAGAATTCCTTGGGATAAGGTGGAGAGAAGAGGGCACAGATTGCTGAGTGGGAGCAGAGGGAGCACAAGACAAAGTCTGGACACTGTTCCAGCCTTGCTGCATTTTCTCTCCAACCCCCACAGCCACGAGCTCATTATTGCTCCCTGAAATCTAAGATGCAAGCAGGGAGAAAATAAATAAAACAAAATTGAAAAAAAGGCATATGAAAGCACAGCCAAGAGCTGAGGGCTCTGAAAATCACCCAAGTAACGAGAAACAAAGCAAATAGAGCCAGGATAAGGGAGAGGAAGCACCTGCAGCATTCCTCAGGAGAGGCAGGTTCCCTGTCCTGCCCCGTTCCAGTGCTGCAGCACCTGCCTGTTGTCAGTGCTGCCTGCTGGTCCCACGTCAGGGATAATGGCTGGGTGAAGAGAGGAGGGATGCTGTCATCCTGGAATTCAGTTCCCTTTGCATTACCATGGCAATGCAGGAGAGATTTTGATCACTGGCTGAGACACTTCAGAAGATATTAATACAGCTTTTGCCAAGGAGAGAGCTGAGTGACAGCTCTGTTCGTAAGGCTGATTTGAACCTTCTGCTTTTTAGGCTGGATCAAAAGCCATGCACCCAGAGAAAGTGGAAGAGGGGGGGAAAAAAAGGGGATCTTACTTAGGGCAACTTACGAAAAATGCCTGAAGTTCAGAGAATACATTTAATTCCTACTAAATTGGCATCAACATCTTTGGCTGACTGCGAGGCAGGAAAGTGCAAACTCCCTTGAGGCAGCAAGTTCTAAAATAACCTTCTACTGCAGCATTCTGCTGTCAGAAGTTCTAACTCGTGTTTCTACTCCTCTGTCTCCTGAACGTCTCCTCGCTCACGGAGCTGCTATTTTATCCCTTATTTGTATAAGGTGTGACATAATAAGAACACCAGACTCATGTCTGAGACCCCTCAGGTCAGGAGAAGCACTCACAGCCCCGATTTGTGCTTCTCATGGAATTAATTTTCCCCGTTCCTACTCTTTCAAGAGTGTGAGAATGTTAATTATGTCCCTAACGAGTGTTTTAAGCCCGAGCAGAGGATGCCCTGCAGCAGCCAGGGGAGGGTGGCAGGAGACCAGGTGAGGTGGCTCCTCTGAGCACAACACTCCAAAGCAAAGGGGCAAAACCTGCTCCCTGCATGGGCAAACTCACCTGCAGCTGCCTCCTACAAGCCCTGGTGACCACCAGGAGCAGCCAGGGGGCTTGAAGGGTCTCACCATCCCAGCTGGAGCTGAGGGAAGCTCCCACCCCAACACAAGGTTTTGTTGCTCTAGTTGTTATTATGGAATAATTAAAGCTGGCTCGACCACCGGAGGCAAAACTCCTCTGACGGTGAAATAATGGCTCCTGAAAGGTTTGGAAAGCTCCAGAGCAGGCTGAGTCCAGCAATGCAGGTTGACAACAGCGAGGGATCCAACATCCATCCCCACAGAGTGTTCCCTTCGCTCTGGAGAGCCCAGGCTGACAGGGCAGAGCTAGGGCAGAGCTGTGCCAGAGCTTCTGCCAAAAGTCTCTCAATGCTGGGAATTGGAGCCCTTTGAAGGAGCTCCTGCCATGGAAATGTGCTCCCTGCTCCCTGTCAGATCCCATCACTCACCACCCCAGCTCCTGCTGACACCTTGGGCATCTCCTTGTTCCTCCCCTCACGAGGAACACACCACGAGGATGTGCAGCCTGCATGTCTCAGCTGGAGCAGAGGCACAGCCTGTCCAGCCCGTGGCTCAGAGCTGTGGCAGTGCCTGGGAGCCAGAGGGACATCCCTCCCACTCGGATGCACGTCCCTGTCAGCTCGGGGAGCCTTTGCACACCGGGGATCTTCACCCTCCTCATCTGCTGCCTGCAGACTCCTCAGCCTTCCTGCACAAGTGCATTTTGTTCTCCAGATAGTTCTTTTTCCCTACTTAGCACTTTATCCCGACAGGAAATGTTCTGTAAGGCCACCAGCCTAATTAAAAAGTTCTCATGCCGAGGCTGTTCTGAAATCTGCACATTTAGAGCTCGCTGCACATGCAGAACAGGAATGTATGCATATGGATATCTGCAACCATCTTCCTATTTTTGGCTGAGTGAGCATATTTCCTGGGATCAGATTCTGATCTCTGACTAATTAGTGTGCAGTATTAACACTGTTCAAGGGAGTTTAGCTGCGAAAAAACCAAGTTGGGCTGCATGTTCAGTTTGTGTGCTCCCTGCACTGCCACAGACTGATCAGGACTTGTGTGGGGAATATAAAAGGTCTTTGTCCATTTGCATCAGTAGTTTTTGGTTTACCAGCACAAGGAGACAGGTGGTTGAATTTAGATTTAGTGAATGCTTGTGCATAGCCAAATCCCTTGGAAAATCTAGGTCAAACTCTGCAGACAACATTTGGGCTGGCTTCTGTTTCCACACACTCTTTGCTCTGCAAGAAATCGATTCTAAGCACATCAGAGAAGGGAAGTGGCAAGAGAAAGTTCTCCTCAAGCAAAATGGCTTTGAATCACCCAGTCTCCCCCAAACACAGGTACTGAGACTTCCTTAAATCTTCCCATTTTGTTCAAACCCCATGGAATGGAATCCAGCAGTGCCACCACTGTGCTCACTAACACAGCCCTGGAATCTGACACATGTCCTGCTGCTTCCCTTGGAGCTCAGGCTGCATGTTGAGCTTGCCTGGGGATTGATCTGGTGCCTGGCTACTTATTCCTTCAATTCCAGCTTGCTCCTGCCCTTTATTCTCTAGAAAGCCCCTCAGATTTAATTGGTGGGAAAACAAACAAGCCTGATGGAGTTGAAGCATCACCTGATGCTCAGGCATGACCTGAGTCTTTGTCAAAGCTCAGACTGAACCATTTTGGTGGGGAGAAAGCCCTAAAAACTTTCACTCCTCACAGTTTGAGGTCTTTGATAAAATGACACCACAAAACATTGGATTTTGCTGAGCCCATCACACACCTCAGCAACTTGTAAAGCAATTTGATGAATGTACAAGAAGTTGTTTGAAGCAGGGAGATGGTTCATAGACAGCTCTGGCTTAGGGCAAGTGGGTGATGTCTAGAAGAGGAACAATGTTCTCCAGCCTTCATGTTTGTGTGACAGTGATCGCTGTCAATCACAGTTAAAATGACTTCAGCTTTACTGTGACAGGACCCTGCTGTCACTGCACTTAGCTCTGAATAATGTGAAGAAAGTAGAGAACCACAAACACAAAGACTGAGCCCATGGAGACAGGGATTGACAAGCTTGGAAAGAGCTACCAGGGTACAGCGATCCCAGACAATCACAGCACTGACCCCTACTCCCATCAGACCCAGGGGTGTTTCCCTCTCTGCATTCCCACCAGGCTATAAAACATCGTCCAGGAATCTCAGGAGTGTCACTGAAAAGATCAGTGACAGAATTCCCTGAAGCAAAGAGTGCTGAGTACATCTCACCCTGTGTGGAGGCCACAGAGAGCTTCTTGCTCTCCCACAGTCCCTGCAAAACCCCAGGAATGAGGAGGTGTCCCAGGTCACAATGGAAGATGTAACCAAAGTCTGTATTCTATCCCCAGCTCTTAAACCAGGTGGGGCAGGGCTCTTTATCTCTTCCATGGCACATCCCTGATAACTCCCTCCCACAGCAGATCTTTCTGTGCATGGCCACCAAGCCTCACTGCATGGCTGATAAAATTCCATCATCCCACTGGGAGATGCTCTGCCCAGGGGAGGAACCCAGCATTCCCACCTGGATATGAGCTGAGCTCTGGAACACCACAGGCAGCCCTGACCTACTGCATTCCCAGAGGACAAGAGCTCCAGAAGCAGCACTGCACCTTCTGAGGAGCACCAGAGCCTTCTCCAGGATCCCAGCTCCAACAGAAGCACATCCATGGCTCCAGCAGGGCTGCAGCCACCATTGGATGGGACTGGGAGCAGCCCCTGCCCCACAGGTGTCAGCTGTGTCCTGGCTCTGCCACTGCTCCTGCACCACTGCAGTTATTGTAATTGTCCTCTTCAATTGTACTTCTGACCTGGGATCTCTCACTGGTTTGCTTTCAAACTGGCACAGGAGGAGACTGCAGGACTGGCATGTGTTTGTCCAATGGTTATTTCTGATGGCACAGGAGATGTTGTCTCGCTGAAAGGAGGAGCCTCTGTCAGTGAGAAAGGCAGAGGTGAACACATCACAGGAGTACTGAGCCCTGGGGCTGCTTAGGCTGTATTCCCATGAAAGCACAGACATGGCTATGCAAAGGGAAGAACAGTCAGAAGTGGGAATTCTCAGCACCTGCTTGAAGGTGTCCCTAGCTGGGGTTCACTGGTGCAAAGCTGGTGCATGAAAAGTCACTGAGCACAGCAGGAGAATGAGGAGCTGTGGGGAGGGCAGGAGCCTGCAGAGACAAGGAAAGAGCAAGGGGAAGAGCTGTGGCACAGGAGAAGGGCTCCTCTCCCAGAAATGCCAGCTCTGAAGGGTCCTGAGGGGACACACTGAGCGACAGCAGAGCCCTCAGCTAAATTACACTCAGGGATTCATGGTGAGTTTGATTATTGGACTCATATTTTGCAAAAGGAATCTTGCTTCTTCCTCCCCAGACTGATCCAGCCTGGAGGAATTTGGGGTCTGCACGCAGCCAGAGAGCTGTGACCTCACTGGGGCCAGAGGGACCTGGTGGGGTGGTCCCAGGAGTGATGTGCCAGGGATGGACACAGGCTCTGGCACAGGGTAAGACAAGAAGGGCCAGGGACAGCATTAGCAGAGCCCTGCCGGTGGCAGAGGGACAGTCTGACCTCCAGACCAGATCCACAAAGGTTTGGAAGCTGAGGAAGAAGAGAGAAATCCCTGCAATCACACTGAAATCCCCAGGTGAATTTCCCGTGGGTCACACCATCCCAATGTCCATGGCTTCCATCCAAAAGTTCCCCTCCAAAGCCACTCACAGTGACCCTGCCCAACCCCCCAAAGAGCCCAAGAAATGAGCAGGGAGGTAGCAAACCCAATATTTACTCCAAGGCTGGTAAATACTGCCTTCTTTCACCCCCAGAGGCAGCAGGGTGGGTGCTGAAGGCAGGGCAGGAGCCTTCAGGGATAACTCACAGACCTCTGGCTACAAGTCCTTCATTCCTGCAATAAACCCTACACTGGCAATAAATCAGGTAGCAAGCAAATGTGATAGCAAGCAAATAGATCCTGCCAAGTCATTTTAAACTGCAATTGCTGGGGCTTTTTTGGTTACATTCTGATGTACATCTTTGGCCCATTAGAAAAACAACTTCATTTTCAGCCACAGTTTCTGTAATGGAGCAATTCCCTGCTTCAGTGCCGATCTCCCTGGATAGTTGGAGTGAGAAGCACACGGTGCTTGGCTCGGGGAGGAGGTGGAAGCAAGCTGGCCATGCACAAAAGTCCATTTCTCAGAAGCCTGGCGAGACAGCTCAGCCCCCTCTGACGGGCAGCAGCCGTGAGGGCCAGGAATTGGAGACAGCAAATGCAGCAGCACCATCAGCCCTGACCTCGTGGAGCGTGGATGCAGGTTTGTGGGAGAGCAGAGGCAGCCTGAGCAGGCAGGGATGGAGCAGAAGGGTGCAGGACACACACCAGGGCAGCTCCAGGCAGTTCTCCCCCAGGGCTCACTGGGGTTCTGTGCTGGAGGAATCTCCAGAGGGATTTGATGGCTGCTGTCACACCCCCCAGACACACTGCTCTGTGGGGCCATGGATGGACTCCCAGCAAACTCCCCCCAGAAGCAAATCTGCTGGGAGAATCAGGGATGAGCCCTGCCCACCCTCATTCCTCCTCACAGCACCCACAGGGATTGTCCTTCTCCCAGCTCGGGGGGCCAAGCCCACGCCTGGGGCTCTGGGGTGGCCCTCGTGAAGGGGTGCAGGGCCTGTCTGAGCACCTGGAGTGGGTGAACCACAGAACCATGGAATGATGATCTTAAAGCTCATCCCATCCCCCCCCTGCCATGGCAGGGACACCTTTCACTGCCCCAGGTTGCTCCAAACGCTGTCCAACCTGGCCTTGGACACTGCCAGGGATCCAGGGGCAGCCACAGCTGCTCTGGGCACCCTGTGCCAGGGCCTGCCCACCCTCCCAGGGAACAATTCCTTCCCAATATCCCATCTAAGCCATATCTCCTCCACCCTAAGGTCATTCCCCTTGTCCACTCACTCCGTGGCCTCATGAAAAGTCCAACATGTCAGTCCAACCTCTGGAGAGGCTCCAGCCCCACTGAGCCCAGGATCCTCCCAGCATGACCACCCACTTCATAGGAGCAATACAGACACAAAAAAAGGAGTAGGACCAAAAAATTCAGAGGCAAAACTGAACTTAAAGGGAAGAACTGAGAGCATGAAATGTCCCAGAAGTGACCCCAGACACTGCCCATGGGGCTGGGAGCCCCCTCAGTGAAATGCAGCCCTTCCCTTCCAGCCTCTCCAGCGTGGCCTTGGGAGATGCTGCTTAACATTTTTCAAGCCTAGGACAAGGCAAAGAATCATTTGGTTGAAAAATGGCCTTTAGTAGAACATGAAAGATTTTATGAAAAACTATTGGCTTTTTTGAAGTGTTTCCCCCTTTTTGATTTTTTTTGGTGACATCCTCTATCCGTCTTTTTTACTGCAGCCTGCAATGTAAACCAGCCTTTGCTTTCTCTTCTGGAATTATTCTATGTTAAGATACTTTTTCAATCAAAAAAACTATCAAAATAATTCATGTACAGAAAATCTGCTGTGGGGAAGAAGCAGCAGTTTGCATTTTCTGGAGGCAGACACGTGGAGGGCAGGGATGGAATTCTGCTCACTCCTCCTGGAGAAGAGGAACAGGCTGCTCCCACCCTGCCCCCCAGCTCTGCACAGCCATACCCAGACCCTCATTTTCCTGCTGCCCATTGCAAATGGGCCAAATTCCCTGCTTTTTCTCTGCTTTAGGAATTTCTGATTCCTGCAGGAACTCTGCTCCCCCCACCCCAAACCTCCCTTTCCCCACAGCTCTGGGGAAAGCAGAGCCAATGTGGGGCTGTGAGAGGGGCAGAGAGCTGCAGCACAAAAGGGCTCTGTGCTCATTTCATGGAGGTTTTGGGGGCAGTATCTGAGCAGAGATTCGGAGAAGTGTTTATGTGCTGGTTTTGTTAACAGCACTGAGAACATGCACAGGGTGGCTGATCGATCCCTTTATTGGGCAAAATTTGCTTCCTAGAATTCAGAGCTGGAGAAGGGCTGTGACTGCAATACCAAATTGCTGGGAGGTGCCTGTGTGGAGGAGCCAGCCCCATCCCACTGCTGAGGCACTGGTGCCTCCTGACCCCTTCCGAGGGCCAGGAGAGGAAGAAAACCAAAAGGTGAGCAGCAGGAGAAGGTTTGTGGCAGGTGTCTGTGGCATTCTCTGCGTGGAGAAAGACCCACCCTGGGAAAATGTGCACCCCACTGGTGCACAAGATTATGTGGATGCACACTGGTGCATCCAAATTATGGATGGATCTGAAGTGCTCCAGGGAGATGAGGAAAGTTGGGGCCACAGCAAGACATTGTCAGGGAGTGGAATGCACACACAACCCTGCCCCGCTCTAAAACCTCCTCACAAACTTAGATCAGATGAGAAAACTGAGGTGCAGCTCCTGGTCAGGGGGGCTTGGAATACTGAGTGTCCCCATTGGTGCTCAGCAGACGTGAGCTGCCCTCGGGTGGGATGAGATCCCTTCTCCTCAGCCTGCTCAGAGGTCCCTGAATGCACACTGGGAGTTGTGGGGGCTGGTGTAATGACACAGACAAAGAGGGAAATGGGATGTGTGTGAAAGGAAAGGGTGAAGAATCAGCGAGACTCTTGGAGCTGAGTCAGCAGCAAGTGCTGGAGGGAAGAGGGGGAGAATCACAGTCAGCCCTCGGAGTTATCCACAGAAACCACAAACCTCTCCCACTCCTGGAAGTGTTCCAGGCCAGGCTGGATGGGGCTTGGAGCACCCTGGGACAGTGGAAGGTGTCCCTGCCCGTGGCAGGGGTGGAACTGGGTGAGCTGTAAGGTCCTTTCCAACCCAGGCTGTTCTGTAATTCTGTGACCTTCACAGGGATTAAAAAAACTCTCAGAATCTGGTGTTTTCTCATCCTGCCCAGACCCCCCAGAAATCCTGGAGTCTGTGGTTGAGGTCTGAGACTGCCCCACTCCCCCAGGAGCTCAGCACAGGGTTATATGTGGGGATCACACAGAGGCATCATGCCTCTTGTTGGGTGTTTTAGGACTGCTTTTCCCCTCCTCTGCAGCTCCTGGCCCCTCACAGAGGAAGGTTTCAAGTGCCCCAAAGTGCAGAAAGGGCAGGGTCCTTCATCCTCCCTTCCTGCTGGCTCCAAAGCACATTCCCACACAGCTCAGCCCTGCTGCCCCAGGCTCCTCTCCACCCTGCACCTGGACAGGGGCAGCCCAGGCTGTGCCTCCCTTCCAGCAGCTCATCCCTGCTCCATCCCACCCTGCTCCTCAGGACACCCAAGTCCCTTGTGCTGCTCTGCCCCATGGCCAAGGATAAGCTCATTTTGCAGCAGGGATAAGGACATCCCAAGTTACCACTCCCCTCCTGGAGCCACAGCTGGAATTTCTGTGCATTTACACATCTTTCTGTCAGCTCCCTGATGAGTGAGCATCCCGAGGTAATGTGGCTGGGGACCTGAAAAAGTAGATAATTTGAAAAAAACCTCTCACTGGTGCTGTTTCCTGAGCTGTCCTGCATGGAAAAACTCACCAGCACCTCATAACCCATCCAGGGGGGGCATTTCCTTCTGTCTGGCATTAATAATAACCCTTACCCCCAGGAGGATTTGCATGTAGCAGAAGCTGAGCAGTAACAAACCCTGTCTCCTCCCAGGAACCATCGTGTCCCTTGGGAGCAGCAGTGGGAGGGGGAATTGATGGTTTTGAGGGGGTATTGATGGTGTTGAGGGGGAATTGGTGGTGTTGAAGGGGAATTGGTGGTGTTGAGGGACAATTGATGGTGTTGAGGGGGAACTGGTGGTGTTGAGGGGGAATTGATGGTGTTGAGGGACAATTGATGGTGTTGAGGGGGAACTGGTGGTGTTGAGAAGGAACTGGTGGTGTTGAGGGAGAATTGATGGTGTTGAGGTGGAATTGATGGTGTTGAAGGGGAATTGATGATGCTGAGGGGGTATTGGTGGTGTTGAGGGGGAAATGGTGGTGTTGAGGGAGAATTGGTGGTGTTGAGGTGGAATTGATGGTGTTGAGGGAGTATTGGTGGTGTTGAGGGGGAAATGGTGGTGTTGAGGGAGTATTGGTGGTGTTGAGGGGGAACTGATGGTGTTGAAGGGGAATTGATGATGCTGAGGGGGTATTGATGGTGTTGAGGGGGAACTGGTGGTGTGAAGTGCTCACCCCAGCCCATCCCCACACCTGGAGCAGAGGCAAGTGGTCTGGAAGAGGATGTTTGATTGCCATATTTTCTCTGGAAAGGTGAATGTTCAGCATGACTCAAAAACCTCCCCAAAGGGCCAAAGCAATTCTGCAGGATAAAGCTGGATGGGAAGGGTGTATTTGTGTGTTTATATGCAATAAAACACATTTGTTTGCTCCAGCTCCTCTCTGTTCCTCCACAGCAGAGTAAAACATCTAGATAACACAGTAGAAGCAAAATAATTTTTAAAGAGGCAAATTCAATTAAAAAATTTAATTTAAGAACATTAAACACGTCACCATGATATTACAGGCGTGCTCTGACTTTACATTTCTTGCACAGTACTTCTAATTTAATCCTTTCGAAGTTAGTTACAACTGTGTTAATTTTTAACTGATCCATTTCAAGGTAAAAATTATTTCTGAGCTTGTGAACATCCCCCAGGCTATGGGGGGAAAGCCAAGGAACACAAGGCCAAGAATGAAAACTCAGCTCATGGGTTTGCTCCTCTCTGCATTCTCAGTGTCTGTCCTCCCAACAGCCAAGAGCAAATTAGTGAAAAGTGACAAAGAAACAGAACTCACTGTGCCTTTTTTAAAACTCCCTTTGTTCAATCTGTAGGAATAAACATCACCATACTTCAGTGCCCCAATAATGGGAACTTACTGAGGACTTACAGTCCTTAATAATCTGGATGCGACATATTTATCTATTTTCCTTGCACTTAAATTTAATTCCTGAGTTTCTGATGCTTATTTCATAGAATCACAGAATGGATTGTGTTGGAAGGCACCTTTAAGTCCATCCAGTTCCAGCCCCAAACCTTCCCCTAGCCCAGGTTGCTCCCAGCCCCATCCACCCTGGGACACTTCCAGGGATGGGGCAGCCCCAGCTTCTCTGGGCTACCTGTGCCAGGGCCTCCCCACCCTCACAGAGAGGAATTTCTTCCAAAATCTCTTTTATTTTAAACCCCCTTCCCCTTGTCCTCTCACTGTCCATGTAAGAAGTTCATGGAATCATGGAATGGTTTGGTTTGGAAGGGACCTTAAAGCCCATTTTATTCCAACCCCCAAAGTTGCTCCGTTGCTCCACTCCCTGAAAGCTTTGGTTACAGATCTGAGCTTCCATCCTTCTCTCCCCTGTGGTGTTTGTGCAGAAACAAGCTCTGGTTTTTGCCCAGCGCTGTCCTGCACCTTTGCACAGATGCTCCACACCCTCACTGCTGCCTCCTGCACTGCCTGCACTGCAGCTGCTTTCCAGACAGGGGTTACACCTTTTAGGGAGGTAACATCTTGGAGGAAGAAATGAATTTAGCACCTTTTTTTGCTCCTGAAGGCATCACATCAACTTTCCTTTGTGGTTTCTTGTCCTCACACAGAGGGCAGGCACACAGCCCTCACCCTCCTCCAGGTGCAGAGGCACTTCAGCCTCAGTGTGCTACAAACAATAATTTGTCCTTCACCATTCCCCAGCTGTCCCTGGGATGCTGTCCCAGGGGAGGGCACACAGCTTTAATGGCACCTCAGCTGGCACTGATCTGACTCCAGCACGGGCTCAGCAGCTTTGCTTTCTCACGAACATCTGGATGGAGACATTTCAAGCCCAGGTGCCAATGTCCCAGAAACACAGAGCATCTGAAAGTGCAGCTATCACCACACCTCTCCCTGCTTCAGCCTGATTCCCCAAGCTACATTCCTCATGTAATTCTGGATAACCTGGAGTGGCTCCAGACCCATCTGCACCAGCACCAAATGCCTGTTGGGCACTATTTCCTCATTATTCCCAGTGTTCTGTGTCTGGATCACACCAGGCCCTGAGCCACAGACAAGGGACATTTTTACAAGCCCCATGGAGGGAAAAGCCAGCAGCTGCCAGGCACTGCAGCAGGAGATGTCACCAGAATGTCCCTGCTGTGCTGCCAAGGTGAATCTTCCCATCAGATCCACCTCCAGAGCTTACACTCCATCCTTCATGGCCGCCCTGTGCCACCCACCACTGTAAAGCAGCAATTACCAGGATATGAAATATTTGCTGCTCTGGACAAAAGGACACCAGAGCCCTGGGAAGGTTGAGGTCTGTGAAGGGAGCAGTGCAGAGCTGCCAGTGAGTGCTGGGCTGTGAAACACCATGAGAAAACACCTCAGAGTTAGCTTTCCTCCAGATGTGCTCCTCGGGGCATCTGTGTTTTGATGGTTTTTAATCAGTCAGCAGCTGATGAGGTTCCTCCAGTGAACCAGACAGGAGCTATGACAGCATGATGTGGCTCCCTGGAGTAATATTGCCTCCTTTTCTCCAGCTGAGCCCCCCAGCATGGAGCTGGGGAAAGCTCTGTAGCACAAGCCTGATGAGGAGTGGCTGAGAGAGCTGTGGGTGTTTAGCACTTAGAAACCAACACTTGATCATTCCCCTAAAAAAAAAAACCTACATTTTTTCCCCTATTCCTATTTTTTTCTACGAGACAAAACAAGAAACTTTCAGCCACATGGGAAATGTTCTCATTTGGGTCAGGCTGCTGTTTTGAATACAGGGCTGCCAGCCCTCTGCAATTATCCTCCCCAGACAATGGGATGGATGTTCCCATGCAGCTCACTCCAACAGCTCCCACTCACTAAAAGGAAGGAGCAGCACCAGGATGTGCCACTGTTGTCTTTTTCCCAACCTGGAAATGAAACTTGAGTTCGTTTTTGTAAGGAGGTAATATAAAAGTGGATCTTTATTTGTAGGCCTGCAGGGGCAGTTATGGAGAAGTTCCACAAAAGCCCACCCACATGGGGTGAATACAGTTTTTATAGGTTTTAGGAAATTAGCATAATTGATAAAAAGGACCAGTTAGGAGGACAAGTGGTGATGGAATTCTCTCTCAGGTTAAGTCTCTTCTCTGGAGCCCCCCCTCAGCACTAGCTGTACTTGGTCCATGAAATGTATCTCCAAGAGTTGTTCTCAGCCTTGTTTCCCAGGAAGAACCAAGACAGGACAGGGACCTTGTACCTGCCTGGGGCTTGGAGCTCTGGAATTTGTTTTGCCTTTCTGCCTAGGGAAGGGCCATGGAAAATTACTGGGAAAGCTAGCCACTAATACAATAGGTTACAAATATATGTGTGAGGAATACAGGAATCCTCATCACTCTCTACAACTCCCTGGAAGGAGGTTGTAGTCAGGTGGGGGTCAGTCTCTTCAACCAGGCAGCAACTGACAGTGATGCCTCAGATTTTAACTTTTCTCTGTTCCCAGCCCTGCCCTGCCCAGTGTCACTCTGCAGTTCCCTGGAGCTCGTTCAGTGCTGTTCTCTCATGCTCACACACACACAACAAAGCCTCTCCAGCTCTCCAAGGACACCCAGACCCTCCTAGGCCCAACAACTGCAAACCACAATCTTGGGGACAGGGGGGCAAGCTTGGGCAAATTCCATCCTTGCCTGGCTTCTGCTTGGGGAATTGATGCTGAGATCCAAGTGGGAAGAACTCGGGAGCTGTCCTTGTCCATGTTGGGATGCACTGAGGCAGGAGCCTCTGGAGCCCAGAGTGTACCTCTGAAGGCCTTTCCAATCAATCCCTCCTTGATTCCTTTATTGCTGCCTGCTCTCTGTTTCCAAGGAGCCATTTAAAGTATCAACAGAATGAGAGAACACAGCCTCAAGCTGTGCTAGGGGAGGTATAGGTTGGATATTAGGAAAAAGTCTTTCACAGAAAGAATAATAAAGTACTGAACAGTCTGCCTGGGGGGTGGTGGAGTCACCATCCCTGGAGGTGTTTGAAAAAAGGCTGGGCATGGCACTCAGTGCCATGGTCTGGTTGAGGTGTTAGGGCATGGGTTGGACTCGATGATCTTGGAGGTCTCTTCCAACCTGATCATTCTGTGATTCTGTGGAATATATAAGGAAAAAAGGGCAAAAAGCACAACGGCAACATCACCAGTACCTCCAGGAGGATTGGCCCACTGGGCCCTGCTCCGCATTGGGCTGTGCTGGGAGGGTGCCACAGGCTGTGCCACAGCCCTGTGTGCCCACACCGCTCCCGGGTGCCTCACCGAGGACATTCCAGTTCCTTCAGTTCCCCAAGGGACAGGGTGCTGTGGTGTTTCCAGTCTTCCTGGTGCACACAAAGCCCCCAAACTCTGTGTTTCCCCACACTGCCCCGTTTCCTGGGAAATCACAGCAGCCATCTGCTCCTGTCCCACCGCGGTGACAGGGACAGTGCCAGCAGGACAGATGGGCACCCGGGGGAGCAGGGACTGGCATGTGTGCCTTGGGAGCCTCCCTGTGCCCAGAAACACGGAACCGATGGAGCTCACGTGGCAGCTGCCAAGTCTGCCTCAAGAGAGGCCCCTGGAAATTGTGTCCCAGCCCAGGGGAATGGAAATTCCTGTCTGTTTTCCACATCTTCGAGGAACACTGCTGTGCATGGACTTCGCTGGTGCATCCATTCCAACATTCACAGTTATATACACCCACACAGACACATCACAGAGTCATGGAATATCCTGTGCTGGGAGGGACCCCCAGGATCACCCAGCCCAGCCCTGGCCCTGCACAGACACCCCAACAACCCCACCCTGGGCATCCCTGGCAGTGCTGCCCAAACGCTCCTGGAGCTCTGGCAGCCTCGGGGCTGTGCCCATTCCCTGGGGAGCCTGGGCAGTGCCCAGCACCCTCTGGGGATGAACCTTTCCCTGATCTCCAGCCTGACCCTGCCCTGGCACAGCTCCAGCATTCCCTGGGTGCTGTCCCTGTCACAGAGCAGAGATCAGTGTCTTCCCCTTCTCTTCCCCTCATGAGGAAGTTGTAACTGCAATGAGCTCTCCTCTCAGTCTCCTCCAGCTGAACAGACAAAGTGCCCTCAGCTGTTCCTCTTGGGTTCCCCCTCCAGAGCATTCCCTATCTTTATATCCCCCCTTTGGACACTCTCTAATGGCTTTAGATCTTATTTCTTATATTGTGGCACCCAAAACTGCTCCCAGGACTCAAGGTGAGGCTGCACCAGCTCTGAGCCCTGTCCCAGATGGGGCTTGGAGCAGTCTGGGATAGTGGAAGGTGTCCCTGTCCATGGCAGGGGATGGGATGGGATGGGATGGGGTGGGATGGGATGGGATGGGATGAGCTTTAAGGTCCCTTCCAACCCAAACCATTTTATGACATTTTGTGTTCAGGGTTGGAGATTTTTTGGTAGTAGGGGTTTGAAATACCAAGGTTTGAAGATCATTCTAAAGGTCTCTGTGCAGCTGATGTGCAGAGCTCTTTGGAGCCATCAGCCTGAAGTCTGATGGCAAATAATCAAGTCATTCCCAAAGGATTAATGCACTATTAATGTGCAGGGTACAGCATAAGAAGGGTTTTCCAGAAGGGAAAGCCCAGTTTCAAAGTCCCCAGCCTGTCATTACATTTCCCCCTGGCTTTTCAGGGATTTTTTAAAATCTTTTATCTTTTATAAAAATATCTTTTTTTTTCAGATATTTCCCATTTTTCTTACCACTGCCCTCATTTCCTTGGGATGAGCTGCAGGGGGCTGCTCCTGCTCTCTTGTGCAAAGAGGATACTGAGCCGACCTTGGAAAAATTCCTGAGAGGCCCTGGTAAAAAATACGTGGCCTTGGTGTTAGAAGACACAACACTTGTTTTGTTGAAAAGTGTTCTTTAGAGCCTCTCATCTGGCCTAGAAACATATTTTTATTTAACTGTTTCTTTTTAGAAGGAAAGCTGTGATGCTTGCGTGCCTTTGTGGTGGGAGAAACAGTGAAAGCGTGGATGTACTACCCAGCTTTCTTCTCCCTGAGTGCAGGGAACCAGGATTTCACCCCCAGCATCACCTCACACTGTCTGGAGGTGGTGACATCTGAGGAGCTTGAGGGGGGAGGTGTTCAGCATATGCTGCAGTCAGTGATGGTACAGAAGTGTGCTCAGCAGGAGCAAGGGAGCTGCTTTGCCAGGAAACACTGCAGGACACCAGGATGTCCCACCTGAAGAGCCCTTCCTTCTTGATTCAAAGCCTTTTCCTGATAAAGAATTTGAATTTGGCACTACTGAAATACTCCATGATCTAAGTTCCGGCCTTATAAGAGTAGCAGGAAAATAAAGTGGCACGAAGGAAATCTCCCAGGGTGACAGTGTCATTCCTGTGTTTTCAGATTCAAACATTGGAGGTTTTGCATTTTTTAAATAATTTTCATTTGTAAAGTTTTCCCCATTTCATCAGTGTCAGTACCCCTCATCCCCCAAGATCAAAATGACACAATGTCCTTGGGGATTCAGTGAAACATTATGCAAATAAAGCCTGTTGGACAGAGCTGCCAGTGATGTGGGCAGGCAGCTCCAGCAGAGAGCTCTGCTGGTGTCCCTCACAGCTCTGCTCAGGCACCTGGCATGTCCAGACCACAGCAGGACCATTCAGGACCTGTTTTCCACCTGGTTTGACACTTTGGGTCACAGAGATGCCCTCAGGACAGGGCACATGGCTGATGTTTGCTGTGCACCCATGGGAAGCTGTGCACAGCTATGCTGTTCTCATCCAGCTGATGTGGAAAATCCACGTTCCCTGGTGATTCCAGGAAGGCCCTTGGAGGATCTTGCCCACCTTTGAGTGGCTGCCAAGGTCAGAGGAGCAGTGATGAGGGACAATGTGATGTACACAACCTGCCCACACTCTGAGCACTCCCTCCAGCACCACCTTCATTCCTGATTCTCTTTCTCGGTGCCTTCCACCCAACTTCCAGTGTGAGAAGCCTCTCAAGCAGTCAGCAAATGAAGCTTTGTTAACATGCAGAGTTAACAGTGAGAAGGAGGAAATTAGTGGTTCACAACTCCAGCACTTGCTATTTGGGAAGAGCAAACTTCTCTTCACCCATTTTTCCCTCACACCCCAAGCCAAGCTCTCCCCACTCCCTTCTTCTGTGTCTCTGCCTTGGCTTTCCAGTATTTATCTCTCACTCCCATATTTTAGGAGCAGGAATTCCCAGTGAAACCTGGCTTTGGTTCAGTGCTCTACAGTCAAGCCTGCCTGGTGCAACATGTTAGGGATGAGAGTGAGTAAAGCTGAGAGCAGGGCTAAGGTGGATCTGCCAGGATTTATTTCCCTTTTCTGTGCTTTGCTTTCTATCTCTCCTGCCCCACAGCTGCCTGAACCCAGCCAGGTTTTAATGTGGAGACAGCAGCAAGCCAGGGTTGCTTCATGAATCAAGGGGAGCTGAAATTCTGCAGCACTGAAGACCATTTCAAAAGGCAATTTTGTGAACTGTTTTTTTTCCTGATTCCAAGTGGTGTCTGGCCACATTTCTGCATGGAGCTCATCTAGGACACTCTGCCAAGCCTGAGGTGTGAGGCCAGGCCAGTGCCACCCACTGTTCTCAGCTGTGATGCTCCACTGCAAGCTGGAGGAAAACAGGAAAAAAGTGTCAGGTTTTGGTGCCTTCTTCCTTTCCAGGGAGATGCTGAAGTGTGGCTGCAATGCACAGCTTTAGGGAGCACGTCCTTGAAAATTACAGCTCTGAGCTCTATTTTGTCTTCCTATGCAGTGGTTTGGGGTTTACAAATATTTTCTGTTGCTAAAAGGAGAGGAAGGATCACAAGGTTATCAGCTGCACTCAGACACTGCCCGTGCTGTTCCTTCGTGGAGGACACTCGGAGAGCCCAATTTTCTGATTTGACATCCCACACAAGGAGAAGGCTCTTCCAAAAATGGATGGGAACTAAAATTGTGAGCACCATTATCTGTATTTTTATCTCAGCTGGGGATCCTGGGCAGATGGGAACTGGGGTTGGCCCAGAGGAGGTTGAGCTGATGTGGATTAAAGAACCCCCACATGTGACAGGCTTTGAAAGGACCAGCACAAGTGGCCACTGGAGCTGCACCCCACCCCAGCTCTCCTGTGTCCCCAGTGCCTGGAGCTCACACCAAATCCATCCTCCAGCTCAGACGCAGGGGAAGCTTGGAGCTGTTTCCATGTGGCAGCAAACTGGGGGCATTTACTGCAGGGAGCACCATAACCAGCTCCAGTCATTACCCAGTTTATGGGGTGAACTCCTGGGCCCCCATTCCAATCCATCTGCTTGGCAAACTGGGAGCATTCCCTGCTTCACGAATCTCCAGTGACCAGCTGGGGACGTCTGTGGGTGCAGGCTCATTCCTGTTTTAGCTGCAGCCATTAGTGGGGTAGAGCATGAAGCAGAGGCATCAGGCACTGGTGTGGAGCCAGGAATTGTTTCTGAGGACGCCTCTGGAAGCCAGATTGCTTCCCAGCACAGTTGTGATAACAGTGCTGCAGCAAATGCCATTTAAATACAATTCCCTGCTAACGTAGGGGAGGGATGAGGGAATACAGAAAGCAAATAATTAACACTGCCTGGATGACTCCAGTCCTGTGTGTGCAAGGACAAGAGGGAAGTAAACAGTGGGGTGGAAGAGGACAGCTTATCCTCGTAATTGTAAAACTTAATTTGCTCTTTAAGGAAGGATCAAAATGACATTAAAGCAAATGCCAATTGCTTTCAAAGGGGTTTGAATTGATTTCTGGAAAATATTGCTGGTTAGAATTGCCAGGGAAAGCCCATCAAGGCTGATGTCTTTACAGCCACCATGGCTGACTGGAGATGGGAACTCCTTTCTGGAAATTACTTCAAATATTTCTGTATTATGAAGTGGAAAGAAAACTGCTTGTAAGGTGGCTTTATAAATATTAAACCAGCCATTTCGTTTTTTATTTTTTAAAACTTATTCTCAAGGCTCCCCAATTTTCCTGGAGCCCAGGCCCTTGTGAGGGGAGTGGAGGAGGTGATCTGGGAGGGGAAGCCAGCGTTTCTGACCCCCAGGGTTTCTGGCATCCTGCTGAGCCTAAAGGATGTGGTAAATCCACCCCTAGGACTGGATTTTCCTGAGACTGCCCAGTGCTGGACAAAGTGGAGGTCTGGCCCCAGAAATTGGTACTTGGAGCCAAGTATCCCAGGCCCACAGACTTCCAGGGAGGAGGGTGGTCCTCCAAGGAGATGCGAACCTCTATTTCACTGGAAAATGAAGATTTTTTTAAAGAGCAGTGTGTGTTCCCCTCCAGGCCTCCAAAACAGAGAATCCAGCAGTTTTCCATGAGGATTTGATCATCACGTGCACATTCCTTCAGTGCTGAAGAATTGGCTTTTTCCACTGAGGACCTGGTCTGCTGGAGAACTCCCAGCTAGCTCAGAGATTCCCAAACTCTGCTCACCACGAGCAGCACAGCTTCCCCAGGGATCTCCTTCCCCACCCTCTGGCTCCATCCCCACTGCAGGAGTTTGTTAGGAGCTGCTTGGTGTGGCTACAGCTCTGAGGGGTTGCACATAAATCCCTAAACACCAGAAAACAGCGAATTTTGGAGCTTCTTTGCTCTGTGGTTTAGCAGTGGTGGAGGATGACCTGTTGAGTTAAGATGAGATATTAAAATACCTGTTCCATAACGAGGTCCATCCTTCCAAACAGGCACAGAATGGTTATTAGGGAAGGATTTTATTCCCTCAACAGCAAAAGCAACACGACACACATTTAATATTCCTTCTTATTAATATCACATCTTCTAACAGGCAAATCCTGTCAGCTTATTATCAAGCTCACAACTCCTTGGACTGAGCAGAAACAAGATAAGTGAGAGAGGTCAGAGCTCCTGTGCCCAGGAGAGCAGCTCACCCTTTAAGAAGCCCTTTCCTTCATTTCCTCAGCCTTTACCTCACATTTGTAAGTGACTCATTTGCTGTGTGGCTGATACCATGCTTAATAACTCTCCCTGCTCTGGTTTACATGGCACCCACAGCCCTCCTTGCCATGCAGCCTCACTAGAGACCTGGCACTGCCAGGATTAGCATTGCAAATTCCTTGGAAAACCTGGTCTCACTTCACTGGAGTCTCCTAAGGCGATTTGCCCTACAAATCCCTATTACAGTGCACTGGTAATGCTCTCTGAGGCTGATTGTTCTTCCTCTGTTAGTGGGAACAATGTGCCCAGCCTCATGTTAAAGAAGCAGAACAGACTTATTGAATTCCTATGCCAAGTGCTCTGTCATTTTCCTGCCTTTGATGGGAATTAGGAGCCGTGCAGTGCTCGAGGCAGGACACAGAGCGCATTTTGGGAGCACATCTGCCTGTCCTTGCCCAGATGTGGCCCCAGCTGGGCTGTGGGTGTGTCCCTGACAGCCACAGCCCTTCCCCAGGCTGGCCCTGCCTGGAGTTTCATGGACTCCCAGAAAACTCCTCACACCCCACTGGGAAAACCCAAGCTGCTCTGGGTCAGAGTGGGATCACAGCAGGGATTAAAGCACCAACTTCTCCTTTCTCATGGCAGTGACTTACTTTTCCACTTCTGTACCAAAGGATTCCCCTCATTCCAGCTTGAGCCTTCTCCTTGGATGCATGCAAGACCCGAGGCCTGGTCCTTGGTCATTCACTGTCTGTGCCTGGAATTGGTTTTCCGATTCAGTGCTGGGGTAAGAGAGGAGCACCAAGAGCCCTGAAGGTGTTTAATCAAAAGTCTGTGAGGAATCAGGGCTCCTCTGAGCACATCCATGCACCCAGCCTGCCTCAGGTTTTCCCTGAGAGCTGCTGCTCCTGCTGGCAGTGGGGCAGCACTGGTTCTAACTGGGACAGCCATGGAAGCTCTGTGGGTGCAGCAGTTGTTGGCATAACACCATGAACAGGGCCAGGCAAGCCAGGAAGGGAGCTCCCTGTGGGTAGCCTTTCAGGCCTCAGCCCTGCTGCATTTCTCTGCCCTTTTGGTAATTAAATGCACTTAACGAGCACACAATGAGTGTCCTGATATTGATGAGGGTTTCTGTTTGTGATGCTGCTCTGGGAATCAGCGATCCAGACCCCTGAGGTGAGAGGAATCTCTTCAGCTGCCTTCCTGCTGCTGGATGGGGGCAGCTGAGGATGTGCCCTGGCTCCAAGTAAACCAAGGGGAGAGGAAGAGGTGGGATGTTGGGAAGGATGACAGATATGTAGGTCTGGCAGAAAGATCTCTGAATGTAGGAACTGAGAATGAAATAGAGATGAAAGCAAGTTTTGATATAGAAGAATAATAAATGTCCAAAGTAAGGAATGCTGAGCCAGTCTTACTGGACAACTAAGAAAGCAAGGGTTATGTCAGGTTGGAAAGAGATACTGTAACTTAGAGCAAAGGATAAGCTGAACACACACAAAGGGATGTTCTGACCAAGCAGAAAGATACCACAGCAAACAAGACATGTCGATGTAGCAAGTAGAAAAAAGGTCTAAGGATTTTCCATTGTAAGCTTAAATTTTAACACACTTACTCTTGTGATTGGATAATAATGACTATAGTATGGTAATGGTAGTAGTTGTGATAGACTACAGGTAAATGTAAAGGTGTTGTGTATGATGCTGATTGGTTGTTATGTATTAAGATACTCAGCAAAGAATAATATATAATGTCTTGAACAGAATTTGGCTTCAGGTATACCTTTAAGCAGCAGCTGGCAGCTTTTAGGTCTGGCTCTGAATACCCACAGCCTGGACTGCTGTAGCTTTGTCTATGGAATAAACAGCATTTTGCAGAGCCCTCTGAAGTCCAAACATCCTTCATTGACATTTCCTCTACAGTGGAAGAAAGGAAGAAAGAATAGAAGAGGTGGACAAAAGGCTTGTGTGAGCACTGTTAGGAGATACTGTCCCTGGAAGGCTGTCCTGCATGGCACTGAGCACCTGAGGCCGTGGAGAAGGCTCCTAAATCCTGTCAGTGTGACCACAGGCTCATTTTGGCACTCAGCTGTGATGCTGCCTCCTGTTCACAGTGTACCTTTGGTACAGAGGATCTGGAGAGGCTCTTTGAACCCTGCTGGCCCCAGCTCCTTCCAGCATCCTTCCAGCCCCACCAAGCCCCTGGCTGTCCCCAGCAGTGCCTCCTGCCCTCACCACCTGGAGAAGTGCCCATCACTGCTGGGGTCTGCACAGACTGAGGGGATTCAGGTTTACAGGCAGAAGAGCAATGAGGACAAGGCGAAAAGGAGGGGATGCTCTTGCAGCCTATTTAGGCATAAATTCTTGTGGAGAACAGGAGAGGCTCCTGTTTGGGGGAGGAAAGGTGATTTAAACCACAGATCAAGAACAAACTGGTTAAGTGTAGGCTTTAATTGCAAATGAGGAGATTCCTGGATACATGATAAGGGAAGTTCTTTAACAGCCTCCCCTGGGGAGCAAGGGAAAAGCCACTGCTTCCGAGGCAGGGTTTAATAAGCTGGTGTGATGGGAATCACAGGGATGAGGACTTGACAATAGAGCCTCCTTCAATCCCTCTCTTACTGCATTCTTATCTCTGTCCTTCCCTTGATACTCCAATAATGGGCTTTCTTCATTTAATTAGTGTGTTATTAATTAACAGGATAACAGTTAAAGCAGGTGCCTGCCCTGGCTGTGTCGCTGACCCCACCACTCTCTGCTGCCCACCCTGGAGAGGCCAGAAATTCCTGAGTTCCATGGCTGTACAACACTTAAAGTGAGTAAAGAAAAATAATATTCAGGTTAATGCCAGGATCTCAGACACTCTTTAGACTGGGAAGGTGTTGTGCTGCAAGGGGGGAGTTTGAAGGATCCTGCAGGGGGAGGGGAGATTTGAGGGGAGATGGGAAGGTTGCTGTACTGCAGATGGACATGGAGCAGGCAGCCTGTGTCAGGGAAAGTTCATTTTATAAGGCTCATTAACCATTTTTGAGTAATTTTTGGGCTACTCTGCCTGGCACCTGCTGCTGGCACCTTGTACCTTGGAGGTTGGTGGGAAGTACCTGAAGGGAGCTGACAAGAAAGATGGAGAGGAATTATTTACAAGGGCCTGGAGAGACAGGGCAAGGGGGAATGGCTTCAGACTGAAAGAGAGCAGGGTTGGGTGGGATACTGGGGGGAAGTTCTGTGCTGTGAGGGTGGGCAGGCCCTGGCACAGGGTGCCCAGAGCAGCTGTGGCTGCCCCTGGATCCCTGGCAGTGCCCAAGGCCAGGATGGATGGGGCTTGGAGCAGCCTGGGACAGTGGAAGGTGTCCCTGCTCATGGCAGGGGTGGCACTGGATGAGATTTAAGATCCCTTCCAACCCACTCTGGGATTCTGTGATTCCAAGTGCTGTCCCAGGAGCAAGCCCAGCCCAGCTGCCAGCACAGAGGAGCCACCGAGGTGCCCTGCAATCCTTAGCTCTGCGTTAGAGGGATGATGAAATCCAGCGAGAGGCCTCTTGCCAGGCGTGCTGGGGCTGGCAGGAGGTGCCCAGTGCCACCCAGGAGGTGCCAGGGACACAGCAGTGCCCTGATGCGTGAAGCTGCCAGCCAGTCCCGCAGGGAGGAACCCGCAGAGCCCGCGGTGACCCGCACGAGTGGCACACACCAGTTGGCAGCCCCGGGCTGGAGCCAATTTTGTGTAAAACACAGCAGAAAACTCTGCCCTTGCCTGAGGCCAGCTTGGGGCTGAGCGCCTGCTCCGAGGCCTCTCTGTGCCCCTTTAAACAGTGCCATGCTGGGGAAGGCCCCGTGCCCGCCTGTCCTCGGCAGCACAGCGTGTGCTGCTGTTGCTCTGTGAGGAACCCTCCCCACTGCCTCACCCCGGCCGTGATCCCTGCCTGGAAAAATGGCTTTCTCCTGAGCGTTTGTTATCTGCAGCTGCGTGAGGCTCTCAGGCTGCTCAATTAGAGAGCTCCTTTTCCCATTAACTGTCTCCTCAGACAAATGGGAAGTGTATTTAATGCTCGCTCAGGATGAAGCCAACATGTTTCTCCTGCTGTTTTACTCTTTCTTCTTCACGGGGATTTGTTGTCTCTGACTGCTCCAATACCTCCAAGTTGTCCAGCATTTACCATCAGGGAAAGGTAACAAGTGTGGTGACAAAGAGTGAGTGCCAGATGAGGCTGGGAGAATGGATGGCTTTAATAGATGTTACTGAGGCTCGTCTGCACCCTGCCTGATGCTGAGCAACCTCCCCATCCATCACCTTCACTCTGCCCGAGGAGAACACAGCAGCCAGGCTGGAACAGACCTTTCCTTCCTCCCCTGCTCCTGTTAGGCAAAGTGCTGGTCTGGCTCCCTCCCCTCTCCTGACAGGCTGAGGAGAGGCCATTTAGAGAAGGCAAAATAAGCAACAGATCCCCTGCCTCAGCTTGATGCTTTTTGTTAACATGCCCTGAGAATCAGCTCCTCCCTGCCACTGGTACCTTGCTGTACATTAATAGAAGAACTGATAAAGTGTGCTCTGAGCCTTTATTTTCCCTTTTTTTTTTTTTCCCCTTGTTTCTTCAGCACTGTTTGCCTATGAATCAAACAGCCGAGGGAAGCGATGTAGATTTTTGCCTGTATAAAAATACTTTGCCCGAAATACGAGTCCCACCTTGGGCTGATGTATTAATCCTTGTCTCCTGAACAGCAATAATCACACTCTGTCATTTTTCAAGCTGCAACTCAGCACTTCAGCTTTCTCCACTTGCCTTTCAGCAAGTTTGGTGTCAGCCCCAAAATGGGGAAAGGAGGGAGGAGGAGGGCAGAGCTCCTCTGGGCCTGATCCTGCTCTGCCTACACTGTGAAGGGGTGAGATGTGTAACTTGGGTAAAAACAGCCTCAGACTTCACTGTTCCCTGATTTCTCACCTTGTTCCTAAACCAGCTTTGTCTAAAGAGCAGAGGTGACTGTGTTTGTGTGGGACCAGTCTGCCCCAGCTGGGCTGAGCAAGGCCTGGTGGGACCAGCCTGGCTCCTTGGGACTGACCAGGCCTGGTGGGACCAGCCTGGCTCCTTGGGACTGACCAGGCCTGGTGGGACCAGCCTGGCTCATCTTCCCTGCTCATGGCAGGGGGCTGGAACTCGATGGTCTTTAACCCATCCCAACCCACTGAGTGTGTGATTGCTGAGCTCTGGGGGCACAGGGGCAGCTGTTCCTCTTGGCCAGGGCAGGGCTCCTGGGTGTTCTGCATCAGCAATGAATAAAGCCAAGTGCAAGCTGCTGGTGTGATGTGAGCTGTCCCATCACAGAGCTCCTGACCCTGCAAGCACCAGCACTGCCCCCTCTGTGTTGCCCACCTTGTGCTGGGGGGGTTAGGGCTGACAGCAGAGGAGCCCTGGGAGCACTCAGTGCCTCTGTGCTCTGAGATCAGCCCCAGCTTTTCAGTAAAACAACTCCTGATTTATCCCTGTGGATAAATATCTTCAGCTTAGGACTCCAGCTCTGTCAGGTGTGAAGCACCTCCCCGTACAAGAGGCAATAAAACCCTTTATTGCTCAGCACAACAAATCCTGTCCAACCCCTGGAGGTGGTGGCTCTATGTCCTCTGCCCCTCAGGGGCTGTGCCAGGCACTCCAGCCCTGCTGGTGGGTAGTCATGGATGCAGTGTCACTGTCTCACCCCGGGCTGTGGCCACAGGGCACATCCCTGGTGTCCTGTGCACTCTCAGCACAGCCTCTGCTCCTTCCTTGGCCCTGGTGGCCTGTAGATCCAAAAATGGAGAAGATTTGGCTCTAAGCACTTCTGCTTTGAATGGAAATGGAAATGAATCTGATGAGCATGGAGAGGGTGCCTTGAGGATGGGCCACATTTTTCCCAAAGTTTCAGTATTTCAGGAAATACTGATTTTCTGCACCATCCTCCATGGGTGTTACCAGCTGGAATTGCACCCTGCAATTGGGTTGAGCAGAAAAGGGAGTGAAAGGGGGTGCCAGGGTGAGGGCATGCAAACTCTTCTTGTTGCTCCAAGGTGCAAAGCATCTGCCAAGAGCACTCCACATGAGGAAATTTCTGACTGGTGCTGCTCTCACCAAAACCATGGGGATAAATCAGACTCCTCTGAGTCTCTTTTAATGTTACAGAGTCAGGCATGTTGTTATCCTCGACCAAGGTCTGTGTGTGTGGCTGACAGAGTTCTGGCCTCTGCACTGACACGAAATGTTTAACTTATTTATACATTTTTAGCAAACAAAGAAATTTGTGTTCATTGGTTCTAAATTACATAATCCTCTTCATTAATTTGCATTCTGTTCTCTGCTGGTCTGTGATTCTCGCTCTTTATGCTAATCTGGTTCACATTCTGTGGTTCTTTTGTTATCTTTTTCTCACACGGGGAGTCTCCAACTTTTCAGGCCTTAACCTCTTCTATATTTTCTTGTTACTCCAACCTCCTTGAAGGGCCATAAATTTAAGATTCCAGACACCTAATCTTCAAATCCCTTTGGCTTTGTTTATTGAAGCTTGTCAGGGTTTTAACACCTTTAAGGTTTCAATGATTTAATGATCAAAGCATCAATAAGAGTCTGTGAAAAAATGTAAATAGTGCTGCCTAAAATTGGGCAATTCTTACAATTAATTAAAACAACTAATGAAAAGTTAATTAAGGAGAGATGTTATATCTTTTCCAACACTACCAGTGCCGTAAACTTGCAGAAACACCAGGAAGATTTAACCATGTCAGCAGCTGGAAATCTGAGGGGGTTCCCCTGGAGTTCTCCTGTGTCCTGTAGGATCACTGTTGCCTTTTTTTTGTTCTTCAAATTAAAACTAAAACATGGTTTATGGGGAAAGGGGGTTTTTACTTCAGTATTTCTTTCAGGATTCTTGGGTACAGCACTTTGTTCAGGTAGAATATCTTGAAAATGCATGCACACTGTCACACCAAAATACACACAATTATAGGCTTTGCAAAATTAACATATTTATCAAAGATTTTCTAATGAGGGGCTGGAGTGAACCTTCCATTCTGAGGAATCTTCTCTTTGGATGGGCTTATTTTAGTTTACAAAAATATGTTTTGGAGAGGACTTTGGGGTCTGGGGATTTTAGATTGTTTGGTTTCTTGGTTTAACGGTGCCGTGGGTCTGAGCTGAGTTATCAGCCCTGGGAAGGTACAAGTATGTAGGTTAAAAGTACTAAGAATACATCAAACTATAAAAGAGTGTGTAAGAGGGGTATGAAAGAAAAAGCAAAAGATCATTCTGGCATCAGCACATCTCCCATGGCATCAGGCTGTGAAATCAAGCACAGCAGGGGACAAAGGGACCCAAGGGAGGTGCCACCGAAGGCTTCCCAACTGCAGCTGGTGCCCAAGGACAATGTTTTGGGCAGGGAATGTTTTTGGTTGGTATTTGGCCACGTGCAAGGTGCAAACCAAGCCTGAGGCAGCATCTCAGCTCATTCCTGGCAGGAATGAGTAATGAGTAATGCAGCTCAGAGCCAGGGAATGGCTGTGGTTGGGAAAGGAACCATGACTTGTGCTGTGGTGGAATCACAGAGTGGTTTGGTTTGGAAGGGACCTTAAAGCCCATCTTGTTCCACTCCCTGCCACGGGCAGGGACAGCTGCCACCATCCCAGGGTGCTCCAAGCCCTGTCCAAGCTGGCCTTGGGCACTGCCAGGGATGGGGTGTCCATCTGGTAGTGCTGGGGCACATCCCTGCCACCCGCTGGTTCTATAAATACAACAAAGGCGCAACAGGAAATACCCAAAATATGATTTTTTTTAAGATCTGAAGTTCCTTCCAGTGACTCTCAGAGCTGTCTGGGCCATGTCATCCTGGGTGATTTTCTGTGGTTTCAAAACCAGCAAATGGGCCCCTCTGACTCACAAATAACACCCCAAGTCACCAACTTCCCTGCAATTTGAGGCCTGAAAAAGACTTCTTCATTTGGGTCTGTGGAAATGTTTTTAAAAATGGTTAAATGGGGAAATAGGTGGTTAAAGAAGTGGTTAGTGGTTAATAAAGGGCTTAATGGCTACCTTTAAATAGTTCTTGTAATTGAGACTTTTTGAAATTCA
This sequence comes from Erpornis zantholeuca, assembly GCA_013400515.1. NCBI lineage: Eukaryota > Metazoa > Chordata > Aves > Passeriformes > Timaliidae > Erpornis > Erpornis zantholeuca. The sequence continues at coordinate 82,830 of VZTN01011668.1, forward strand.
TGTTCATACAGGAAAAGCAGAGTTTTTTTGCTTAGAAAATATTGAAATGGAATCTTTTTCTAATTTCCCATTTTACTGTGGTTAGTGTGCTTGAAAAGGCTGTTTGAACATGTCCCTCTCCCCTGAGCCGTTTTGGTTTCAGTAACAGATATTTACTCAGTGGAAAAGAATTCCTGAAAAACCTCCTGGTGGATGCAATCAGATTTCTGTGAGAAAGGGCCAGGCAAAACTTCCTCTTTTTGAACAATAAATTCTCAGTGCTTTGAGCTGGGAATGTAGCTCCTCTGCAGATTCAGAAGTGTGTGTATGGAATGCACAGATCCCAGCAGACAGAATATTCCCTCTGAAAGCTTCTCACCTGGGCAGGAATATTTCACACCCAAATCTGAACAAGGAGAGAGGAATAGCCTGACATTTCCAAGTGTTTTGTCCTAAGAGCTTTAATGTGGGATTTAGGAATTCCAGATTCAGTTTTCGAGGCTGAATCGAGCAAAAGAGTTTAAATCTTTGAAGTTTTGGGTCTTTAGTGATATTTGGTCAGCAGCTGAACCCTGACTATTGCAGGTTGATGCTTTGATTTTGTCCAGGCTTAAAAGGAGTTGGATAAAGGCAGAAAAGTTTCTTTGTAGAAAACAGAAACTTTGCTTTTTGAAAAAGCTCCACAGTTTGCGCTGGAGATAGAAAGTGCAAGTTTTTAGATTTTTGTAGCAACATTATTTCTTGCCAACTACAGCTGAGCATGGCTACTGTTATTATTATTATTATTATTACTATTATCTATTTTTCTTCCTTCAGTTCGTTTATTTTGAAAACCCTTCTGCTGTTTTCAAGATCTCAAACATAAGCATTATTTTTTTTTCCTTCTGAAATTAAGACTAGAATAAAATATCAGATCACTCAAATGACTTGCCTTCATATTTTGTACTTTCTGAACTACCAGGCCTAACTCTTAGGAAATCCACACAGCCCTTGAAATATCTACTAAGAGAAGAAAAACATGGGGGGAGAAAAATGAAGTGAAATCCAAGGAGGGAGGACAAAATAAAGTCCAAAAAGTTCCTTTCCCTCTCTCAATTCCCTCAGTCACCTGAGAGCCACAGGGAGCAGGAAATGCAATTATCACCCTGCTCTGGCACAGCAAAGGCTAAAACCAAAATGGTTTCACACAGAAACCTGAATAATTTGCAGAATACGAGAGCAAGGCTTTGAGGACACTCCAGCATGGGCAGCACCAGAAGGGAAGTTCAGGAAAAATGACTTTCCTTAGGAATTTTATAGACCTTATTGTAAACGGCGAGTGACAAATTTATTTTAAAAATGAGGGGAAAAAAAAGAAGTCCTGCCAGGAAGCACTAAAGTCAGCTGGAATATTTCTCCCCTGATAACTCTGAGTTATCCATTTTCCTCGTGGTTCTGCCTAACTGTGGCCCTGTAAGAAAACAGCCCCAGCTGCTCAATAAATAACAACGCCAGCGAATGTTAAAACAAGAAACTATTATTAAACTTACAAATCTTTGTGGCCTTTATATCGTTAATAAAACATGTATCTATTAATAATGGATATTGTTTCTACTCAACTCCTGCTTTAAACGGGAAGAAAACCAACATGAAATGAATGGAAAATTGCCAATATTTCCTTGCCCTCCCCAGCCAAGGCTGACAAAAGCAGTTCCACTGATAAACTGCTCGTCATTTACAAAGGTTTAAAAATTTGAACAGCCTGACATAAATTGAGGGCTCCATGTTGGGCCTTGGGGCCAGGAGCAGGCAGAATTAATGGGGAGAGTNTAGGAATTCCAGATTCAGTTTTCGAGGCTGAATCGAGCAAAAGAGTTTAAATCTTTGAAGTTTTGGGTCTTTAGTGATATTTGGTCAGCAGCTGAACCCTGACTATTGCAGGTTGATGCTTTGATTTTGTCCAGGCTTAAAAGGAGTTGGATAAAGGCAGAAAAGTTTCTTTGTAGAAAACAGAAACTTTGCTTTTTGAAAAAGCTCCACAGTTTGCGCTGGAGATAGAAAGTGCAAGTTTTTAGATTTTTGTAGCAACATTATTTCTTGCCAACTACAGCTGAGCATGGCTACTGTTATTATTATTATTATTATTACTATTATCTATTTTTCTTCCTTCAGTTCGTTTATTTTGAAAACCCTTCTGCTGTTTTCAAGATCTCAAACATAAGCATTATTTTTTTTTCCTTCTGAAATTAAGACTAGAATAAAATATCAGATCACTCAAATGACTTGCCTTCATATTTTGTACTTTCTGAACTACCAGGCCTAACTCTTAGGAAATCCACACAGCCCTTGAAATATCTACTAAGAGAAGAAAAACATGGGGGGAGAAAAATGAAGTGAAATCCAAGGAGGGAGGACAAAATAAAGTCCAAAAAGTTCCTTTCCCTCTCTCAATTCCCTCAGTCACCTGAGAGCCACAGGGAGCAGGAAATGCAATTATCACCCTGCTCTGGCACAGCAAAGGCTAAAACCAAAATGGTTTCACACAGAAACCTGAATAATTTGCAGAATACGAGAGCAAGGCTTTGAGGACACTCCAGCATGGGCAGCACCAGAAGGGAAGTTCAGGAAAAATGACTTTCCTTAGGAATTTTATAGACCTTATTGTAAACGGCGAGTGACAAATTTATTTTAAAAATGAGGGGAAAAAAAAGAAGTCCTGCCAGGAAGCACTAAAGTCAGCTGGAATATTTCTCCCCTGATAACTCTGAGTTATCCATTTTCCTCGTGGTTCTGCCTAACTGTGGCCCTGTAAGAAAACAGCCCCAGCTGCTCAATAAATAACAACGCCAGCGAATGTTAAAACAAGAAACTATTATTAAACTTACAAATCTTTGTGGCCTTTATATCGTTAATAAAACATGTATCTATTAATAATGGATATTGTTTCTACTCAACTCCTGCTTTAAACGGGAAGAAAACCAACATGAAATGAATGGAAAATTGCCAATATTTCCTTGCCCTCCCCAGCCAAGGCTGACAAAAGCAGTTCCACTGATAAACTGCTCGTCATTTACAAAGGTTTAAAAATTTGAACAGCCTGACATAAATTGAGGGCTCCATGTTGGGCCTTGGGGCCAGGAGCAGGCAGAATTAATGGGGAGAGTGGGCAGGAACGGGAGCTGTGGCTTAGAGGGGCACAGAGCACCCACACAGAGCTCAGCTCTGGGCTCCCATGTGCAGCACCCCAGGACACCTCAGGGCCAGCTCCACCTGCAGGGTTTGGGAGCTGGAGGGATCCTAAAGGAATCACAATGTGCTGTGAAGGTAATTTCTGAGAGGCAGGAGAAATAAAAAGATGGGTATGGGGTGGGCACACATGTGTGAGCTTGTAGTTTTATGGTTTTTATGTATTTGTGTATTTTTCTATTTTTCTGGGTTTGTGTTTCCATATTTCCATCTTTTTCTAATTTTATAATATTTATTTATTTATTTATTTATTTATTTATTTATTTCTTCGGGGGTTGGATATTATTATTTTGGGGTTTATTTATTTGGGATCAGGCTGGAGATCAGGGAAAGGTTCATCCCCAGAGGGTGCTGGGCACTGCCCAGGCTCCCCAGGGAATGGGCACAGCCCCGAGGCTGCCAGAGCTCCAGGAGCGTTTGGGCAGCACTGCCAGGGATGCCCAGGGTGGGGTTGTTGGGGTGTGTGTGCAGGGCCAGGGCTGGGCTGGGTGATCCAGGATACTCCATGATTCTACTTCCCAGGCATGAGGCATCCACAGCTTCCCTGGGCACCTACACTGATCTCCCTTCTCCACTCCAGGCCCATCACACCACTCTGAGAGCACTAATTAGTCAGAACCCCACTTTAATTTGTCCATTAGAGGGTTACACATAGAAATTCCTGTCCTGGGCTGAACCCTTGGCCAGTGTTTTGTGACACTCCAAGTCCTGCCCCTTGTGTAGCAGCTGTGGTCACTGTAATTTGGTACAATTTCCTTTCCTGTTTTCAGCCTGCTGGAAGAACTCTCCCAAAGGAGAAGCTATTCCCTTTCCAAGAAGAAAGCAGGTACATTTTCATGATTATCCATCATTTGCAGCAAACATCATTTTTATAAAAGCTCAGCAACAATACAAATGTGTAGGGGGCACAAATATAGAGGCACCATTATTGCAATTGTTCCTACTTGCAGTTCTCCTGCCTGCCCAGTTCCATTTCCAAACTTGCTATTTGCTTTCTTTTCTTTGGGATATTTTCCAACCACACCAGCTTGAACCCAGTACCTCGAAAATAGCCAAGAAATGAGCAGTAATTTTGGAGGAGAAAAGGAAAGAAAAAGAAACCACACAGAAAGTTCGGAGCCTGAGCTTTGGTGAAAATGCAGGGTTTTTCTTGTTTTATGAAAATAATTTGTGAAATTGCTAATTGAGAGGAATTTGATATTCAGGGAGCACAGGCTTCAAAGGCTTTTCATGGAATCACAGAATAGTGGGTGGGTGTTTGTTGGAAGATGCTTTCTTCCCTGCAGAATAACTCCAGGTATAATAATAATAATAAACTGGATCACCTGCTGCTGGCACTGTGCCCACCCCGGGACACCTGAGGTGACTTTGAGCCTCATTCCCTAAGAGCTGCTTCATCCAATTTCAGTGGATGCTGGGCCTTTGTTGGAAAGCCATGGAAGTAAAAGCACGAGTGTTCCTGCAGAGATAAGGGTGCTCAGTACAGGCTGCTTTATTCCCCCTGCAATGAACACCTGTATCTCTCTCCCACATTTTCTCTGCCTGGAGTTCCCTTTTTTTCCAGCTGCTAGTGGCACAGCTGGATCTGAGGGCAAGCAAGACCTGGGCATTCCAGGAGATCAAGGTGTGTGTCCCAGCAGGGCAGCACCGCCCTTGTCTGCCTCACCCATGACCATCAGCCCTTCCTGGAATCATGGCATCACAGCAGCAGCCACCCTCAGGCCCTAAAATGCTTTTGCAAGAATAAATTCATAATAAGAATAAATCCCTCATGAGGATAAATGCAATGTTCTCCAGGAAATGGCAGCAGGGCTGGGCATTGCCAGGGGACAGCATCCCAGGGACACCTGCACACACAGGTTCAGGTGTCCTTAGAGAGATCCACGTGCCAGCCTGCCCTGAGAGTGTTGGAAGGATGGGATTCTGCAAGGGAACATCAACCCTCACCCTGACCACGATTCCTGGGATCCAACCTTAAGAAAGGTCTTCCCTTAAAGAAAAAGAATAAGAAAGAAAGGAAGAAGGAAAAGGAAAAGGAAAATGAAAAGGAAAAGGAAAAGGAAAAGGAAAAGGAAAAGGAAAAGGAAAAGGAAAAGGAAAAGGAAGGAGGAAGGAGAAAGGAGGAAAAGGAAAAGAGGGGAAAGGGAAGGGAAGGGAAGGGAAGGGAAGGGAAGCATTTCTACACTGGGCTTCTGGAACTTGTTCAAATTTCCTCAAAGCCATTCATTTCCTGGCCCCTCAGATCCATGGAGCAATGGGGAGATGCTTCTCTCCTGCAGGAGCAGCTGTTTGGGAGCTGAGTGTGCTCTGGGCACAGAGGGGCCAACCTGAGTGCCAGGGGCCACTGCAGGGATTCAAACACCTCATGAACAACCATTTCAGGGCTCCCTGTGCACCAATACTTGGTTTGATGTTGCTTGAACGTCACTGAATTATTGAATTCATAATCCAGGTCACCCACAAGCCAAGTGGGTAACCTCAGTGAGTGGCACAAAACCAACACTGAACTGAGCAGCTGTGCTGAATTCCCTCTGTAGCAAGACACTGTAGGGGAAAAAAATCACAAGAGCTTTAGCAAGGTGACATTAGGATAATAGGAAATTGTTTTGTTACATTAGCAAATTATAGTAATCGTGCCTGGCATGCCTTTAAATAAAGCTCCTACAGCAGCTTTATATATCAATAAATAATAATAAGCATTTCAGGCATTAGTGGACACAGACCACTTTATTGAAAGGTGGCATTAGCTGCCTCATGCAACCCTAATAATCTCTCATTTTACAGCAGAAAAATCAGCATCAAGAGCAGCCAGTCACCCTTGGACTGTCACAGGATTTTTCTCTTTGTTTCCGAATTAGGGTTTCTTCCATCTCACCCACCTTCCTTGGCTTTTTGCCTCTCTTATCTCCACTGGACATTTGCAGAAGGTTCAGTCTGGGCAGGGAGTCCCACCAGGGCTTTTTACAGTCATTGAAGACAAATTGGCCATTTAATGTGGGGATCTGAGCCTGCTGTCCCACCCTCCCAAGCAGCCCATGCTCTCAAGCCCCCAAGGCAAGCCTGAGCTGCTGGAACTGAATTCCCAGGAGCTGGGCTGAAGAACAGGGTGGGGACAGCTGTGGAAAACCCATCCTTGCTTGCAGAAGAGCCTGGAGGAGTGGCACAGAGGGGTGGGAGAGGTGGTCCAGCAAAAGGGACACGGGGGGAAAGCTCTGAAGTGATAGGATGAGAGGAAAGAGCACCGAGCTGCGCCAGGGAAGGTTTAGGTTGGATGTCAGGGAGAATTTCTTCACTGAAAGGGTTGTCCAGCCCTGGCACAGCTGCCCAGGGCCACAGTGGAGTCCCCATCCCTGGAGGGATTTAAGAGGAGCGTGGATGAGGCACTTGGGGACACTGGGCAGTGGTGAACACAATGGTGGTGCTGGTTGATGGTTGAATTTGATGGCCAGAGAGGCCTTTTCCAACCCTGATGACTTTTCTCCCTGCAGGTGCCACGCTCAGCCTCGGGAGCTGTTGGCTTCTGTTCTCACCTCACACGTCTCACAAGACACAGGTGAGCTCAGAGCCACATCCTCCCTGTGGGCCCCAAGGCCAAACAGAACCACAGGGTCATTTAGGTTAGAAATGATGCTCCAAGAGCATCATTTCCATCCATAACCCCTGAGGGGGGCACAGCAGTGAGGACGTGCAGCCCTGGCACCTCATGCATGCCCATGAGGGCCCCAAGCTCATTCTCTGCCTGGTCCCCACAGTTCATTCCCTCCCTGGTCCTTCTGCCCACAGGGGAACACTGCTCTCCAAGTCCCCAGCTCCTTCCACCGAAGCCCCCAAACAGCTGGCAGAGGTTTTGGAGGGATTTCAGACACTGCTGAGCAGAGTTCCATCTCCATCACCAGTGTCCCACAAGCATCACGGTGAGCATGTTGCCTTTCCCTGGTCTTAAAATTAAAACCCAAACACAGTTGATGGGGAAAAGGGGTTTGTACCTTGGGATTTATTTCAGGATCCTTGGGGGCAGCACTTGGTCCAGGTGCAATGCCCCAAAATGCACACACAGCCCCCACACACCCAAATACACACAATTATAGCATTGCTAATTAGCACATCTATCAAAGATCCCCCAGTGAGAGGCTGGAGTGAAGCCCTCGTTGTGAGGAACCTTCCCCCTGGCTGGGCCTGGCTGAGGTTCCCAAATGTGTTCTGGAGAGGCCCTTGGTGTCTGGGGCTCCCAGGATGTTTGCTCTCCTGGTTTAACGGTGCCGTGGGGCTGAGCTGAGTTCTCAGCCTTGGGGAGGTACAAGTGTGGGGCTAAAAGCACTGAGAGTACATCAAACTGTAAAAGAAAAGACAAAAAAACCCTCCTGGCATCAGGGACACGTCACCAACCTGAGGACAGTGACCCAAAAACAACCTCTGGAAGCTGGGCCTGAGAGCAGGTGGGAAAACACAGGTGAGAAGGAGACATCTCAGCCAAAACCTAGCAGAGCAAATAAACCAGAGCATTTCTACTAAATAAATGTTCTGGTTCTCTTTGTCAGCACCTTAAAATCCACGTCAGTGTTGTTCAGCTTTGGGGGTTGGGTTGTTGGGGGTTTTAAAGGCTGTAATCAGCCTGATTTAAATTGGTTTGGTCTTTTGCCTCGTGGCATCACCTGGAAACTTGTTCTGTAAGGTGGGGGATGATTTTATGAGAGATGTATGGGCAGACACCTTGAATTCTTTGGGTTTTCATTAATTCGATTCCTTCCAGGCAAGAAAAGGCTGTAATAACATGATAAAATGAGGAAACTGGTGACATTTAATATCATAAAAGACCATAGAGGGGGGCTTGGTGTTTTTAAGTGTCACCAGCACATTTTCAAAGGTGGCCCAGCCCTAAGAGTCAGGGCTCTGAAATAATTTAATCCACACATGATAAAGAAACCTCTAGAAATAATTCACTCCTTGTCTTATTGCCCATGGACTGGTTTGGGAGCTCATTATTTATTTGGCAAGTACTTAGCATAACAAATCAATTTCTAGTGACATCTCAGATGAAGTAATTTATACTGAAAGTCAAAAGAAGATGAAAAAAAAAGAGGAAGATTAAAGTTTGTTATTTTAGAAGGAGACTGGGTGCTGGTGTCTATGCAGGGGGGTGGCAGTGCCTGGGGTGGCAGTGTCCCTGCCCCTCACCACAACAGGGACAAGCAGCCCAGCTCTGCTCCAGGGGGTTGGGAAGAGTCCTGGATGGCAGAAACAGCAATGAGTGGAGCTGCACATCCCCATGGGAATCCTGGACTCCTGTTTGGACACACTCTGGTTTCCCCTGCTGCCACAGACACCCCAGACAGGGCCCTCTGGACACACCTGCCAAGGAAGAAGCAAAAGCAGCCAGAGGGAAGATGAGCATTCCCTCAGCCTGCATGGTTTGCCATGTCCTGTCCTGCTCCTGCTGGTTGGAATTCAGATGAACAAAAATGCCCTTCCACGAGCATAAGGTTGGCTCCAGAAAAGTTTAAAGGAAACTAAAAGGCTCTGCACAAAGGAAAATTCATGTATTTTGGCTCAGTAGGGCAGGAGAGGAGTCACTTCTCAAGCCCAGATCCCAAGCAGACCTTTGTGTGAGCTTGTGCAGAGCCAGTGCAAAGGGAGGGGAGAGGATGGGCCAGACAGTGTCCTGGGGGGCTGAGGATGGGCCAGACACTGCCCTGGGGGGCTCAGGCTGGAGAAAAGGAGGCTCAGGGGGGACCTTGTAGCTCTGCACAAGTCCCTGACAGGAGGGGGCAGCCGGGGGGGGTCAGGCTCTGCTCCCAGGGAACAGGGACAGGAGGAGAGGGAACAGCCTCAGGCTGAGCCAGGGGAGGGGCAGGGTGGGTATTGGGAACAAATTATTTATTGGAGAGTAGTTAAACATTGACACAGGGGTCAGCACCTCTGGAAATGCTCAAAAACCAAGGAGATGTGGCACTTGGCAGTGTGGTTCAGTTGATGAGGTGGTGATCAGGCAAAGGTTGGACTCGATGATGTGGGAGGTTCCCTCTAACCCAAATGATTCTGTGACTTTAAGGTAGCAGCAAATACCTTTGGGGTTCACTGGCTTCTGCTGCCGCTTCCAGACCAAAATCTTTGAAATATAGAACTTTTCTAGTAGATTTTTGTTTGTTTGTTTGTTTGTTTGTTTGTTTTGTTTTGGTTGATGTGTTCAAATTTAAAACAGGAACACTCCAAAACAGGATGAAATTTCTTACAAAGGGGTCACAGGAACTTTGATGGTGCCAAAAAAATGCTTTCCAAAGCCAGTGGCAGCTGTTAAAATTTGAATCACTGATAGAAACAGGATCAATTTCTGCTTTTCTTTGCTCTGAGTTTTCTTCCCTCTTATGTTTCAGTTTCAAAGAAGGAAAAAAAAAAAAAATCCCCAGCCGTGTCTGTCTGGCTTTAGGCACATCTGGGAATTCACAGCCAACTCAAGGTGCCCTCTGCCCAAAGATGTTTATGGAATAATATTCCTGGGGAGCCAAGAGCACAGGGCAGGGCCCTTCTCTCTGCCCCCACCTCCTGCTCTGCACCACCAGGTTACAACAGCAACCTGGAGATGAAACCTCCACATCGATTTCCTGGTCCTGTTTGGAACCTCACAGCATCACCAGCCCTCCTCAGGATCCTGATACAGCATTAAAAATGCAGCTTAAACTGTCTCCACCTGACAGAGCATCCAAATCTGAGGCCAGAGCAGCCCAAAGTGGTAGGATTAAGCAGAAAAGGAGCTGTTTTTGTGGAAATACAGTTTAATTCTGGTGGGTCCCACTGAAATGAGTAAGTGGAAGATTACCTTGGTCTAATCTAACTGGGGGGTAAGTCCTGAACTTGGTATTAGTTTTGCCAGAAAATTTAATTTTAAAAGTGAAAGGAGCACCGAGAGGGATCTGGTACCCACCCCTTCTCATGGGTTCACCTGCCTTGGAGAGCATCCATTGCTCTCTCTAAAATCCAGCAGCACTTTTTGTTTGGATGGAACACTCCCAAGTATCACAGATGTTATTTTCAGAGGTTTTGGGGCTTTTGTTTTTGTGAAGTCTTAGAGTGATGCACTGCAAGATGTCCAAACATGCCCGAGAGACACAACTGGTGTCACCCAAGGCAATGTTGGGTTCATTCTCTCTCTGTAAAGGACAGCTAAAATCATTTCCAAACTGAGATCAAATCTCAATGTGAACAGCTCTGAACCTGGATTCCTGCACCAGTAACTGCTTTTGGCCCTTCATTATCAGATTAAATTGCTCCCCCTACTTAATTAAGCCATGAACCCCATACAGACTTGACTCTGCCTCAGTTCCCAGCATGTTTTAGGAATCTTGGGCAGAAATTTGCATTGGTTATAGAATCTTGGAACGGTTTGGATTGGAAGGAACTTTAAAGGCCATCTCACTCCACCTTGCCATAGGCAGGGACAACTTCCACTATCCCAGGGTGCTCCAAATCCCATCCAGCCTGGTCTTGGATGCTCCCAGGGACTGAGCATCCATTTTCCAGATCCAGATTTCACTGGTGGGTGACAGAACCATGTTCCCCAAAAGGAAGTCTCCCCCACAGCCCATGGGAAGGAGCTGCTCAGGGCAGGGCAGGCACAGTCACCCTCACCTGGCAGCCAGGACATTGTCCTGTAGGGTGGCAGGGAGGGGGGGGGTGTGTGTGCACCCAAATTGTGTGCGCCCTCACCTTCTCCATATTTGCATCCAGCAGTTAATTAACAGCCATTAAAGCTCCGCAAACATTTAAACAGACTTTAAATAGCCATGAAAACACAATTGCCATGGAAAGCATGCCCGTGGAATTAATGTAATTAAGTGCCAATTCCAGAGCCTAGGAGGGTGCACACGCAGCTCCCCCAGCCCCTCCTGCCTGGATAAACTCACTCCAGGATTCCTCATTCCAGTTTTTGAGGGATGGCTCAGTAGTAGGCTGGGGGCTGGGGGGGGTCACCTCAGCAGCAGTTCCCTGCTCCTCCTGGATCAAAGCCAGGGATGTGTCTCCTCTCCCTCTGCCCCTGGCTGCCACCCTCCCAGGTTCCCACTCCTTGCCCCTGGGTTGCTTCCTCCTTAATCAGGAGTTGGTGATTGCCTGCTCCTCTCCTCCTTGGTAAGGATTCCAGGCTGCTCCACAGGGTTTCAAAACTCCCAAATCCTGGGAAAATCTCCTGCCTGGCTTAGCACTGCTCTCTCTAAAGGAGGGTGGCTTATTGATGTCTCCAATATCTGCATCACAGAAGGGGAAGACTCCCGATTTTCCCAACAAACCTTGGGCAAAATTCATTCTACATTTCTTTAGAGAGAGGCAGAGATTCTCCAAGTGAGAGAAATGCAGATCTGGGACTGGAGCATTCCCAGCCCTGCACAGAGAGAGAGAAAACCCCGGCAGTGACACAGTGACACGTGTCTAACCTCACAACAGGTGGTGCTACCCAGACTGTTCTTTCCAAGGGCAAAAATCCAGGAGAAAAAGCAAATGCAGGGAAGTGCTGGTGTGACCATGCCCTCAAGAGACAGCCCCGAGCCAGGGCAACACCAGCAGCAGGAGAAACAGGGAGAGCTTTTCCAGTGGCAATGGGAATGGCTGACCCCACTGCTCCCTGTCACTGCAGGTTTGTTCCGAGCTCCTGCTCGCCCAACTTGCCAAAACCACTTCGTGCAAGGTCGCTGAATATCCCCCAGCAGGAAAAACTTGTGCTCATCACTAACTTGGCTTAAGTTCAGACACAAGACCCGGGGGACAAAAGCATCAGATTTAACTACCTCGAGTGAAATAAATTCAAGCCTAAATCTCATTGTTAGTCATCTGGATCATCCAATTCCCCTCAGCTCTGCAGATGAGTCAATCTCCCAAAGCCCATGTAACCTCTGGCAGGAAGGGGAAGGAGGTCTGGAGAGCTGCTCCCGTGCCATTATCCCTTTGAATCTCTCTGGGATTAAATGAACCACTCCAATAATACTTCTGAGCACCCTGTCTCTGCATTAAGCCCTCTGCTATTTTCTCACACCCGTGTTTATTTGTTTAGTCCTCCAAACTGAGAACACAAACTTCTGCCTTGGCTCATCCAATGTCCCCATCCCTGGGCCATGGCCATGAGTGTCCTGCAGAGGAGCAGAGCCAGGAGCTCTCCTGGAGCTCCACCCTGCACCTCTGACAGTTTGTTGTGCTCAAAGTAAGACTTAACCCAGCCCTGCAGGGCAGCTGCTGCACCCAGGGTGCCACATTTCCTGATTAAGACAAAAAATGGCTCCAAGAGATGTCTTCCAATGCCAGAATTTCCCTTTTTTTTCTTTTTTTGGCACGTGGTAGCCCCCAGCTCTGCCCTTCCTCCCTCCCCAGTGCCTCTGCCCATGCAGGTGGCCCAGGGTACCACCCAGGGTGGCTGCAGGGTACCCAGAGCAGGCAGAGGAGACCCAGGCCATCGACTGTGTGTGCATCCTAATTAATGATACCAGCTGTGATTAATTAATACCAACTAATGGTGTGTCTCCCAGCTGATGAGTCTGTACATTCCCTGGATGTGACCATGCCTCCCATGCAGTGCAGCAGGGACGTGGTGCTACTCCACAATGATCTGAGTCTTCCCAACACACCCCACCAGCAGCTCTGGTTTCCACCCCCCCAGCTGGTCATGGGCTTCCATCCAAATTTGGATAAATCTGTCCTGAAGCAACAGGACAGGGAGTTCTAAACCAAACCAGGGCTGGTTTAGATAAGGAAGAAGAAGGTTTTTGCAATGAGGGTGGCGAGGCCTGGCACAGGTTGCCCAGACAGGCAGTGGATTCCCCATCCTTGGGGGCATTCAAGGTCAGGTTGCTCTGAGCAACCTCACAAATTGAATTTAGTTCTGCTCACTGCAAGTGGGTGGGAGAAGATGGCTCTAAAGGTCCCTCCCAAAGCATCTTGTTTTGAATCTCCTTCATCTCTTGCTGGAACTGGGGTGCAGCACAAATGTGACCTGTCCCCACTTCAGCCCTTGTCCCTCCTCTGGAGAATCCTGGCAGCCCACGCTGGGGCCACAGGGATAATCCCACCCTCCCGAGGCTGATTAGGTAAAAGAACAACAAGCAAAGGGTTATTTCCATACATCCTCAGCCATTTGTGTCACCAGTAATGAGAAAGGACACCTCGTTGGCCTCTGAGGAGAGGAAGGGTGCAGCTGTCTGTGGAAGGCAGACAAGGAGCAGCAGCTTTTCAAAAGGCAGCAGCATTTATCACAAGGCATTTGAAGCTGAGCTCTGTGAGATGTGCAGTGTTGTTTTACAAAACTCCAAATGAGTGCTCCTGCGATTGTAAAACACATCAGGATCTTTGTTCTGCCTTTAATCTGTCAGTTCACCTTCACGAATTTAATGAACTCGTCTAGGTTACAAAATGTTTTATTCAAGACAAAGCCTGATATTATCATTTAAGATGTAAATCCTAAACTAATAGAAGCTGAAGTTGATAATAAAACAGCAATTAATCCACGTTCAGAGTAACAAAAATTAACAAACTGCTGTTCAAATATTTATAGCAGGAAAGTTCTGTTCCTTGCTCATTGATGTCAGCTGACTTTGAAAGTACAACCCCAGCTTGCTGTGGAGCAGAAGTTTCTCCTGTCAGGAGCTGCCTGGCATTTGCTGCAGCAGGAACAGCCCCAGCGACAGCAGCACCCACTTCCAGGGGGAATCCTGGAATGTCCTGAGCTGGGAGGGACCCCAGGATCATCCAGTCCAACCCTGGGCCCTGCACAGACACCCAAAAATCCCACCCTGGGCACCCCTGGGAGTGGTGTCCAAACACTCCTGGAGCTCTGGCAGCCTCTCCATTGACCATTCCCTGGGGAACTTTCATTTCTAATGGACTCCATTTCATTTTTAATGGAGTGTTGTTTGCTGTCCTGCATATTTAACCTCTCCTCCATTACAGCTGGAGAGCTGGGGCAGGAGGGGCAGGGAAAGGATTCCTGAAGAGCTGCAATTCTGCAGCTGGTGGGTTCCACATCCACCTCACTGCACTTGCCTGGCCTGATTTAAACATTTGATGTGCGATGCACTCAGAGCAACTTTCAAACCCTGGGGACAGATTTTGAGTTTTGCAGACTCAGTGCAAGGAAAAACAGGCAAGTACAGAGGGAAGTGTCTGTCCAAGCAGGAGCTGGGCCCTGGAATTCACAGCCTCCCCCTGTTTTTGAAGGAGAGGCATCAGAAACAGGTGCAGCTATTGAAGAAATGGAAATATATGAAGAAGTCTACAAATGGGGAGGGTTAAAAAGGGTCCAGTTTTCATCTGCAAGGCGAAACCCAGGAAGAACACTCCTGCACAGAGCAGCTCCTCTGTTCCTCACCCAGGGGCAGATTCTTCCAGAAACACTGGAGACACAAAGCCTGGGAAGAGCTCCCTGGATCCAGAGGGGGGTTCTGATGGCTCACAGCACCAGCAAGACACTGCACCATTAACAGGGAGGGGAGAGGGGAGGGTTTGGCACCCAAAATCCTACCCCAACCCTTCCCACCAAACCTGCCCCGAGGATTCGGACCACCAGCCTCAGCTGCTCCCTTTATTCCTCTGTGCCTCCTCCTGGGTTAGGCACTGCTCAATCCAAATCTCCAAGGCCTTAAAAAAATCACCTGCGCACTCCCAGCCCCTTCCCCAAGCCCTCAGTGGGAGTCAGACTGAAAAACATGAGAGGGGGGGGAAAGGAGGTGTGTGCAAACATTTGCAGTGGCTGCTCACCCATGCATGCAGTCACTGCACCCCCACCATGGCTCCCAAGCCAAAGTTAAAATTAAAGCTGGCCTGTCACTCTGCAGCCAGATGTGTTTCATAATGCATGGGCAGCATATATTTTATTAATTCCCGTTTTTTGTAGATCTCTGTTTGCATGAGTTTCATCCTCCCACGAAGCTGCCTGCCTCTGCCTGTTGTGCATTGTCTTTTAAATTTGGTTTTTTTCTCCCTGTGGGATACTCAGGCTGCTGGGGGTATCTGAGCAGACCCCAGGAGGGTCCTTGGGGCAGAGGGAAGGGAGTCCCAGGGTCTACAATCAGCAGGGAAGGTTGTTCTTGACTTGTGTGAGGCTTTTAGGCACAGAGTCACCTCTGCTAGGCAGCAGCTCACAGCTTCCCTCAACACCAACTCAAAACCTGTTGTGGGATGTTTAATATTTCCCTCCAGTAAGGCCTGTGGAAGTGTCATTTGCTTATGGGGTCTGACTGGGGAAGGGGAAACACAGCAGGGAGCTCTCTGTGTTCTCTGTGCTGACAGATGAGTGATAAAACCTCTGCTCCCAGGAGGCTGCTCCGCTCTCCCCATCCCCCTGAAGAGCACATCCATGGTCCAGGCAGCCTGGGGACAGGGGGGAAGCAGCCAGGAGGGGCTGGGAAATCTAATGGGGCCAAGGGATGGCATTTGTTTGACAAATTCCCCCTGATCCAGCCCCGTGTGTCCCACATCTGCTGCTCCAGGCCCCGATGGTGCCACGGGGCGAGCCCACACGGAGAGTGCCAGCCTGTCCTCAGGGAAGCTCCACGTTCTCCTGGTTGTTCTCACAGGGGTTTTCTGGCTCCTTCTCACAGTTTCCACCACTCCAATTGACCAAAAGCCTTCTCACAGCCCAGAGAAGCTGTGGCTGCCCCTGGATCCCTGGCAGTGCCCAAGGCCAGGTTGGACACTGGGGCCTGGAGCAGCCTGGGACAGTGGAAGGTGTCCCTGCCATGGCAGGGGTGGGACTGGATGAGCTTTAAGGTCCCTTTGATGCCTTAAATGGCTCCCTAGAAACAGAGAGCAGGCAGGAATAAAGGAATCAAGGAGGGATTGATTGGAAAGGCCTTCAGAGGTACACTCTGGGCTCCAGAGGCTCCTGCCTCAGTGCATCCCAACATGGACAAGGACAGCTCCCGAGTTCTTCCCACTTGGATCTCAGCATCAATTCCCCAAGCAGAAGCCAGGCAAGGATGGAATTTGCCCAAGCTTGCCCCACTCTCCCCAAGATTGTGGTTTGCAGTTGTTGGGCCTAGGAGGCTCTGGGTGTCCTTGGAGAGCTGGAGAGGCTTTGTTGTGTGTGTGTGAGCATGAGAGAACAGCACTGAACGAGCTCCAGGGAACTGCAGAGTGACACTGGGCAGGGCAGGGCTGGGAACATAGAAAAGTTCAAACCTAAGGCATCACCTTCCAACCCAAACCAGTCTGGGATTCTGTGAATTCTGGTTTTTAAGCCTTGGTGAGAAAGATGGAAAAGTACCTCAATACATCTGATTCACCCCAAATCTCCTTTCTGGTGTTGAATGACACAGATCCAAAATATGTGGGCAAAATGCGAAAAGGAAAAAGCAATGACTACAAAGGAATAATAAATGAATGAAGCAGCACAAGCAGAAAGTTCATACAGAAATAAATGTATTTTTTCTTCTATGGAAGTCCATAGAGAGAAGGACACTTGAAAATAGAGTTTCTGAAATGAAGCCTTTCCAAAACTCAGGTTTTCCTGCTAAAACCAGTTTCTCAGGGAATATTGTGGGTGCTTTGCTGAGGAGCACCATGGCTGCACTTTTGGAGATTTAACCATATCCCTACACTCTCAAAAACACAAGTGCAGGGAGTCAGGAGCACCAACAACACAAAGCCAATGACAGAAATAAATAAAGCAGAGTGAACATAACATTAATTAAACCTCCAGACAAGTTCATGCAGTGAAATCAATGCCTGCTGTGCAGATAAACTTCAGCTGAGCAAGAAGTAGTGGGGTGGAGTGACTACAGGTTCCAGAAATCCATAATTCCCCGTGCCCATCCTGTCCTTTCTCCCAAAAATTCTCATAGTGGATGGAAAAGTGAAAGTACACCTGTACCTGCCTTCAGCCCTGCACGAGTCAGGGTGGGGAAATGTCCCTTTCTGCCACAATACCATTAAATTCTGGCCCTGAGCAGTCACAGGCTGCTCTAATATTTGTTTTCCAGCGTTTTTGGGCTATTTTTAATGCTGTGTTTTAAATGCTGCTGGAATATCCAGGCAGCAGCAGCAAGACAAGGCAAAGGAAAACATCATCATTCACTGCTGGGAGCAGCACACAGTCCTCAACTCATTTTGAGTGCTCATTTTCAAGGCTGAACAGACATTTTTCCTGATTTTTTTTTTTTAATGCAAAAAGCTATTAACTATGCTGCTCTCTCACATTTAGTATCAAAGAGCGAGTCTCACTCCAGCCAAGATTGTTTCTGATTCCCAGTGCTGCCTGCTCTCTGTATTCCTTCACTCAATCAATTTCTGATGGAAAATGCACAGGTAGCCAAGAGTTTAGATCAAGAAGCCATTATTTTCTGAGCAACAGAAAAGCAAACAAATTTAAAAAATCCAAGATAAAACTCCGACTGCACAAGGTAAATTAATATTCAAGATTCCCAGGAAGAAAAAAAAGTGAGGAAAAAAATCCCCCCTGCTTCTGCACAGGACCATAGGAGGAAACTTGTCAAGAAAAGAGATCTGTTTGTTCAGAGTTCAGCCCCTTTTTGCTGTCACACCATGTACACATAAATACTGGCCTTGAAAATCCTTGTTCTGACAAATCCTGTGCTAGAAGATCATTCCCAAAGGCCCAGCCACCCCATCCAGCACTGGAATTTCACTTGGAGGTTTAAAGAAGACCTTCCCCGGGCTCTGCACTGCCCCAGTATTCTCCACAAGGAGGATTTTCAGTGCCTTGGCATTTAAACTTGCTTTTTATTGTTAGCTGCTCACAAGGTGACCTTTATCCATGGGAACTCCGTGGGAATAGAACCATCCCCTTCCTCTGCCAGCCACGTGCCCACACTAAACCCACCCAGGTTTAATTTCCTGCCTGGGCTCCTTGGGAAGGGGGAACAGGAATTAGACAGCTCCACAGGACTGTTTATGGGATGACAAATGAGAAATATTCATCCCTGTGGTGTTCCCTCAGCAGCTCTCCAAGTGGTTTTCCTGATCCTGTTAAACTTCTGTGGCTGTGACCCCTCAGGTAGGCTCCAGTGCCTGAGGAGCCTGAGGGGAGCACAACTGCTCTGGGGCTTCTGCTGTTGCCTTTCCCTGGTCCTAAAATTAAAACCCAAACACAGTTTATGGGGAAAAGGGGTTTTTACCTCAGGATTTATTTCAGGATCCTTGGGTGCAGCACTTGGTCCAGGTGGAATGCCCTGAAATGCACACACAGCCCCCACACACTGAAATACACACAATTATAGCATTGCTAATTAGCACATCTATCAAAGATCCCCCAGGGAGAGGCTGGAGTGAAGCCCTCGCTGTGAGGAACCTTCCCCCTGGCTGGGCCTGGCTGAGGTTCCCAAATGTGTTCTGGAGAGGCCCTTGGTGTCTGGGGCTCCCAGGATGTTTGCTCTCCTGGTTTAACAGTGCCGTGGGGCTGAGCTGAGTTCTCAGCCTTGGGGAGGTACAAGTGTGGGGCTAAAAGCACTGAGAGTACATCAAACTATAAAAGAGTGTGTGAGAGGGGTGTAAAAGAAATGTAAAAAATCATCCTGGCATCACCACCAGCTCTGGTGCTCAGAGGATTCCAAGAGGAAAATGAACAGAGGATGACAGAACAGTCTGAGCTGGAAGGGACCTCAGGGATCCTCCAGTCCAGCTCCTGAGTGCATGGGACAAAACCTCTGAGCTTGGCACCTGGACCAGCTGAGCCAAGCTCGGGGTCACCTCCTCTTTCTCCCTCTCCTCTGCTCTCTCTGTGTTTCCCACAGAGCACAGTTCTCTCTCTGTGCTTCTGGCTGGGCACAACACCAGTGGGATCAGTGGGGTTTGGGAACAGGGGATGGGCAGGGAGGGGAAACAGGAATTCACTTACACTCACCTGCAAAAGAATCCAGAAGGGTTTGGGTGGGCAGGGATCTTAAATATCACCCACTTCCACCCACCCCAGGGGCAGGGACACCTTCCACTAGCCCAGGTTGCTCCAAGCCCCATCCAGCCTGGCCTGGAGGCTCCAGCCTGGCTCTGGCTGATTCCCAGCTCCCACCTCCTGCCTGGCTTTCCCAAGTTAAACAATGTGCAGCCAGCCCTCAGTGGGTATTGGCTGAAGGAGATTTTAGCAGCACACAAACAACAACATCTCCTTGCCCTCACTTTGAGCAGTTTTCCTCACTGGGGAGGGAGGACAACCTTCCCCAGCCCACTCATTCTTCTTTTCCAATGACAGCAATTGAATCCAGTCAGCTTCATGCTCAATTTGGCATTATTTAAATGACTACAAGAGGAATAAAATGCTTGGAAATACAAATTTTCATGCACTCATGTGCTAACACACCGTGCAGATCTGACTGCTGCAAACAAAAGGCACATCTAAGTGGCAAGTGTTTATTACAGAAGTTCAGCCTTCAGGATCATCTTTGCTTATTTCCAGTCCCTTTGATTTAATTGCTTTATTTCAGTTTATCCATCAGCAAAGCAGCTGAAAAGCATTTCCTAAAGAGAGTTTTATCTTTAATCTACAACTCGTGTATTTCTTGATTGTCTCTTTAAATCTGTGCCCCTTCCTATAATCTCCAGAGTCTTTCTTGCCTGGTAAAGTGAAGGAAGTGATGTGAACTCACCTAATAACTGCAAGAACAAGTTACACACCCACGTGGGGATTTCTGCAGAGCAGTTAGGGCACTTTCCTGCTCAATTACACTAATTACCTGCACAGAATTAAAGAGCATCTTCACGTGTACCTGGTTTAGGATGGGGGCCCTCTGCACACCTCCTTCAGTTTCTATCTATAGATACTTCCCTGGAAAGCCTTCACTGGTATTTGGTGCAGATTTTTGGAGGACTAAAGCTTCCTGCAGAGGAGTTAAAACATTCAATTAAGAAAAATGGACTTGCCTGAAATTTTCTCTCCCTCGAGAAGAGCTGCTCGCAGTTTTTTACAGCAGGTCCCTGTGCTGGTGAGCTGAGAGCAACACAATGTGGTTCAAATGATGGCAATGTCCTGCACCATCAGAGAATCACAGAATCACTGAGGGGGGAAAAGCCCTCTGAGAGTCTAACTTTGCCAGGACCACCACTAAACCTTGTCCCCAAGTGCCACAGCCACATGGTTTTAGAATACTTCCAAAACGTCACCACTGCACTGGGCAGCTGAGCCAGGGCCTGCCCAGCTTTTCAGGGGAAAAAAAGTTCCCAAAATCCAATCTAAACCTTCCCTGGTGAAGTTTGAGGAGGTTTCCTCCCACGTCCTGTCCCTGTTCCCTGCCAGCAGAGCCTGACCCCCCCCGGCTGCCCCCTCCTGTCAGAGAGTTTGCAGAGCCACAAGGTCCCCCCTGAGCCTCCTTTTCTCCAGGCTGAGCTCCTTTCCCAGCTCTCTCAGTCCCTCCTGGGGCTCTAGCCCCTGGGGTTCTTTTTGGTGTCCTGGCTCTGGGAACACAGAAATGTGAACTCATTTTCTCACACTGAGACATGGAGCCAAAAGTGCTTCAAAGAAAAACACAACGACTCATCCTGTCAGGGCCTTTATTGCTGAAAACATGGAAACTTGTGGCTGCCCCATCCCTGGAAGTGTCCAAGGCTGGGTTGGATGGAGCTCTGATCAACCTGGGACAGTGAAAGGTGTCCCTGTCCACGGCAGGGAGTGGAATGGCATGAGCTCCAAGGTTCTTCCCCATCCAAACCATTCTGGGATCTGTGACCCATCCTATGAACCTCAGAGAGTGTTTCCTCATTTGCTGTCTCCTGGCTCATTCCCAGGAGGGTTTCTAAAATAGAAGAGTCAGCACCAAAATTAAATCAAGCCCCAAGCTCCCCATGATCCCAGCAGCAGTCTCAGGGTGTGGAGGGTCCTCATGAAGACACTTGATGAGAACCACACCAGTTCCCAACACGGGGATGTGAAGATCAGAGCCCCAAAAGGAGGGGAAGGAAAAGGACTTGGAACAAGAGTTTTGTGTGTGCAGGGAAAAACCCTCTGTAAGGGATGGAGTATGTTTAACTCTCCACATCACACATCTCCTTCCCAGAGCTAAAGTAAAGAATTATTAGCGAGGCTGCCAGAAGTGGCACAGGCAGAGAGGGTGGCTGTGATGCCAGGATGATGTTTGCTTTTTCTTTTATACCCTCCTTACACACTCTTTTATAGTTTGATGTACTCTCAGTGCTTTTAGCCCCACACTTGTACCTCCCCAAGGCTGAGAACTCAGCTCAGCCCCACGGCACCGTTAAACCAGGAGAGCAAACATCCTGGGAGCCCCAGACACCAAGGGCCTCTCCAGAACACATTTGGGAACCTCAGCCAGGCCCAGCCAGGGGGAAGGTTCCTCACAACGAGGGCTTCACTCCAGCCTCTCCCTGGGGGATCTTTGATAGATGTGCTAATTAGCAATGCTATAATTGTGTGTATTTCAGTGTGTGGGGGCTGTGTGTGCATTTTGGGGCATTGCACCTGGACCAAGTGCTGCACCCAAGGATCCTGAAATAAATCCCGAGGTAAAATCCCCTTTCTCCCATAAACTGTGTCTAGGTTTTAATTTTAAGACCAGGGAAAGGCAACAGCTGCAGGAGCTGCTCATGGGTGGGAGCAGCTCAGGAGTGAGGAGCAGCTCCAAACTTGTGGCTCAGCCAGGGCACTTGGCTGTCCTGTGGGATTTAGCTCTTAAACTGGAGTGAAGGTCAGAGCAGAGCACTAAAGCCCAGCCTGGGAGCTGGGAGCACTAAAGCTCCCCCTGGGAGGGGACACTGCTGACTGCTTTCCTCTCGTTTAGGTGCTGGGCTTTGGGATCTTTTTTCTCTGCTTCCCTCGACTCTTCTCCCATTCACAGAAAGCCTCAATTGGCTCTTGTGAAAAGGAGAAAATGCCTCCAGTGAACACAGGAAAATTAGGGACACTTTGCCAACTTTCAGGGTAGCTTCACTGAAGCCCAGACCTCATTAAGAGCTATTAAATCCTAAAGAAGATCCTCCCAGGATCACCTCCTGCCCAGGTTTGTCTCTGACCTCCCTTTCCCTTTAGCCCACGTTTCACCTCTTTGTTTCCTCACTTCTGAAATCCAGCACGGTGAGAAATGCACCCATTTCCTTCTTCCCCATGGCTAGAACTGCTCCCACAGCCCCAGGGAAACTCGGAGCACACACAATATCCAGTGGGAAGGACAGACCCTGCAACTGCATGAAAACGAAATGAAAACTGAATTTTTCTCCCAGAAGAATTGTGGAAGATGGGAACTTATTGGCATTTTCAGAGAGGTCTCCCCTGGATGCCCAGGGGCTCCAAAGGCACCCTCCACAGCTGCCCTCCAGAGTGGGTGCCAGACAGTTTGATCCTTGCCTAAGGATTCTGAGCCTGCTGACAGCTGGCATGGAAAAGCTGCTGGCACCAAAGATACCCCAGGTAATCAAAGCTTTGGATAATCTCTCACTCCCACTGGGGAATTTTGGTGCCCAGCTGGTACAGGGGTGCAGCAAGGGCAAACCCCAGACCCAAGAAAAGGCATCCCTCTGGTCCAAGGTGGCTCTGGAGCGTGGCTGGGGATGCAGGGTGGAAACCAGGGCCCTGCAGGTATTTGGGATTTCCCTCCAGAAAAGCCAGGATGAGTTCCTGGGGAAGTGAGAGGTACCAAAAGCAGTGCCAGAAGCAGAGGCAGGACCTGTCCCAGCTTTCAGCAGCTCCACAGAAGTGTTTTGGCTGTGAGCTGCCAGAGAGCCAAAGCACTTTTTTTGCCACAGGATTCCCAAAAAAAAAAAAAAAAAATTGAGAAAAAGCAATTTCCATGACAACATGATGGGATGAGAGAGGAAATCCTCATTTTCATGGAGAATGGTGCACACAAAAAAATTAGGATAATATAATAAGAAAGGCCCTATTCAAACCCAAATCTCCCTTTCAGAAGGAGCAGAGAGGGGTGAACTCAGCAATTCTGTCTCCAGTCATTCACATGATGAGCCCCAGCTCCTCCTCTGCAGAAACATGATTAGCCCCTATATCCACAGGCACAAAGCACTGCCCTGAATGAGGGTCCAGGCACGTGGAACAATTCATTCCTCCCACAAAAGTGACAAATAAGGATAATTCCACCTCATTTCCAGCTTTTTGGCCTGGTTGCAATAAAGCTGCAACAATTGGAATGGCACACAAATCATCCTTTGTGGAATTACAAACGTTTGAGGAATTGGGCATTTCCCTGCATCAATCTGCCTGACTTTTATCCCAGGGACGTGGATGGTGACCCAGGACAGGGAGCACACACAGCCCAAGGGAGAGCAGCCACATTTTCCACAGCAAGGGACTCAGTAGGAAAAGGGGCCCTGGCCACAATTCAGGGTTTATCAATGGCAATGTCAATCTTTCCAGCCTGGGGAAGATTTGTGATAAGGTTAGAGATACCTCACACTGTCCTTCCCTTTCCCCTCACACAAATGTACAACCCCAAGGACACCTGTTGGGATGACTGGAGATAAGAAAGGACAGTCATATTTCCTTATCTGGAGCTCTCTGCTTTATAGCCCTTCAGCCTTAGGGGCAGGAGTGCTTTTATCCCCAGAGAACGTCCCTGGAAGGTTGTGAAGAGCTTTCTAAAGCTCAGTGGCCTCCTGAGGAGACAGCAGCTGGGATAAAGGCCTCCTGCCCACACAGACACAGCCAGAAATCTGTGGGGATTCACCCAGCCCAGCTCCCCCTCCAGACAGGAGGGTCCCATCCCATAAACACTCCAGGCTTGCTTTGCTCTGGGATACCCCCAAACCCACATCTGGCTGAGCTCTGTGGGACAGGGAGCACCAAGATTTTGGCATTGAGGTTCAACAATCAGAGCCTGCATTAAATAATTAAGGTAGTCAGAGAAACATTCCCAGGGCACACAAAGCCACAGGAGTCTCAACATCCTCTGCCACCTCCTTGTCTGGATTTTGAAACAGCTCCTGTTTGACACTGAGCTCAATCTATTGTTAGTACATTCTTTCATTATAACAGTATTTTATGAATAAATTCTTCTCTTAAACCTTACAATGATGCAATCTAGCTCTAAGCTCCTTTGATTTGGCTAAATTTGGGCTTGGGATGCGATCTAGAATTTGTACTTGGGCAAGGTTTGAAAAACGCCGGAACTTTAAAATTCGATGGCAGAGAAGCTGCATTTGTGAGGGCAATATCAAAGGCAAAACATCAGAAATGCTGAGATTGTACTCAAACCTTCATCGAAACTGTTATTCTACACAAGGAATTTCTTTTTCCTTGCCACATAATCAGAACTGCCTCCTGTGCTGAGCAGCACAGGGCTCAGTGCCCAGGCAGCACACCCTGCTCACACAGCAGCATGTGCCAGGCTTGGCTGGCAAGGGATTTGTCCTCATCCATAGGTGTCTTGGTTTGAGAGACAGGTGTCTGCTAAGGAAGGCAGGAGCCTCCCTTGGAATGGAAGATGCAACCTCCTTCCCTCCCAATTATTATGATTTTGAAATCAAAGTGGCTTTGCTCAGGCAAATATATGGGGAATAGGAATATCAGTTCTTTACTAATGATTATATATACACATATATATATAAAACACAAGGCAGGAGGAATACTGGTTCAAACTGACAGAGTCAGATACAACCTGACACCCTGACAGTCAGGGCAGCAGTAGCAGTCCCATGAGATGGTGGCTGCATCCTCCTGAAGTGATGGATGTGGTTCTGTTGGAGCAGTGATCCTGGAGAGAGGTCTGGTCTTCCTCAGGAGGTCCAGTGGTGGCTATGTAGTGCTTGTCCTCTGGGAAATCCAGTGGGAAAGGCTGTGGTTTTCAAAATCCCAGTTTATATCCAGGATGGAATGCTTGGTTCCTCCCTCTGTGTGGAGCATCTCACAATGGGATGGTGAGCTCTGAGATAAGGCACATGAACAGGAGATAGTGCTGAGGGAGGAGGCAGGGAGCACTGCCCCACCTGGTTTCAACAGCTCATGAAGATGGAGACAGAACCCATGCTGTTGGTCACATCCTGCTTTGCAACCCAGGACAATAGGGAAAATCCTTCAGGAGGCAGGGCAGGTTTGGGGCAGACTCTCTGTGACCCACTGGAGAAATCTCCCTGTGCAGGGACTGCGGCAGAGGCTGGAGGTGGCTGCACTGATGTCTCAGAGGAATCACTTGCTGAGCAGTCCCAGTTAGAGGGTGAAAGCTTGCTGAGACCACTCCTGCCCTGAGGTGACCAGGGCACATCTCTTGGGCTCCTGGTGCCATGTCTGCTGTGACCCTGCGGCCCTTGGCTGTGTTGGGCAGGATTCCATCTGCTGGAACATCCCCTCGAGCTCTCCTGGGGATGCTGAGCCTCAGGAGATGTGAACACCCAGCTCCCAACCACTCAGTAATTCTCACAGCCCTCAGTGTGCTGGCAAATGTTACTACAGTGCCTTTGGGAATCATGGAGTCATTTAGGTGGGAAAAGAATTCCGAAACCATCGAGTCCAGCTGTTAACCCAGCACTGCCAAGGCCAGCACCAACCTTGTCCCCAAGTGCCACGCAGCTTCTGAACTCCTCCAGGGATGGGGACTCCACCACTGCCCTGGGCAAATCTGTGCCAAGGCTGGACAACCTTTTACATAAAGAAATTTTCCCTAATATCCAGTTTAAACCTCCCCTGGCCCAGCCTGAGGCTGTTCCCTCTCCTCCTGTCCCTGTTCCCTGCCAGCAGAGCCTGACCCCCCCCGGCTGCCCCCTCCTGTCAGGGACTTGTGCAGAGCCACAAGGTCCCCCCTGAGCCTCCTTTTCTCCAGGCTGAGCTCCTTTCCAGCTCCCTCAGCCTTTCCTGGTGCTCCAGGACACACTCCAGTCCCTCAATGCCTTTATTCCTTTCCTGAGGGGCCCAAAAGTGTCCCCAGGACT
Source organism: Erpornis zantholeuca (assembly GCA_013400515.1). Lineage (NCBI taxonomy): Eukaryota > Metazoa > Chordata > Aves > Passeriformes > Timaliidae > Erpornis > Erpornis zantholeuca. The sequence goes on from VZTN01011668.1 coordinate 108,843, forward strand.
GGAGGTGCCTCGGCAGTGCCAGCACAGGCCCCGGGCACTGCTCTGGCCCTGCTGCACCCACCCGAGCTGATCCAGGCCAGCTGGAGGTCTCACTCAAGGCTTGTTAAAGACCTCCAGACACAGATTCTCCACGTGTTCAGCCTCTGCTTGTGCTGGCTGACCCTCCACCCCTGCAAAGGCTGCGAGCCAACCTCGCCCCACACACCCAAACCACTTCCAGCTCAACCATGCTCCAGGCTGGGCTGGGCTGGGAAGGTGGGAACGGGAGGAGGAAGGAGGAAGGCAGGAGATGAAGAGGAGATCTCTGCTATTTGATCTGCTGAAATGAAAACGTCTAAGAGCCCCTCCTTGAAGTGCACGAGGATGAAAGAAGCAGGAGCACAGTTCCCTGTGCTTGTTTGCTTGCATTTGAGAATAAAACTGAAATAAAAGCAGCTAAAGAAGAAAACTCCTTTCTCCTCATTTTATCTGAGGACAGAATGCAGACAGCAGGGTTTGTAGTTACCTCTCATTTGGATTCAGCAAATGTGTCCTGTGAATACATTTTTAGAAACTATTTTTCTTCAGGAATACATTTTTTATTAGCTGTTATTGCTCAATTTGTGCTGGTTTCTAAAGAAGTCGTGTGGCTTGTAGGGACAGATGAGGAGGAGTGATTCATGAGGCACTGCAAGGATCGCAGTTTTTATGAAGCCTCATCAGTCAGGCATTTCACAGGTTTCTAAGCCCAGGTGAACACACTGGAGCAGTTGTGGCCTGTCTGGAAATGAACCAGGAGTAGGCACAGGGATACAGATCCAGGTTTTTCCCAAAGGAGAGCCAGGCTGGAGGCTGACAGAGATCTCAGCACACATCCCTGGCTTTTCAAATCCCTTAGCTGCCTTCAATCCCAAACCAATGGAGCTTCCCTCCCCTACTGCTCTATTCCCCCTCCTCTCCTACCACTGCAGCTTACAGGACAAATTTAACTGGGTTGGGATTTCACTTCTTCATTCACAGGGTCATTTGAGTGACAACACCTCTTTTTTCAACAGCAGAACAAGTTTTCCCATTAATATCCCAAGGGCAAGGCCAAACTGGGAACACAAGAGGAAAAAAAAAATAGAAAATGTGTTCAGGTCCTTGGTGCAGCAGGGCCAGGACATTTCAGGCTGCACAGGATCCCTGAATTCCTCCTGCAGTGATAACAACACCCTCACACTGAGGCATAAGTAGATGCTTTGCAATGCATGTTCTCCATACAAATATATTTTCTAGGTAGGGATGTATGTGGAAAATGTTCCATAAGTGGGAAATACATCTCTCTCCATCTAAAGGAAACGGAGATCTCAGACCCATTTCCTTGGTCATGCTCAATGACTTACCACTCAAATCAATCTTTAACTTTAATCTTTAATCAATTTTTTAAAAATCCATTCTCTTCTCCCTTCAGCCACTGGAGGAAAGAAAAACAAGTGAATAGAACAACTGAAAGAGAACAGGAAAGAAAACAACTCCTGCTCTACCTCCTCCTGCTTCACCACCTGGAGGCTGGAGGACTTTCCCAGGAGTTTTGTGGACACCCTGGCAGAGCAGGGAGGTCACACCCAGTGCCCCTGCAGCCCCAGGGGACAGGGCCCTGAGCGAAGTGTGAGGATCCATCAGGAGGGGATGACAGCCTGAGGAGGGAGTGAAGACACAGCACAGATTGCAGCCAGCTCCCCTTCCCACACAGGGAGGCTGGAGCAGGGAAGAGCCAGGCAGGGGAAGGCAGAGGATCACTGCTATTTCTCCCAGCCTCTAAATTACACCAGGCTGAGAACAACACCTTTTATTTCCTTTTTTCTTCCTTCTGAAATAATCAACCAAGCCTAGAGATATTCTAGCAATCATTCATGTCCTAAATTGCTTCCCTTCCCTGGTCAGCTTACTCAGAAAGTGTTACACAAATTGCATCCCAGGAATGTTCCTTTGTTCTCCTCTAAATTAGCAGCTACAGGGGTGTGAAACAGAAGAGTTTTATACTGAGTATTAAGAAGAAATTCCTACTTGTGAGGGTGGGCAGGCCCTGGCACAGGGTGCCCAGAGCAGCTGTGGCTGCCCCTGGATCCCTGGCAGTGCCCAAGGCCAGGCTGGATGGGGCTGGAAGCAGTCTGGGACAGTGGGAGGTGTCCCTGCCCATGGCATGGGTTGGCACTGGGTGAGCTGTGAGGTCCCTCCCAACCCAAACCATTCTGGTTCTTTTACGAAACATCTTCTCATCCTTTCCTGGAGGAAAATCTAAACAAAAAGAGCATTTAGGAAACTATGAACTGGTAGGACACAAAATGTCCTACATGAGGAAAACTGTAAAAGAATAATTAAAAAAATAATAACAAGGAGGAAGTGGCCTTTTCCAGAACTCAGTGATCAAGAAGTTCATCCACTCAGCACAAACCAAATTATTTTCTTGGTAGAAATGTCTGAAGTGGGATTGGATTTAAGGAGCTTGCAGAAGTAGGTACACATTTTAATTGTGAGGAAAATAAATTGAAGGGCACTGTGCTGACAGATGACACCAAGGGTGGAAGGGTGGTGTTACTTCATTTTATAAGAGTTATATTATCTCAGAGAAGGTGGAATCTAAAAACTAGTGGGTGAATGTGGCAAGGGCTGATTCTTCTGTGCAGACACTAGTCCTGGAAGGAATGAGGAGTGTGTAGGATGAGGAGTGTGTAGGGAATGAGAAGTGTGTAGGGAATGAGGAATGTGTAGGATGAGGAGTGTGCAGGGAATGAGGAGTGTGTAGGGATGGGGAGTGTGTAGGGAATGAGGAATGTGTAAGATGAGGAGTGTGCAGGATGAGGAGTGTGCAGGATGAGGAGTGTGTAGGGAATGAGGAGTGTGTAGGATGAGGAGTGTGTAGGATGAGGAGGGTGCAGGATGAGGAGTGTGTAGGGAATGAGGAGGGTGCAGGATGAGGAGTGTGCAGGATGAGGAGTGTGTAGGGAATGAGGAGTGTGCAGGAGGAGGAG
>VZTN01011668.1:112118-191306 GCA_013400515.1 Erpornis zantholeuca
GTGCAGGATGAGGAGGGTGCAGGATGAGGAGTGTGTAGGATGAGGAATGTGCAGGATGAGGAGGGTGCAGGATGAGGAGTGTGTACGATGAGGAGTGTGCAGGATGAGGAGGGTGCAGGATGAGGAGTGTGCAGGATGAGGAGGGTGCAGGATGAGGAGGGTGCAGGATGAGGAGGGTGCAGGGAATGAAGCCCAGCAGCAGCAGCAGCAGTGGGCAGGGGCAGAAGCATGGGCTGATATCCATTCCCCCATGGCACCACTGCAATCCCCCCTCCTGCTGGGGCCCTGCTGCAGCAGGACTGCCCCGTTCTTCCCACACCCCACAGATGCAGAAGTTGGGGATTCTGGCTCAGCAGGGCTTTATTTTCTCAGCTCACTGATCCTTCAGTCAGTTCCTGTGGGGATCCATGGCAGTTTCCCCCTGCAGTCACTGCAAACACCCTGAGAGCTTTTCAAGAGTGACAAGAGCACTCCTCAGCAGCAGTGTCATCAGCAAAACAGGCTGAGGATCAGATAAACATTGTGACAATGTCACTTCATCCACACGAGGAGGAAAAGGAACCTGTTCCAGGAGCCCAGCACTTCAGAGAACACCAATGTGTTTTACAAAGCATTTTGGTTTTAACAAAGTGCCCATCATGGGAGAAAAATTTCTAAATCAAGCTTTGGAGCAACTATTTCAACTATTTAAAGCCCCTGGGGGAGGTTAAAAGCTCTGTGAATGTGGCACTTGGGGACATGGTTTAGTGGCTTGGCAGCGCTGGGGGAATGATTGGACTCCATAGTCTTGAAGGTCTTGTCCAACCTTAACAATTTTCAAGAATCTGAAGACAGAAGGGGCCTAAATCTCCCTCCTGCACTCTCAGAATCCTGGAGGGAACCATAGATCCATAAATCATCAGGGCTTCATTGAGGCCAAGGGAAACAGAAGAGTACAGCACTTGCAGATCTGCCCTCACAGGTTTAGCTCTTGTAAGAGCAAGTAAAAAAATCTGAAATCTGAAATTCCTTTCCCCTGAAATCTGGGAAGATCAACAGAAGCAGAGGGAATTTCACCCTGAACACTGTCCCTGGGATGAGGTGCAGGAGAAAAGCTCCCAGGAGCTGGGTGAGAGCAGGGATCTTCTGAAATGCTCTGCACCAGCGACAGCAGGAAGCAGCTGAGGCAGCTCTCACCTGGGAACCAAGGGCATCAAAGTCTGCAGGCAAAAGCTGCTTTTCCTCAAATCTGTTGGGTTTGATGCCAGCCTTGGCAGTGCCACCTATTTATAGCTGTTGGGCAATGATGACAGCGAGATTTGAAACTCAAATGCAGAGCATCCCAGCCCTTGGGGAGCAGCTTTTCCTGGACCTTGGGCTCCTTCAACAAAGCTGGCTGAGGGGATAAGCTGAGCTCTGTAAAGCAGGAGTGATGGTCTCTCACAGGCTATCATCCACTTTTCTCCAAAAATACACGAGAAGTCACAGCAATCGAGAGGAGCAGCCCAGCAAGGGTGAGGAGGGATGCAAAGCCATCCTGGCTTCCCAAATGTCCCAGCCCAGCTCCACACGGAGCCACTGCTCATCTCCAGCCCTCTGAGAGCAGGGACTGCAGTGTTTGTTGGGCAGCAAATCACTCCAGCAAGGATTCTCTTCTGTCAGGGTCCTGGGCCCCCGCTGGGGTTGGAGCCCTTGGCTCTGTCCCTGTCCTCTGCCCTGGAGATTCTTTTCCTTCTGTTTTTCATGTTGGAAAGAATGAAGTGAGACATCTTCTTTGCTGTTTCAGGAGTTGTTTATTTTTCTTATCAAGACCTCGGAGGCAGAGACAGCATCCTCTGAGGGCACCAGGGCAGAAAGGCAATGGCTGCAGATCAGCAGCTACTTTTATATCTTACTAACAACCATTCAAGAAACAATATGTATTTTATTTTGTTTCCAACACCACTAAACCCTCATCTTATTGATATGTCTTTTCAATACTAACTTTTTTCCACCAACCAACACACCACAGGAACTGGTGTCAGAGAAGAAAGGAAGAGAAAGATGAGAGAGAAGAAGAAGAAGAAGAAGAAGGAGAAACCACACCCCAAAGCATCCATCTTGTGTCTATATAATACATAGAGCAAGATCCTAAAACTACAACTAAACTCTCTGTGGTTCACTAAACAAAAATCTCTTCACCTCTCTGGTGCATCCAGGTTCTCCCAGAAGTGGAGGGAGCTTCTCCAAAAGCTTAGGTTGCAGGCTAAGCTATTTTTGAGGAGCTCTGGGGCTATAAAGAAACCACCAGAGGAGCAGGAGAAGCTTCCAGGCTTCCTTGGACTCTGACACCCTTCCCATCCCACAGTGTGGGCTCGAAACGATCCTGAGAGCAGCTGTGGCTGTTCCTCTCCGAGCTGGAGGCTCCCAGGATTTGCTCCTGGCTGTGCTGAGGCTGTGATTTTCCCCATGGATGCTTCCCTCCACCCATGCACAGCTCTGCCTGTCCTCGGGCTCTGTCAAAGGCCAAGCCTGCCCACACCTTGCATTTGTGTTCTCTTTGTGTCTCATCCTCTTAGGATCTTCTTTTTGTGACTCTTTGGGGCCTGGCAGTGCTCTAGTGGGACCTTTTCCCTGACATTCTCCTGGAAATGCCCTGAACAAGGGAATCTCAGTTCATTTTTCTCTCTGCCCCTTTTCCTTTGCAGGATGCTCCTGCTCTGGGATGGTGGATGCTTTAAGGAGTGCCTGTCATCAGTGGTGCTGCCCATGGCAGGGGGCTGGAACTTGAGGGTTGGGAAGGGCCCTTCCAGCCCAAACCATCCTGGATTCCATGATTGTGGTGGTGACTTGGTAGTGGGGTTTTGAGAAATTTCAGAGGAAGGCTGGAGAAATGTTTTTGTTAACTTGTCCTGAAACTCATTTCTAAGGGAACTTTCCCAAGAGAAAGCTTTGATGGAAGAATGTAAATAAGAGAAATGTTTATGGCAAAGTGATTGCCTTGACCAATGAAATGTCTTTCTCTCTGTCTTGTTGTGGATTCCTGGCTGGGACACAGTCAGACACACACACACAGACACACACACTGAGACAATCTCTCCAACCTAACGTGACTGGAAGGAGAAAGATTTGATCTGTTTGCTTGAGATTAATAAAACCTTCTGATTTCTGATCATTCAATCAATGAACTCTAATTGCTTTGTGGGAGGCCCTAGAAATAAGGCTTCCCCTTTCTACACATGATTCCATGGTCCTATGCTCTTGGACAGCTCTCCAGGACAAGGCTGTTACCTCAAAGTGCCTCTCCAGAACCACTCACTCCTTAAATGGCACTTCTGGTGTCCACTGAACCCTGAGTTTCACAGAGTGACCCATGATCCAAACCCCCAGCAGAGGGTCCCTGCCCAGGGGATTTGGTATTTCTGGGAAACCCCATGGCAGCTTCTGACAGGGGGTGACAAAATCCCTGTGCCCTCTCTGGCCTTTCACCCCTGATGCCAGCAGGGCACAGCCACAGGGAGCTGGGGCAGGGCAGAGGGGCAGGGGCAGCACAGGCAAACACCAGGAGAAGCCATCCCCAGCCCCTGTGAGCACCCCAAACACAGGGATGGGCACAGGGAAGGGTGCAGGGCACAAAGCCCAGCACTGCCCCTGCTGCTCAGGCAGCCTCACGTGGGGAGGGGCTCTCAGCAGGGCTCTGTTCCTCACAGTGAGCTCCCAGAAGCTCCTCACTCATTTCCTGATGTTTCTCCACCCTTGTGCCCTCCAGGCAGGCTGAGAGATGCTTTCCTTACTTTAATTTTGCTCTAAGACCAGGCAAACCCAGAAGCCAAGGCAAGCCCTGCTGTTCCAAATAAATGACAGAGCGGGGCTGTCGAGAGGCACACAAGTTACAGGAGTGGTTTTTCTTGCCAGAGTAGAGTTTAATTTTCCATAAGGACACTGCTGAGAAATGTTTCTGGGAAGATGTGGGGGATGAAGGATTTATAAAGTCACATTTTTTCTGCCTCAGCTGTTGGATGCCTCCCTGCCAACCTCTCCCTCGCTCTCCCCTGGGCCCAGCTCTCCAGCTTTACCAGGTTAGCACCGAGTTAACATCTCTGATGTGCAGCAGCAGAGAGAAGCAGGAGTTTAACAAGATAGAGCAGGAAAATAAATATATTTACTACTGTTAGTGGCACTGCTGGCTTGAGGAGGGATGGGAAGAAGCGCTGTGCAGAGAAAAGAGCTTTAAAAACATCCTGCTCTGTGCTGAATGTATTTCAGGAGTCACCAAACAGCACAGAGAGTTCAGTGTCCAGCCAGCCAAGAGTTCTCACGTGGAGTTAGAGAATTCCTGCCCTTTTATCCCTGCACAACTGCAGTGTTTCCCAAGGATAACCCATAACCATGCCCCCTTCCTTCAGGGACACACAGCGCTGGCATCCCTGGTAGCTTCTTGTCCTCTTGGAGTGAATTTTCTTCCACAGGTGCAGACACTGCCCCAAAGATTGGTGAAAGGCTCATCCTGGCAGGAGCTGGAGCTGGTGTGGATCCACTGGCACGAGTGGGAGCTCTCAGAGAGCACCCACAGGGACATTGGGTTCCACTCAGCCTTGGGGCTCCATCCAAGAAACAGCAGCAGAAGCTTAAACCCAGAGGTACTTTAAAATAAAGGGAATTAACACAAAACAAAGAAAAGAAAAATGAAAACCTCTTCTAAACCACTGCATTTTCCGAAAATGGGGTCAGAGGCTGGTGTTTTTAGCCAGCTCCAGATGACAGATTTCACAGTGAATCCTCCTCCCTCAAGCCTTCTCCCCTCACCACTGCTCTAAAAGATCATCCAGGCTCTTCCTGCAACTTCTCCCTGTGTTCCTTCCATAGGCACCTGGCTCACAGCCAAGGATATTGCTCATTTTAGGTTCTCCATGCTCTGCTTTGGGTCACTCACCAGAACTAACAGCATGTTCCAGTGTGCTCCCTTCCAGCTGCCAGCTCTCCTCACTCCCTGGTACAGGATGGGATTTCATCCATCAGGGAGCACAGAAACAACCACAGCTGCAAGGAGATCCTCACGGGCAGAGGTGAGGCTCCCTGGAAACCAAGGGTCTGGAAATGGCATTCCCATCTTTCCTTGTGCAGCATTTCCATTTCCCTGTTGTATTCAGCTATGGACTCTCCATTTTACTGGTTTGGGCTTCTTTCCCTTCACACATCACACATTTCTTTAATTGGTTATATTGGGTAATTGTTGCTAACCCTGAAAAGATTTCTTTAGGCACTTTTGTGCCTCACTGGTTCTTGCAGCATTGAATCTGTTGGAGTTGTTTCAGTTTGACAAAAATGTAAATATCTCAGATTGTTTGTCTTCTTATCTCTTTGGCCAAAGAGAAGAACTTCTATTTTGGGGTTTGTTTTCATAGTTTGTGTTGTACACACACACTGGTTCTGTTCTGTTCACACAGACAGAGACAGAAGATTCCAGCAGCAGGGCAGGCTGAAGGAATCTCTCTCTCCTTCTTTCCTCTCTTTCTTTTTATAATAATATCTCATCTAAATATCAATTCACAATAAAGCCTTCTGATTTCTGATCACTCAGCCAATGGACTCTGTTTGTGGAAAGGCCCTGAGGATTAAGGCTGCTTCTCTTCCACAGGCAATGATTCCATTTCCATGCCGTGCAGAAGAGGAAGCTCACTCATTTCATGGACTAATTGTGCAGTTAATCAGATCCCCACCACTCACTGATGGTGTCAGCCCAAACCCCACACTCAGACACGTCCTGGTCCATCTTCAGTGGAAAAGTGTCCCCTCCTGAGAGCCCAGAGCTCCTCTTCCAGCATTCCCACTGCAGGTGCCTTCCCCAGCCTCCAGCAGGGACTGAACCCCTCGGCTGTGGCTGGGGACAGGGGCACTGCTCCCTCCCCAGGAGAGGGACACAGCAGGGCAGGGACAGCTCAGTCACAACACTTCAGCACTTCAGTAGCTCTCAGCCTTGCCTAAAAGCACTTTTTGGTCCACATGCCACCTCCCCAGGGCAGGGCAGCTGATCCAGCACAGGCAGCTCCGGAACCAGGGCGGACACTCACCTCACTCCAGGTGAGGCACTGGGGATCCACTGCTGCCAGAGACAAACTCCATCTGACTGCTGAGCAGCTCTGCTCTTCCCTGCCTCACTTTTCTTATCCTTAAATGCCTCCCTCTCTCCTCTCCCACACAGAGAGCATTTCCAGGAGAACTGAGCTCCCCTGGTGTCTCCTTGCAGTCGGATTCCAGAGCAGCCTGGAATTTCAACACATCCCTCAGAGAACCAGAAGGAAAGGTCACCACGAGTGGACTTCCCTTGCTTTTTTAACTAATAATTTTTTAGTTTTCAAAGCCAAGTCTTTATCACTAAAAAAAAAAAAAAGTAAGGCAGAGAAGACATCAAAGTCCCCATCAGATTAGTCCTGAAACCTCAGAATTTTATTATAAATAAAAAGAAATCATTTTTCCTTTCTTGAGCAGATTTAAGAGACCAAATAAACATTTCAGCCTTTAATGAAACATCTCTTTTCCAGTTGTATGGCAGCACAGAGAATTTGGAATCACAGACAGATTCAAAGCAGGCAACTTCAAGGTTGGATCAGGTCACCGAGAGCCTTGTCAGACTGTGTTGTGAAACCCTCCCAGAATGTTCATCCTTCATATTCATGGACAACCTATTCTGCTGCCTCACAACTCCAGGAGCTGAACAGCTTCACCCAAGGCTCTACAAGAGCTTCAGAAACCTGCAGGGAACCAAACGAGAATGGCAGAAGAAATTGCTTTACACAACCCCGATGGTTAAGGGAGCCTTCATCACAATGCAGGTGTAAAGAGAGCTGGCAAACCAGGTCAGCTTCCCTCTGTTTGTAGTCTGTCAGGAAGAGCTCCAAAGGGATAAATACCTGCTTGCCTCACCAGTTAAAGTGCTTTAACACCTGGTTCTCCTTTGCTGTTTCATTTTCCTTTCAGCCCATCTCGCCATGGCTGGGTCGGGTGGAGACATCTCCGTGGGAGCCTGCTGGACTCTCTCGAGTGCATCCTCACTTCAGAGGGAATGTCCTGAGGGCCCAGCTGCACTCAGAGAGGTCCCTGTCTGCCCACCCATCACCACTCCTGCCCAAAGGCATCTGCTGCAAGGCTCTGCTGCACTGGGAGACCTCTGCAAAATCCACTGTGGGTTCCAGCTGGCTGCACCCATTCCCTGGTGCATCTCCATGCTCCAGAGCCTGTTTAGATGCTCTTATTAATGGCTTTGTTCTTTCACTTCTCAAGCTGACAGTTTATTTTCCCTCCTCCAGGTTGCTGCCATCACACCAGGGAATATTTACAGCTGTCTCTACCCCCTGGCCATGCATTTTCCAGACAACTGGCTCATGGGATATGCACTCTCCCTGAAAGGAGAGGTAGAGAACTTTAAATTGAATTGAGGATGAGTCTCTCAGGGTGCACAGGCTCCTTGTGGCTCCCTTAATTTCCTCCCAAGCTCCCCAGCATATGGAAAATTAAGACCCCACATTAAAAGGGTTCAAAATCTGTCTCTAAAAAGAACCCTACAAGGTGGGGAGGGAATTCAGGAGGAATTTCTTCATGGAAAGGGTTGTTAAATATTGGAAGGGTTACTCGGGGAGGTAGTGGAGTCCCCATCCCTGGAGGTGTCCAAGGACAGAATGGACATGGCACTCAGTGCTCTGGCCTGGGGACATGGTGGGGATGAGGCACAGGTTGGACTCGGTGGGCTGGGAGGTCTCTTCCAACCAGAATGATCCTGGGAATCTGGGAATCTGGGAATCTGGGAATCTGTGAGCCAGCTCTGGCGCAGGTGCAGCTGTATCCTGTGTTGGGCTGTTGGAAAAGAGCTGGGAGGGCCCTGCTTGGTGCCACCTGCTGTGCTCAAACCCTTTGGTCCCAGCCTGGCCTGCCCACGGCTAAGCCTGGGCTTGGCCTTGCTGATCCTGGCTTGGCTTCCTGGCTGGATCCAGGATCTGTCACCACGAGCCTGTCTGGGCACGAGTGGCTGAGCCCCATGGTGGCTGCTGGACCTCTCCTCTCAGCCAGGAGCTGGGGCTGCCACAGGACATCACTCCATGCCTGCCTCGTGTTCCCCTCTCCTACCTCGTGTTCCTCTCTCCTACCTCATGTTCCTCTCTCCTGCCTCGTGTTCCTCTCTCCTACCTCATGTTCCTCTCTCCTACCTCGTGTTCCTCTCTCCTCCCTCGTGTTCCTCACTCCTGCCTCGTGTTCCCCTCTCCTACCTCGTGTTCCTCACTCCTGCCTTGTGTTCCTCACTCCTTCCTCGTGTTCCTCACTCCTCCCTTGTGTTCCCACTCCTGCCTCATGTTCCTCACTCCTGCCTCGTGTTCCTCTCTCCTGCCTTGTGTTTCCCTCTCCTACCTCATGTTCCCCTCTCTTCCCTCATGTTCCCCTCTCTTCCCTCATGTTCCCCACTCCTGCCTCGTGTTCCTCACTCCTCCCCCATGTTCCCCACTCCTGCCCCATGTTCCCCTCGAGCAGCCCTCTCCTGCTGCTCCCTGCTGATCTCTACCCGACTGTACTTGATGGAAAACACAGGGCAGAAGATCAGGGAGACGTGGGGAGCATCTTCCTTCCTCTGTTACTAAACAGAGCTGAGTTGTTTCTGGGTTTGCTGAGCTTTTTGCTGATATTTTCCTTCCTGTGCTTTCCCCTTAGGCTCCTCTGCTCCAACCAAAAAAGAAGGAAAAAAATTCCCACCATTTCCTTGGAAAGGAGCCAGTTGCTGGGTGAATCACTGCTGTGGATTCACACTCAGGGCTGTCTGTCACTCTGTTGTTGGCCTTCTCAGCTGGTAATTGGGATGTGCTCTTTCCAGTGCCAGGCAATCCTGGGAAAGGCCAGTTCCGCTGGGAGCTGGGACACCACACAGCTCTCCATCCTCAGGACACCTCAGCCTGGATCCCAACCTCTCTGCTGCTGCAGATAGGGAGCCTGAATGGGTGCTTTGAGCAAATAGAACATTCATTTTCCTGACAGGGTAATAATAAAGCCACTAAATCAGTAGTGGGATTTTTTGCGTTACACACACTATTTAAATGACTTGTCATCCCTACAAATTGTACACAGGACAAATGACTGCTCCAGTGTTTACACATGTGACTTGGAATTGAGACTTTCTAGCCAGGAAGTGGCATTAGTGAAGAAAAATGTGCTGGGCAGTGATAGTCCTCGAATAATTCACTGTTCCTGAGCAGGAACCATGTCTCCTGAAGTGCTTTAATGCTGACATCAAAACACAACCTCCTGAGCCACTGTGTAATCTACATCAAAAGGTGAAAATTAGGGAATGTGCTCCAGAATCCTGCTTCTTGCAGGTGCAGGTGCTCACCAAGCTCCGAGCACACAGCCCTAGGATGTGAGCTCGCTCTCTTCTCACCACCAAGGGTTTGCTACCACCAGAGACTGCTCCAAGCAAAGCTCAGCCCCTGCTTCAGCATGGATGGCTTGGACAGGCTTGCCAAAGGCAGAGGCTGCACAATATGTTCCAGGGAGAAGAATTCTGGTATTGGGAGCAGCTCTCCAAGATCCTGCAGTTGTTCTGACATGTGCCTGGTGTCTGCTTTGCCTCAGAGCATGACCTTTGGGAAGGCCCTGCCCTGCTGGAGGCCCAGCAGGGAGCACAGGCAGCACCCATGCAGTGCTGTGTTCTTGGGGCACACCTCAGGGTGCAAGGCAAGGACCCCTAGTGTGGAAAAGATGAAGCCCTAATTCTAGGGCTTGTCCACAAAATGACTCCATCTTCATGGAATTTTCAGAAGGCTTTATTTATTATCAAGAACAGAGAGCAAACTTTTTCTCTCTCCAGCCATGTTAGCTGGAGAGATCATCTGTGTCTGACTCTGTCTGTCTGTGCAGCACAGTCTCACAAATATGAAAAAAAGATCCAAAATAGAAAATCTCATTAGCCAAGGAGAATACTTTTTCAAAACACCCCTCATGTTTATATTCTTCTCTACTTGAGAACAACTCTGAGTGACTTGGTGCTGTAAGAATCTTGTAAGAGAGAAAATGCCTAAAAAAATTCCTTCCTGGGTTTCCACACCCCTGGCCTTTGGAGGAACTGCAGAATCACAAGGTCAGAGTGAGGTGGGATGTGGGAGTCAAGAGAGGCCAGGAGGTCTTTCTTCCTCCCCCTGGGGCTGCATTCATCCCCAGGGCACCCCGGGCTGGCCTGGATGTTGATCTGAGACCATGGGAAGGCTTGCCCTCAATCCTGGATGAGCTGAAAACACCCAAGAAGTGAGAAAAGCCTTTTGCTTTTGCAGCACAGAGAATTTAGTTATAGATTTAGGTTTTGTCCTATGTACTATATGGGCTCAAGATGGATACTTTTGGGTGTCGGTTTCTTCTTCTTCATCTTCTTCTCTTTCCTCTTTCTCTTCCCTTCCTTTGTGACACCAGTCCCTGTGGTGTGGTGGTTGGTGGAAAAAAGCTGCTATTGGAAAGACATATCAATAAGATGCAGGTTCACTGGTGTGAAAAAGAAAATAAGATACGTATTGTTTCTTGAATGGTTGTTAGTTAGATATAAAAGGTAGCTGCCTTTCAGCTGCCATTGCCTTTCTGCTCTTGTGCCCTGGGAGGACGCTGTCCTCCTAGGTTCTGATAAACTATAATAAACAACTCTGATACAGCAAAGAAGATGTCTCACTTCGTTCCTTTCAACATCATGGACTGAAGGAAGAGAGTCTCAAGGCCAGATAGCAGGGCAAACCCCTGCAGGGAGCCCGGCCTCCTCAGAACCCCTGTGGGGGGCTGAGGCCTCGACAGTGGGAAAAGTCATTGAGTCCAACCTGTGAGCCAGCCTGGCCTTGCCAACCAGACCATGGCAGGTCCAGTCTGTCTCCAGCTGCAGTGAAAGCACAGCATCCTGCAGGAGCAGCTCAGGGCAGGCTCACAGAGCACACACATGGGGACTTATCCCACACCTTTTGGCAAGGTCACACAGGATTCTTTCATTCCATCTCCCTGTGGCCAAGCCCAACGTGTGAGCTGCGCTGGAGGATGCCCAGAGGTGATTTGGACACACCAAACCAGGCAGGTTTGGGGGCCAACCCCACCCCATCCATGAGGAATGGTTTTCCAGAGGAACAGGTCCTTGTGGAGGACTGAAAAGAAGAATTCCCATTGCTCCTGCCTGCTGGACCAGCAGCTCAGCTAAGTGACAGGGAGTTGTGGATGGACTGACATTTATACCTCTTCATCTCTGCAATGCTCTCACCAAAGATCATGCCCCGAGATCTCTCCTGATGCATGTGGAGGGCATGGGATGAAAGATTTACAGGGACAACACAAAGTCCTTTTCCATTGAGTGGCTTTTCTGTCTATTTAGTGTCTGAGTCAAGTATTCCAGGAGGAGGTTTGTCTGAAAAAAGAGCTCTTTCTTTCAAGGCTCCCATCTTAAGCCATAACAGAGCAGCAAATGCAGTCAAAAGAGTGCCCTGTCCCAGGAGCATGTGTTTGGGGACAAGGGCTGGAGTTCAAATGGTTTTGGCAGGCAAGGACGGTGCCTGGCAGGTCCCTCTCACATCCTGCACAACCACTGTGATTTCAAGGTCCTGGTGTGGATAACACCAATTGCTCAGTTTGAAGCACTTAGAGCTGTCACAGGGACTGGAAGGGATCACTTCTGGGGTCAGAGGCTGCTTGCAAACCCTCTGCTGGCTCTCCTAAAGGAGATTCAGAGTGCAGGGCTGGGCAGGCTGGGGGCAGCAGGTCTGACTGGACATCCTGAGAATTCAAGGCTTTGCTCCAAGGACAGTACTGGGATGTCAGGTGTGGGACTCAGGTGGGCAGATCTGTGTGCCCAAGGACGGATGAGGCAGGAGGAACCCCCCCTTTTGCCCTTCCCTTCCCCACCCTCGCTGTTAGGAGCACCCTGACAGCTTTGGGACAGCCCCAGGAGGTGCAGAGCCCTAGAGTTCTCTGCCTTGCTCTGCCACTTCTCTGTGTGTGCCCACAGAACACTCACTGTCCTTCCCTGCACCTTCAGATCCCCTTTGCTGTCCCAGCCTGTGGGATATTCACTCCCTGGACAAGGACTGCCTCAGATATACAGCACTGTGGGGAACACTCTGCCAGGGACGGGCCTTGACTGAGCACAGGCAAATCATCCCTGTGGGAATCACCTCAGGACTCTTCTCCTTGCCATGTGAGAAATGTCTTTGCCAAATGAAGAAAGCCTTACTCAGCTTCCCCTTTGGAGGGAGAGCAGCCATGGAAGTGAGTAATGCTGTGACTTCACACGGGCTCTGCACCTCAGGCCCTGCTCTTTTGCTGCCTGCTCAAACTTTGTCTCTATATTAAGCTGCACATCTTTGATTCCCCAGCCTTCCTGGGAAGCTTCCAAGGCTTCTTGCTTCGAGGCTCGTGCTGTGGCCGTGTTCCTATTACCAGCCTGAAAAGTTTGGGAGTTCAGAACAAGGTAAAGTTACACAACTTCTATTAAAAGAACACCACAGCAGCAAGCTCTGCTTTCCCCATCTCAGGAACAACCACTCTGTTCTCTTCCAGGAGAAAGTCTCGCTGAAGATTTCTGGCTGCACGAGCCTGAGTCCCTGGTGTTAATCCCCAGCCCTCTCCAACCTCGGATTTCGGCTCCTTGCCCTGCCTGGCACTTCACACAGTCAGGCAGCAATGATTTTTCAGGACCATTCACCCACTGTGTTCAAGTTTCCTGGCAAAGCCAGGCTGGGAGATGAGCCTGTGTTCCTTTACATGTCTGTGTCCCTTCCCATGTGGGCTGTGGGGTGGTGGCAGTGACAAACTCTGCTCTGGGGTGGCCACACAGCACAGCAGGGACAGGCTGGGTCTGAGGGGAACACTTTCCTCCCAGTAAACCACAAGGAAGCTGGAACACTTCAGTACTAAAGCACCACAATTAACAGAAGCAGATTTATCTTGTGGCTGTGCCACAAAACCTCTGCAGCTTCTGCACTGAACAGCCAGGAATGGCCACTGCTTTGGACAAGAGATCACAGAATATCCTGAGCTGGGAGGGACCCCCAGGATCACCCAGCCCAGCCCTGGCCCTGCACACACACCCCAACAACCCCACCCTGGGCATCCCTGGCAGCGCTGCCCAAACGCTCCTGGAGCTCTGGCAGCCTCGGGGCTGTGCCCATTCCCTGGGGAGCCTGGGCAGTGCCCAGCACCCTCTGGGGATGAACCTTTCCCTGATCTCCAGCCTGACCCTGCCCTGGCACAGCTCCATGCTGTTTCTGCCCCTCTACTGCCTCATTTTCTTTTTAATTTTTCCCTTTCTCTTTGTTTTTCTCTTCTCTTGCATGCAGCTGTTTCCCTTGGACAAACCCTGCACATCTCGTGCCTTCCAAAGCCCCAGCTCAGTGCTGGGGTGGGATTTTGGAGCCCTCCCTGCCGTGCCAGCTACTCCCTGAGCACACACCAACACATTCCTGGGCTGCAGGATGAATTGGGCTGTTCCTTACGTGGGCATCGTGTTACAGGCATTTGCAGAGGGCCACTGGCACCTCAGCTGTCGCTGGCTTAAAATAAGCAGAGTTGCTGGGTCTGGTGGCTCTGCACCTCGTTGTGACAGTGCTGTATGAAAGACAAGGTCCCAACAAGGTTTTGATTCTGCTCTCAGCAAGATGCTGCAGAAGAGCTAAGCTTAGACATCATTTAATCACAGCTTTATAGACCTCTTAAAGCACCATGAAAGAAATATGTTCCTCAGCCCAGGCAGTGCATTTTATTATGCTCATCCACCAGCATAACCTTAGTTTAACTCCAGGTTAATGAAACTTAGGGTAGCACTGAAAGAATAAAAAGTTCCAGGGAGCAACACGAGTCCTAAATCTACATTTTGCAGTTGCACAGCCTTAGATTTGACCTCAGGGACAGAGTTGCAAAAGCAAAAGCCATCGGCACTGAAAGTTTTACTGGAGAGTCCAAACTGAGGCTGAATGCTGTAGGAGTTCTTGGGCAGGGGCTTGTCTTTCAATCTGTCATGAAGGGTTCACAACGAGACTTTCTTTACATCACAGTTTGTTTCTGCCAGGCTTGGAGCAGCTTTCTAGTGCACCACTTCAAACAAATGCACTCACTCCTTCTCCATTAAAATGTGCTGGAAAGCCTTTCCATGAGAAATGCTTCCACGGGCACTTTTTAAATGAGCAAAGCTCTCGGGAGCCATAAATTGCTGTGGCAGTGCAGTAAGGGCTGGGAGAAACCTGCCTGTGCCTGCCTAGGCCAGTGGTGATCTGAAGGCTTTTAGCTAAAAGCGTGAAACCACTCGGCTTCAGATCCTCCCTGAGTCTCTCTCAGTGTTGTTCCCTCTCAGGTACAACACCCAGAGCCCTGTGCCAGAATTCCCAGAGCTGCTGAGCTTCCAGCAGGAGAATTGGGGCACACAGGTCAGGGGAAGCTGTCCCTGCCCTCATGCTGAGCCCTGAGTGTCCCCAGGGTGTCCTGGTGTGGGTCACGAGGGACCTCAGCTAGTTCAAGGACAGGGATGCCACCCACGGCTCCAGTGCCTCTCCAGCCTGGCCTTCCCAATTCCTGCCCACACCTTGGAGCTCCTCACACCTCTCCATCCCAGCCCTCCCCAATTCTCCTCTCACGGATTCAAAACTCCAACTCCCTGAGCTGCAGTCCCACATCCTCCTCTCCTCAGCTACCGAAGAGCCCCAAATTTATTATCCAAACCACCCCAGATCCATCCCGGAGCCACCACAGTTCCCAAATCCACATCTGACCCCACGGAACTCCACCCCCAGCCTGGGGCACTGGCAGCAGCTCAGCTCTAGAGCTGCCCTGTCCTGCTGGGAGCAGAATTCCATGGATTGCTCAGGCCATGAGCACAGCTTGTGTGAGAAGGGGACTTGGATTGTGACCCACTTGGCTCGTGAGTGATGTCCCCAGCCCTGTGGCTTGCTGGGAACGAGGGTCACTGGGCTGACATTTCCCTGCAGGAATGCAGAGCCCATCTCTGGGTGCAGCTGTGCTCCCCAGGCTGTGCAGGAGCTGAGGGAAGGGCCTGGATTGTGGATCCCTGCACAAGATGGAAAGGGAAATGGGGAGAGACAGGAGTTCCTGCCCAGAGCCTGCAGGCAGAGGTGCAAACAGCCCCAGTTTTGCCTTCACAGTTCACACACACCATGGAGCAGAAAAGGAGCCAG
This sequence comes from Erpornis zantholeuca, assembly GCA_013400515.1. Lineage (NCBI taxonomy): Eukaryota > Metazoa > Chordata > Aves > Passeriformes > Timaliidae > Erpornis > Erpornis zantholeuca. Next base: position 127,259 of record VZTN01011668.1, read on the forward strand.
CTCTGAGAGGAAAGTGCTGTGCTGGGCTCTGCCCCAGGAGGCAAAAGCCTTTTGCAGACCAAGAAACGCCTGCAGGAATCCTTCTTCCTGCTGAAGTCACACCGATGTGCCTGGAGAGGAGAAGGCTCTGGGGGACTCCACTGAGGCCTTCCAGCTCCCAAAGAGGACTTTTAAAACAGGGAGAGCAACTTTTTGTGTGGGCAGGTAATGATAGGACAAGGGGCAACTAAAATCCTGATGTTCTGGTTTAATGAGGAGTTTTGGACTAAAACTGAGGGATTTCTGCTTTTAAGTGAAGTGAAAATGAACTTCTGCCCTAATTCCCTCTACTCCTCTCCTGTTCTTGGACTGTTACAGGACCATCAGCCTCAGAAACTTCCAGTGCCTAAAGGGGCTCCAAGAGAGCTGGGGAGGGACTTTGGACAAAGGCTTGGAGTGACAAGACAAGGGAATGGCATCTGAGAGAGAAGGTTTAGATTGGGGATTAGAAAAAAAATCTTCCCCGTGAGGGTGGGCAGGCCCTGGCACAGGGTGCCCAGAGCAGATGTGGCTGCCCCTGGATCCCTGGCAGTGCCCAGGGCCAGGCCGGAGGGGGCGTGGAGCAGGCGGGGGCAGTGGAAGGTGTCCCTGCCATGGCAGGGGTGGGCACTGGATGAGCTTGAAGGTCCCTTCCATCCCCAACCATTCTGGAATTCTGGGATTCTACAACAATATCCCTGTTCTTTCACCACCAGTGCAACCCCTACATCCAGGCTAACCCTGACCCTCTTTGGGTGGTTTTATTTTTGCAGTGGGTAGAGATGAGCCATGCCATGTTCTGTATTCCCACACAGGAGCAGCACAGAATTTGGGAGGATGGTGCTCCCCACCCAGCTGCATTCCTGCCCCCGTGGGGTGCTCATGGGTTCTGTTTGCCTCAAACCTCCAGAATGCCAACCCAAATCAGGGCTCTGCTGTGCTCACAGCCAGCAACAAACCCTGTCATGCAGAGTTTGCAGCCAACACAGGAGAAGCAGTGCATTCCCCACGTTAAAGACTAGAAACACAGACCTAAGGAGCCTGTTTACAGCATATTTAAGCTCCAGGACTCTCCTTGACTTCCCCAGGTTTTGGATCACGCTCAGGGAAATTAAGCAAGTTGCCAAAATTCACACAGTGAGTTTGTGGAGAAGCCAGAACCCAAAATCTGGGTTTGCCAAGCCCCAGCACTCGTGCTCCAGCCCATGCTGGAGGTGCTGGAGTGGCAACAACAATCTGCTCGAGTGTGAAATCCTCGCTGCCAGCCTGGCAGTGCTCTCAGTTCCCTGACCTGTTCCATTGCTCACATCCAGGATTTTTCTTGAGCAGGCAGCAACTACAGGGAAGAGGCAGCACTTCCAGGTCCGTGGTAGTTCACTGGCCTCGGGGAAAAGGGGAGGAGGCTCTTTTCCAGGGACTGAGCTTCCTTGGCATCACCAGGGTGCTTCATGGTGCCCCAAGGAGGCAGCTCTGGGCAGCTCTGGCACAGATTTCCAGGCTGTGAGCTCTCTGAGGGATCTGCCTCCCTCTGGGATGCATCCCAGGGGTGTTTGCTTTGCTGCAAGCCAGCCACAAGTCCCGAGGGTGAGCAGACACTCTGCCTGCTCCAGCAACCCTCTCCCTCAGTATGAGAGCATGAGGTGGTGCTCACTGCCCAGACCATGCCTTCAATTCGTTCCACCAATTAAATCCTGAGGTTTCCCCAACTCTTTCATCCACGAGAGAGTTTGGCATTGTTTTATTTGTTTGTTAAGCTGCACATTCCAGCTAAGGGGCTTTCCCTAAAGAAAAATAGTTACTGCCTTGGACAATGGATTATTTGGAATCACTTCATCTATCAATAAAGCACAGCCTTCTCTGCAGGGAAATGCAGCAGCAATTTAACAGCAGGGGCCAGGGATGGAGACAACTGCAAAGAATGAACAACTGCACTGAGGAAAACTGCAAAGAAATCTGGATGTACCTAGGCACAAAGAGACATTGGATTCTGGCTAAGGTCTAACAGGCAGTTGTTAGAAAAGCCTCCCCTAAGCTCTTCTGACTAAACACCCCTTAGTTTTGGATCTGATAAAAACATCTTCGGGAGAGAAGGTGAGATAGTGAATCTATTTGAAGCAACTAATTTGAAAATTGAGTATTCCGAGGGGATTTATTTAAAGATCTTGCCACCGTTCTGGACTCTGAAGCTCTATTTTTGTGCCTTTGTTTTCATTTGAAAGAGAACACATTATTCCAACTGCCCTATGACTAGCAAAGATGATTATGAAAGAGAAAAGAAATGTGCACTTCCTTCTTCTCCTAGCCAAGGAATTTGCATGTTGTAATAATGGATGTGAATTTAGCAAAGCAGAAAGCCCAGACATCTGTGGAGGCACCATCCCCCAGCACTTTGCTGTGTGGAAGGGATGCAAGAGACCAAGAGGAGCCCTTGAGGAAGGGCACGGATTTGGGGAGTGTGTTGGGGTTTGGAACAAGCAAGTGGTCAGGGATGAGCAACCTCAGTCCTGGTTCTGCAGTGATCTGGGACTCACCGTGGATTGCCTCCCCTGCTCAGAGGGCTCTCAATGCTTTAGTTTGGTTGGGGCTGCCCAGGGGAGAGTCCTCTTTAGGAGACAGCATTAAAATCAGTCATTTGGTGGTACAGAAGTGTTGTTTCTGCACACCCGTGGTCAGTAAAACTTCAAAGTGTAACCTCAACGTTTCATTCCTTGGCTGTGTGGCCCACAGGAATTGGGTGGATGTGATGAGCAGCAGGAATTACTGAGCAGCACAAGGCTGCAAAGCAAAGCAGCCCCTCAGCCCTGCCAGGACCTGCCTGGTGCCCACCCATGCCCAGGAACAGCTCACACCAGCTTGGCAGAGATTCACACGGCACCGACTGCAAAGATTTTATTTTCCTCCTCCTACACAGAGAAAGAACAAACCCATGAATTTACCTCAGGGAAGGAATGAGCAGCAGGTTAATCAGAGTCCCAAGGAAGCCATGAAATGGAGAGCAAATACTTGTCTTTGCTGTTTTCCAGCACAGGAACAAGTTAAAAAAACCCCAGAGAAATACTGAGTGTTGAACTCCTGTCCCAAATTACAGCAGCTCTGTGGGAAGCTCAGACTTGGGATGTCCAAGGTTTTGGACTCAAAACAAGACTTGATACTGATGCCTTAAGTTTTAACTTTTCTATGTTCCCAGCCCTGCCCTGCCCAGTGTCACTCTGCAGTTCCCTGGAGCTCGTTCAGTGCTGTTCTCTCATGCTCACACACACACAACAAAGCCTCTCCAGCTCTCCAAGGACACCCAGACCCTCCTAGGCCCAACAACTGCAAACCACAATCCTGGGGACAGGGGGGCAAGCTTGGGCAAATTCCATCCTTGCCTGGCTTCTGCTTGGGGAATTGATGCTGAGATCCAAGTGGGAAGAACTCGGGAGCTGTCCTTGTCCATGTTGGGATGCACTGAGGCAGGAGCCTCTGGAGCCCAGAGTGTACCTCTGAAGGCCTTTCCAATCAATCCCTCCTTGATTCCTTTATTCCTGCCTGCTCTCTGTTTCTAGGGAGCCATTTAAGGCATCAATACTTCAATGAAATATGAATTCAGCTCTATGGAGATTTTTTAAAGAATATTAAATCACATCTACAAGATGCAAACAGACCTCAGCTTGTAACTGGAAGGTCAAGGACTCCATGAATTTGGTGAGGCTTTCTTCTCTTGCATAAGAAAAAAAACAAAATTGAGGGAACCTCAGGAATTTTTTTGCCATTTCTTGCAAAACCAGGGAAGAGGTGGAGGAGGTGATAACACATGAAACTGCTGAGCAAGTCAATTTTGAACCAGGGTGCAGCACCACAGTTTTGTGGCTGCTTGATGTCATCCCAAGATCTCTCTAAAAGTTGTTAGATTTGTTTCACAGGGAGTAAATGGTTCTATAAAGTTTCTCACTGAAGAATTGAGAGCATCTCAACGCAGAATCACTAGCCAGCAATGTGTGGCAGTGTGAGCTTGTCACCAACAGATGCAAGCAAAGAAAAAAGGTTAATATTTGGGAAGAAATAATGAGCAGCTTTACAACACTCAAACCTGCGAGGACTTCCACTGCATCAGGTCCTGGAAGAAAAAGCAATGAGGGTTGGATGGGTGGATGATGCATTTCAAGCTTTTCTAGATTAAACATTGTGATTTTCTCTAAAGTGGATCAAAAGGACATTCTTACATTTGACAGACAGGAAAAAGGCTCAGTATCTGCTGCAGTTTGAGATGTGTGCTGTCAGTGAGGGAAGGGAAGGACACATCCTGCTTGTCTCCTGCTAAAATACTCCAGGTTTGAGCCACGGAGTGAAAATGCCAGGATCTCCACAGAAATATGGATTAAGGTGTGGATGGGGAGGGTTTTCAGAGGAGTTGAACACTGAGAATTGGTGAATCATGGAATGGTTTGGGTTGGAAAGGATTTTAAAGCTCCATTCCAGCCCCTGCCATGGGCAGAGACACCTTCCACTGTCCCAGGTTGCTCCAAGCCCTGTCCAACCTGGCCTGGCTCATTCCCAAAGCTTCCTTGGAGAGAGGATCATCTCTGGAGAGGACAGTGCTTGTAGGCACCCAGAGAACAGCTGGGGAGTTTTTGATTTACAGAAATGCTTGGAAAAAAAGTGGAATTCCCCAGCCTACCTCACATTTCCTTACAGCCTTGCTTGTACCTCCCACAGGAACTCTGCAAGCAGGGAATATCTGTGCCTCCCTGCCAAACCATCCCCATCCCACATCCCCCATCCTCCATCCCACATTCCCATCCCATATCCCACATCCCAGCACTCCCCAGGACACCCTCAGGCTGCTCACTCCCCCTGGCTCTCCCTTCTCTCTGTAGGACACAAGCACCACGCAGGTTTTAGGGGCAGAGCAGTTCCAAGGCGCTGGGAGCTCAGAGGGAAGCACCTTGGAAAGGAGGAGCAGTGGGAATTTACAGCTACCCTGAGGGTGTCACACATCCCTGAGGGAAGCACCTTGGAATGCAGGAGCAGTGGGGATTTACAGGCACCCCAGGAGTGTCACACATCCATTCCCAGCTCAGAGGGAAGCACCTTGGAAAGGAGGAGCAATGGGGATTTACAGGCACCCCAGGAGTGTCACACATCCCTTCCCAGCTCAGCCCACCTGGAGCCCTTGCACCCTCCTCTGCAGGTCACTCCTGCTGCTTTCCAGGGCAAGGAGCTCCACAGGGAACCTCAGGACTCACCAACTCCTCCTGCAAAGGGCTGGGACCCTCTCTTGACTTCCAAACAGGCTCCTTGGAAAGCAGCAAACTTCAGAAACGCTGCTGAAGCCCAGCTTAGGAGGATTCCTATCTTCCTGTGTTGTTGAGAGCTGCCCTGGTTCTCAGGGCCTCACCAACAAAAATTCAGAGTTTGTTGATTGAGAGATTAGAAATCGGAAGGTTTCATTATGAATAGATAATTAGATTAGATATTAATATAAAAAGAAGATAGAAGGAGAGAGATATTTTTTTAGTTTTTTTGGCTGCTGGAATCCTCTGTGTCTGTGTCTATGTGAACAGAATATCACCAGTGTCAGTGTACCATACAAAGTATGAAAACAAATTTCAAAGTAGAAGTTCTTCTCTTTGGCCAAAGAGAGACAAGAGGAAAAACAATTTGAGATTATAAGAAAACAGCTGTGATATTTATATTTTTGTCAACTTGAAAACAACTGTGACAAATTCAGTGCTGTGAGAATTAGTGTGGTAGAAAGATGCCTAGAAAAACTTTTTCAGGGTTAGCAATATTCCTGCACGTCCATGTCTTCCTGAGGTTGGATCCAGGCTCAAAACGAAGCTGCTGCTGCTCTGCTTCCAGCCTCTCCTGCTGTTTCCCAGCTGAAACCAGAGCTCAAGGCAGAAATGGTGTTGGGATGGTGAAAGAAATCCATGGAATGGTCCACCCATGAAATCCATGAAGGAAAATGTATTTCCAGAGGAGTGAGGGACCCTCTCAGGGGAAGGAGGAAACGGGGGCAGATTTAATGAAGTGCATAAATCAGGTGCACAGCAGGAAGGAGCCAGAGCAGAATCTCCCAGCAAGAGGAGCAGCAGAGGCAATTCTGGGCACTCAGAGGTTGCTTTCCCTCCTGGAGCAGGTCCAGAGCCCTCAGGGAATGAACCCCTGAGCCCCAGACACTCCTGCCATGCTCCTTCAGCTCCACAGGGCTGGGACAAGACAGCAAAATCCAGTGGCTCCAGGGATCTCCCATGTCCTTGGGCACACAGATGTCTCATTTAATACATGGAAGTGTCACCCTGGCTCAAAGCAGGGGCAGGAGTCAGGGAACAACCAAACACCTCGAAAATGCTCGTCAAGGTGAACTAGAAAGAACAGGATTGGTGCTCAGAAAGAGGCACAAGCAACTTAATTGTGAATATTTTTGTCTAAATCAAGGAATATGGCAGTGCAGTAGGAAAATGGAGTGGTTCTGCTGATGAATATCCAGCAAAGAGAACAGTCCAGGAGGACGAAGGTGGGGATTCTAAAGGGTGGAAAAGGAACCCCAAGTCTCTGTCTCCATACCTGCTCCCAAGTGAGTCCAAGCATTACCAACACTCAGCAAGTGAGGAGAAACCTGAAGACTGAAAGCATTTCCATTAACAGAGAGCACTTAGAGGTATCAATCACAGCAGCAGCACTGAGCAGGGGGGATTCTTCTTTGTTCATCAGGCCTGAAACTAAACGTTAATTGTTAAAGATGGGGAAGATACAATGTGTGGGCGTCCTGCCAGTAAGTTCTACTTTGCTCTGAAGAAGCTATTTTAGTTTTAAATCACAACATAAACCTAAGCAAGAAGGGCCTGATCCAGCCTGACAGTTCTTATGTTCCTCCATCGCTTGTATTAATTTGAAGGCCACCTTTTAAATTTGCATCCTTCTCTCAGAACCAATCCTTCAGGTACAGCCATGAAGCAAATTATTTATGCCCAGCCCTGTGTGAGAAGGTCAGCCCTTCAGATCTGCTTAGTTGCACTGTGCCCTGTGCACTTCTGACAGAAAACATCTGCGTTGTTTGATTTGAAGGAAAGGGCAACCCAAAACAGGACGTGCAGAGAGCTTGGTCAGTGCTGCTCTGCTTGCCTTTATTTATTGTTTTTTTTCCCCCCTTTCCAATCATTTATCATTCTTTGGTGTCCAGCAAGTCCTTTAGGAGAGGGCTGGGTTGGAATGGCAGCGCAGAGGTGGGGCTGGCAGAGGAGGGGGTGACTGCTCAGCTCTGCAGAGGCTGCCCCAGCGCTCTCTGTTTGCTGCACACACCCAGGGCAGCTCCTGCTCCATCACCACGGCCGAGTATCAACACCCAGGCACCTCCACAGACCCTCTGGGCCACTTGCCAGGGCTGCAAATGAGGGGAGCAGAGGTGCCAGAAGACAAACTGAGTGAGGAACAGTGCACAAAGAGCCAGTGCAAAGCTGGAATACACCCGAGGGAGAAGCCAGAATTATCTCAGCACCTAGAGCCAAGCAGACGAGCCCAGGACATGCCAGGAGCGCCCTGAAATGCCAAGGAACCACAGCATCGTTCCTGTGTTGCATAAATGACATTCAGAGCACGCAGGACTCCTCCAGAGATCAGTGCAAGGGCTTGTCATGGTGTGACATCTGTCCTGTCACATCCCCAGCACGTCACCCACGCAGAGCAGCGCAGGGAGGTGCTGGCTGGGGAAGGATTCCAGCACGGCACTTCCTGACCTTTCCTCTGCACATCTGCTACCAGGAGATGAGGGAGAAAGTGCCCAGCGGAGCCATAAAAGCAGAATCAAGAAAGATCTGTCTCACATTTGCTTCTTTTGAACAGCCCGAGACAGCTGCAGACTTTTCCATTCCTAAAAGCACAGAATCTACAACCTAGAGAAAGATTTATTTTTTTTTTCTGGTGACACAACAGGAGCCTTTTCAGCTTCAGAACTCGATAGGAAAAAAAAACCCCAAAACCCCCTTGCCCAAGTTTTCAAGTCGAGTCTCCCCATTTTCTAGTAAATCCCAGCTTTATCCTGTCAGGTGCTGACAAATCCCAGAATTATGGACACTAAGGAACACCTCCAAATGCTGCCCATTGTCCCCAGTGTGACACATCCCCTGTGCTGCTGGGTCCAGCACAGACAAGGCAGAGCTCCTTCAGGAGCTCCCATGGGATCACCGAGATCCCTGCTGGGCCTGCTGGGTTGTGAGAGGATAGAAAGCCTTTCTGGCCCACAGGAGCACCAAGAGATGCAGCAGCTCTTACCAGGGAAAGGTTCATCCCCAGGGGGTGCTGGGCACTGCCCAGGCTCCCCAGGGAATGGGCACAGCCCCGAGGCTGCCAGAGCTCCAGGAGTGTTTGGGCAGCACTGCCAGGGATGGACAGGGTGGGGTTGTTGGGGTGTCTGTGCAGGGCCAGGGCTGGGCTGGGTGATCCTGGGGGTCCCTCCCAGCTCAGGATATTCCAAGATTCTCTGACTACCCCACACATCATCCAACCACAGAACTGACCCATGGGGGATCCTTCATTCCTGAGTCCCTGCGCCTACAGCAGACACCTGCAAACCCTTCCCAGCACGTGTGGATCAGTTTTGTTCCTCTCACACCCTTCTGCCTGAACCAGCAGCTCCCCCTTTTTATTTAAACCTTTTGATGAGGAAGGTGCTGGCCTGCAGCTGCCAGTCAGGGCATCAGGCTCCTCGTTCTGGTTTAAAATAGGAAATAAAGGAATCCACTGGAATGTCAGGCAGCATCCTCTCAGCCTGCCTGTTGTAAAAGAGTAAGTTTCAAATAATAATTAGCAATAATAAAGCCCTCTCATCTCTGGCATTATGTAAGGCTGAATGTGATGAGAACTTTCAGAAAGGAAAAACAGAGACAACATGGCCTTGCCAGTGGCCTTTGGTATTTTTATCACAAAGGGAACTTTTGGCAGCCCCTTATGAGAGGGGCAGAGTGCAGAGACCCCCCTGCATCCCTGGCCCTGTGGGGATGTCACTCGAGGCCCTGCTCTGCCTCCGTGGGCTGGCTCAGACCATCCTCCCAAAACCCAAGTCAGGGAATTCCAGAGCATGAGGAGCTGCCAGCAGCTGGGTGAGATTAAACTGCTCCAGCTCCCAGGGGTGCAGATCAGGCTGCACCAGGTTTACAAATAGCCACGCTGATTACCACCCACTGGAACAGTAAATCAAGTTCACCAGCTCCATATTTCAACATTTGTACCAACACAGCCTTGACAGAAACCCTTTTTCTTTGCTTTTATTCCCCTTTAATGAGATGGAAGTCCAGCAGCAAGGCCTCAGGGCCTGATCCCGTGCTGCTCAAGAGGAGCACAGGGTGTTTTGCAGGGTTACTCAGTGAACCACCTGTGCTTTGGACATTTATTCCTTCAGACCCAAGCTCTCCTTACTCTGCCTTGGAAGGAATCAAGGTAATGGAGGTCCTGGGAGCAGATCTGATCTACCACAAGCACTTCAAGGGCTGTGAATTCAACACATTAGTCAGGAATTCAAACCCTAAATATCCTCAAATCGTTCAAATTACCAGAATGTTTAGATCAAACATCAAAACAAGCAGTAGAGACAATTTAACTTCTTTTCTGCTTCATTTCAAAGCGTTGTTTGAACTGATAAAATTTGACCATTAGAAATTTCAGCTTTGTGCAGTTACAGCAGCGAGGCATGCCAATTAAAAGATGAAATAAAAAAAGGGGGTTGTCATTTTTCTGAAGATATCAGAGTGGCAGCTTTCTAAGGAGATGATTTAAAACAAAAATTTTGTCAGCAGAGCAGCGTGGCCAAGCTTCAGCAGAACAGCCTTTGGCTATGGGAACATCTGAGCTCCTGGGCAGCCCTGATGAGGGAAATTCAGGGTTTTAGAGAAGTTCAGCTCCAGCCCAAAGGTCTGTGAGGTCGAGGACCTGACTGACAGATCAGCTTCTCTTTTGAAGTGAGTGTCAGCATTTCCTGACTCAAGGTAGACATCGACAAGCACAAACTTCAAATTCACTGTTCAGCCGAAGGAGAAAGGACTGCAAACAGGGCATGGAGTTACAGCTGTTAAACTGTGTTTGGTGTAAGTGGCATCTTTCACAGGAATCCCCCAGGGTCTCCTGCCTTCAGTGAGAAGATCCAGCCTTTAGTTCAATAATTTATGAGGAAGAAAGCCCAGGAAATGAGCAGAACAGGACAGTACTGCCAGCAGTGACAGGGGCCTGCACAAAGCCAAGGAAAGCCTGAAAGAGATTTGGCCACACACAACAATGGTGCAGGTACAGAGGAAGGCAGTGGCTGAAAGCAGAGGGGAAATACCAGCTTAAAAATCGCTGAGCTTTGCAGCACCACACCTGAAGCCGAAATAAATATGAGCACTGCTTGCTGCTGGAGCCATTTGTGAGAAGGAATCTGTCAGTGCAAGGAAACATCTCCTTCATTTGGGCTTATCTAGCACAGATTGGGCTTGGGCAAAAGGGGAAACATCTTCTTCCCCAGTTGTACATGTCCCATGATTTATATTCTTTAGAGTGTTTTTATGAGCTTCTTCAGCACATCATCCAGTGTAATAACAGCATGGTAATTGTGTTGGCTGCATGTCCTGGCACTTAATTATAATCCTGTCATTGTCATTTCCCAGCTTGTCTAACAGAATAACCTTGCCACGTGGCTGACATCCAATTAAGGGAGAGGGGGGAGAAGGAGAGGAAAAACACACAAGTATGATATCAATAGAGAGGAGAGTTGCTTGATGGCTTTGTGATCAAGTCCTCGAGTTCCAACTCTGCACTCAGTGCCCACCTTCACCTGCAGGCTTCTCACACAGGATTCTGTGCACAACTCATGCCTTTCCCTGGTCTTGAAATTAAAACCAAAACACAGTTTATGGGGAAAAGGGTTTTTTTACTTCAGTATTTGTTTCAGGATTTTTGGGTACAGCACTTGGTCCAGGTGGAACGCCCTGGAAATGCATGTACTCTTTTTATTCTGAAATACACACACTTACAGGCTTTGCAAAAATGAACATATTTAGCAAAGATTCTTCAATGAGAAGCTGGAGTAAACTTTCTGGTTTGAGGAACTTTTTCTTTGGATGGGCCTATTTTAGTTTACAAAGTTTGGAGAGGCCCTTGGTGTCTGGGGCTCCCAGGATGTTTGCTCTCCTGGTTTAACAGTGCCGTGGGGCTGAGCTGAGTTCTCAGCCTTGGGAAGTTAGAAGTGTGGGGCTAAAAGCACTGAGAATACATCAAACTATATAAAAGAGTGTGTGAGAGGAGTACAAAAGATCATTCTGGCATCACATGGACCTCCTGTGCTTCAAGATTTTCTTCAAGGTTCCTCTTCTTCCTTTCCTTCTGGACCAGCACAAGTCAAGCTCCATCCTAACTCTGGCAAATATTTTCTGTGTTCACATGAATGGAGATTTCTCCCTTCCCTGGGTACAGTCCCAGCCCCAACCTCAAAACAACTGCCTGAAAACACCCAGTGGGTGATGCAGAAGGAAAAGGATGGGTGGAGAATGAAGTGACACCTCAGAGAAGTTTAAAACTGAGTCAGAAGGCAGCAACGAGTTAATCCTTAATCCTCTGCATTTTCTGTTCCACATCTCCACTCCTGCTCCTGCTGGCTAGCACAGCTGATGGGGCTGGCACCCTCCTCCAGTGCATCCTTACCCAGCAGCTCCCACCCAAAATCCAATTGAGAAGATCTGGCAAATCTGCAATATCTCATCTCCCACCTCCAGGATGCTCAGCGTGTTCCAAAGCCCAAATCACTCCTCAAGGCAGTGTCTCTTACTCAAGGCACCCATGCAGGACTAAATTTACCTTGTTCATGCTGTCTGTCCCCTCCTGCACGGGGGTTTTGAGGGAGTTTGCTCTGGGATCACTCTCACAGACAAGTTCTGTGCCTGAATGGTGCACAGGCTGTGCTGCTGCAGCCAGGGCACTCCAGGTCACACAGGGGCTCCTACAGCAGCACCCAACACTCCTGCTAAATAACTCATTTGTGCTTCCAGGGTGTGCTCTGTGCCACAGATGGATGCAGTTCTTCATTATCATAGCCAGGTATTAGAAATTCATCATTAAATGATCATGACCTGATCCCACAGCTCAGCATCACAACAACTAAGGAGGTGCTGCAGCTCCTTCCCAACTGTGGGAATTCCAGCTCTGGGAACTTGGGTGAATGCAGGATTGCTGTGCACTCACTGTCCTGTTCTGCAGTGATTATTTATGTAACCAGGATTAATAGGCAAAAAAAAAAGGAGCTGTTGATGAATAACACACCTGTAAAACAACAGCCTGCAGCGCTGTGAGGTGTTGGAATTCCTCTCTGCTGGGAGGTCCCTCTGCAGAAATCTGCCCTGACAAATTTCAGTAGTTTTTCAGGAGAAAATTTCCTCTCCTACACTTCTGTCCTCTATTAACAATTGGTGTCAGTAATGGGGCTTTTCATGGGCTCCTCTTGCTCTTGCCTTGTCCCTGCCAGCAGAGCTGTGCCCAGGGCCAGAGCAATGTGGCCCAGCAGCCATGGCCTAAAGATTTCCCAAGCTGCTGTGGCTGTGTTTATTCTTCCCTGATTAAGAACAAAACCCTGAAAACCAAAGGAAAACAGGAGCTGGAGTGAGAACTGTGGGGTTTGGGGGCTCACTCAGAGTGCCCATCACAGCCAGAACGTGGTGTCTCTGCAGGTGGGAGCAGGAGCAGAGAAATGTCATTTTTTCTTCTTCCCAGGGATGCTCATGGCTTTATCGTGCATTTTGGAGCACTTGCTTCTCTCCCCAGGGAGAAGTGCCCCAGTCTGCAGAGCAGGGCTGAGGGGAAAACTGTGCAGGGAGGTTTAAGTTAACAGAGAGTGGCAGAGATGAAAGGCTGAGCTTCCCCTTTCCATCCAGAAAGTTCCACAAGGGTAAAATCACTGAATCAAAGCTGGACTTACAAGAGACTTGAGGTGAAAGCAGCAGCATTTGGGGGAGAAAGGCAATGTGCAGCTGGCTCTGCCAAGGCACAGCTGACGTGGGCAGGGATTTACACCTGCTTGTAGCTCGTGGGGTGTTAGCACAGGATGCTTTGGGGCAGAGCCCAGCAGCTCCTGATTCCTCCTGTTCTGCTGCCGAGGCACCTTTGGCTGGCCCAGTCCCTTCCCTAAAGGCAGGCTGTGCTCCTGATTCCACACTCAGCAGCTGCAGCAGCAGCTCCATGAGAGAACAGCCCATGCTCCCACACTCCTGCATCCCAGGGAGCCTGCACAGGGTCACCAGGAATTGTTTCCTCTCCGTTCTTGCTTTTGTTTAAAAGGCACTCTGCTGAAGTGCTGCTTTAATGTCAATTTTCCTACAACTTGCATTTAAATTGATTTATGAGCACGCACACCGAGGGCTGCACCAGCTTAACCAAGGCAATTAAAAACCTGATGTTAGCTTAATTGGTTCGAGGTTTGCTACCAGCCAAGCTGAGCTGCCTGGCCAGGGGTTCCAAAGGCACAGCTTCGTGCTGGTGTCCTGGGTTGCACATCACAAACATACCCCAGTGAGACACCTCTGTGGGAGCTGAGACTCCTCCAGGGTGCTCAGGGGCTGGGACACTCAATTCAAGTTTTTCCAGTGAGATCCTCGTGCCCCAGTTGGGATCTGTCCCAGTTGCCCTTTCCAGCTGTTCTGTGAAAACCTCGGGGGCTTCCTCAAGCACAAACCCGGCCATGGTTCAGATCCAAGCTCAGGAATATTCCCAATCCTAATGTACAGAGGCTCCAATAAAAGCTTTGGATCCAGCCCATCTTTCTTGGCAACTTGATAACCTGATTTTTGTTGTTGTTGTTGTTAATCAATTTTCTGTCCTGCAGACAACTTTCCCTGCCCCCAGTATCACATAAGCACCTCGATTAAATGGATCTGAACCTGCTGGGAGGGGTGAGCACACGGAGCTGGGAGAAATTCCATCCCCTGCTCCACTGAGCTCATGCTCCTTTGCAGATCTGAACAGGAGCCAAGGCTTTCTCCATCATACCTTTGCTGCTGTAGCACAGAAATTGCTGTTTAGCAGGACACTCAGTGAAACCAAGCAGGCATTTCCCAACTAAACCACAATATTCTTAGCCAGAAAATATTTTTTATCTGTGTAGCTGATACACAGCCTGCACGTGAGAGCATCTCCCACCATGAAATACTAATTCTTTGCTAATTAGGAGCACCTTCATGAAGAAAAAATAGGTTATTCAAAGGTAAGGTGAGTAGAAAGAAGCTCTTAGCCTTGGTCAGGGGAAAGAAGGGAGNNNGGAAGGAAGGAAGGAAGGTGAAGGAAAGGCTTCATGAAAGCCAAATTCAATCTTATTTCTTTAAGAATTCCTCCCTGCTCTCTGCCTGATGACTATTTGCCATGTATTCATTTCCATTTGACACAAGGATCTCATCTGATGTAATTCTGCTTGGAAAGCTGATGGTTATGTGTTAGTGAGAGCAGGGCTTTGCCTCCACCCCAGCAGGCTGAAACATGAAATAGCTCTGAAGAGGCCACTTCTTGTAGTACTCCAAGAAGTCCTTAAAAACTTCCAGCTCCTGCAAGATTGCCCATCCAGAATGTGAAGCAGCTCAGAAAAAGAATTTGCTTTTTCCATGTCTCGTTCCAGGTCTGGAAGCACAGCACCCATCTCCTCAGGGATCTCACATTCACATCTCCATCCCCCACGTTCTCCTTGCACCAAGCTCCCTGCTTGGTAAGAGCCAACGCATTTGCCTCAGTCCCATTTATCTTTCAGCAATCAGGAGAATTAATTAAAGCACCGATGACATCAACATGCTCTTTACTGGACCAATTTATGGGCATTGAGACAAAGAGGAGGAGAAAGGACTAAAGCAAGCAAGGAGCCAGGAAAGCACAACCCACTTGTCCCTAATAAAGAAGTTTTGCCCTTATTTTGCATTGTCTCACAGTAAAAGCAGACATTCAGCCTACACCAAAAAGATTATCAACAGTAATTGTTTTTACATTTCTCATTTCAGCTTTTGCACTGAGCTCTGGTCTCACTCCAGCCCCCATCACCTCAATGTTTGGGGAGCTCTCCTCACCCTGACCTTGCATTGATGATTTATTGTGTTTTGACATCTTAGAAGTGAGAAGTTTTACTATTCCCTATCAGCCTTGTTCTCCTCTTCATCCCAGTTATTTAAAGGAACTTTTCCCATCTGATCCAGGCAAACCTCTTTCATTTAGCAGCTGGAGATCCAAGTTAATTTACCCATATCAAAGGGCTTCACAAAAACACCATTAAAACCACATCCTCCCAGTTGGAGGTGCATCCCCAGACCTACAGACAGGTGAGACAGGAGCAGCACAAGAATCCTTCACACCAGGATCCTGTTGGAAAGGAACAAACAGGAAAGGACAAAGGGAAGGGCAGAGGAGACCTCCATGGGGAAAAAGTTCTTGTAGCATGACATTTTACAAAGTGAACCATGTGCTTTTAAATTTTTTTTTAAATTGAATTTTGTCTTTATTTTAATTTTAATTTTAAATTAACTGAAATTTGATTTTTAATTTTTTACCTTAATTAAATTTTAATTTAAATTTTAATTTTAAATAGAATTTTAGTTTTATTTTAGACTTTAGTTTTATTTTAGACTGATGCTGCCCTACGTGGGAGCAATTTTGGTAGGAAACCTCTTCACTGGAGAGTAGAGAAAATCTTATCAAGTTGCTTATCTTTCTCTGCCACAAACCCATGAAGATCTCCATAGTGTGCCCCATAATGATGTGGAAACTCCCAGGAAAACCAGGCTGGATAAACTGCAGGGTGCCTCCCACCCTGCTGTGACCCCACAATAATAACCCAAAGCTTAATGGGGTCCCATGAACTCCAGGACCTGGAAATATCAGGTACCACAGGGCTCCCCAAGGACAGGCCCTGCCCAGGCCTCAGGCCTTGGCTCTGGCCATGGTTTTCCTCCTTCTGAGCCTTTCAAATAAAAGAGAAAATGACAAATGCAGCAGCAGGACTTGCACCACCCTCAGGAGAGCTTCGGTTCACCATCATGGGAAATGACCCTTCCACAGAATCACAGAGTCCTGGAATGGTTTGGGTTGGAAGGGTCCTTAAAGCTCATCCAGTGCCACCCCTGCCATGGCAGGGACACCTTCCACTGTCCCAGGCTGCTCCAAGTCCTGTTCAACCTGGCCTTGGGCACTGCCAGGGATCCAGGGGCAGCCACAGCTGCTCTGGGCACCCTGTGCCAGGGCCTGCCCACCCTCCCAGGGAACCATTCCTTCCCAATATCCCATCCAGCCCTGCCCTCTGGCACTGGGAAGCCATTCCCTGTGTCCTGTGTCCCCCCCTCTTTGTCCCAAGTCCCTCTGCAGCTCTCCTGGAGCCCCTTTAGGCCCTGGAAGGGGCTCTGAGCTCTCCCTGGAGCCTTCTCTTCTGCTGTACCAGGTTGCCAGCATGCTCCAGGTGCTTGCCAAGCACTGAGCCCAGGGGACTGAGCACTGCTTGGGGCATATTGAATGTGGGAGCAGTGTTTGTGCCCCTGGGTGCCCCTGAGGGATCCATGCCACTCCTGGGTGCCTCGCTTTCCCTGCTGGCAAGGGGAAGCTATTCCCAAGATCTCCTGAGCTTAGTGCTTACCTTGAGGAATGCTGGAGGAAATCTGCTCCCACCGAAAGTCGGTCCTGGCTGAAGTGAGGCAGCGTAGCAGACTCCAGTATAAACCAGTATAACCAGTCAGGGACAGGCCAGCCACAGCCACCAAACCAAGGTGTGGGACACCAACAGCTCCCAGGAGAGACACTGCTGATGGTTTGGAGCTGGGGTGGCTCCAATCCATCCCCTCACCCTTCCTCCTGCACCAGTTTCCAACCAAATCCCAGCAGCCCATGCCTTTAGTGCACCCAGGCCTCCCTCATAAAAAATGTGCTTTGTGAACACTTTGCATAATCAATACAATTCTCGGTTTCTCTCTGAAGCCTTGACCAGCGTGTGGCAGTGAGGAATCGAGGTCAGGGCACCGAGTTCACTGTCTGTAACAGCAAAGCAGCATCTTCCATAAACACCAGAGTCCAGGGAGGGCTCTGACAGCCTCTGCTGAGCTGCCCCCGAGTTTACAGCTCATGGCAATTTGCAGGTTTGTGCCTTTTCCCGTAAGGCTTTGTAACCAGGGGTCTGATATTTATGTCTGCATCCACTGCGCTTTGCTGGAAGTGATTAAGCATTTCTAATGAGACAACAATAAAATGCATTTACTTTATTTGGTGTGCTAACTCTTCCACTTGGAATGATTTAGTACATGTTGTAATTTCTGTTTCCAAACACTGCTGCCTCCTCGGGGGTTCCCACAAGAGGTGTGATCATTAATGAGAGCAGGTGATCCCCAGGTATGAACAGGGAATTCTGAAAATGCTCCCTGTGTGGGGCCAGGAGAAGGAACAAGGTCAAGATGCTGTTGCAGGGGCTTCTTGTGGAAAAATGATGTTGGTTTATGAAAGTCATAGCCCACGCTGTGAGCTTAGATCAGCACAGCTCTGCAGAGGCACCAGCTCTGGGGGAAAATTAAAATGCCCCTTGTGACAAGTTCAACAGTGTGTGCACAAACATCTCTGTGCTTCAGCAGGAGAGTGGTGAGGTCACTCTGGGGGCAGAGGTGGCAAACCTCACCCTGCAAAGGTTTCTGGTGAGAAACTCTTCTGCAAGCAGGAGAACAGAGGGAGGGAGTGGCACTCACCAGGGCCCTGCATGGAACTGATGCCAGGATGATGTTTTGCTTTTTCTTTTACACCCCTCTCACACACTCTTTTATAGTTTGATGTACTCTCAGTGCTTTTAGCCCCACACTTGTACCTCCCCAAGGCTGAGAACTCAGCTCAGCCCCACGGCACCGTTAAACCAGGAGAGCAAACATCCTGGGAGCCCCAGACACCAAGGGCCTCTCCAGAACACATTTGGGAACCTCAGCCAGGCCCAGCCAGGGGGAAGGTTCCTCACAACAAGGGCTTCACTCCAGCCTCTCACTGGGGGATCTTTGATAGATGTGCTAATTAGCAGTGCTATAATTGTGTGTATTTCAGTGTGTGGGGGCAGTGTGTGCATTTCAGGGCATTCCACCTGGACCAAGTGTTGCCTCCAAGGATCCTGAAATAAATCCCGAGGTAAAAACCCCTTTTCCCCATAAACTGTGTTTTGGTTTTAATTTTAAGACCAAGGAAAGGCAACAGAACCATGTCACAGACTGTGCCCATTGGGATCAATCCAATGAGTGAAGGCTGAGGAGGGACTAAAATAGAGGCAGGAAATGAATGGGCTGGAGGCAGGATGCTCTGGCTTTGATCATCTCATGGCAGAGAAAAGGAGGGGAAATCAACCAATAACAATAATAATGTCCCATATAAATGATGTTAAAATCCTACATGACCTAACAGAACACAGCCACATAAATTTTGGGGGTGATTCTGAAATACTAAATGTTGATTTCATGATGGGTGAAGTCAATCTCCATCTGGGTTTCTTGAGCAAGACATGAGCTCCTGAAAATTGTCCCTTTGCCAGAAGATCCTCACTAAAATACACTGTTCTGGGCACAGATTTCCATGGGTTTCCAAACAACACCGTGCTCCCAGAGAACCTGGATGATCAGGGCCTGGGCTTTACAGGAGCACAGAACACAACAGCTGAGGCTTGGAAATAGATTTCCCACCCTGGTTTTGTATTCAGACAGCATCGTATCACAATTAGTCATTGTTTCTTTCAGAAAACTCAGGTCAGGAGCCCAAAATACAGATTCTCATGATCACAGGGACCTTGCAAGTCAAGGCCCTGGGCTTTTTCTGGCTGCTCTGACCTCCAAGCCTTTCCTTTCACCACTTTTCCTCTGGATTTTGGCTTGCCAGATGGGATTTTGCAATACTTTCCCTCTCCTCCTCCCAGCTGCTCCTATCCTCTTCCTGCTCTGGGACACACAGCCAAAGTTCTTGGAATAGCCAGGCCCTGGAGAGCACACCTTGACCCTTGGAGAGACAAGAACTTGCAGCCAGCTGACTTTTGGAAGGTGCAGTGAAGGATGCAGCCTCCTGTCTTGGAGGAGAAGGGATTTAGGACAGCGAGTTCCATGGATCTGGAGGAAGGGAAGAGCCAGGAGGGAAGAGGTGACCCCACAAGGCAAGGGCAAGGCAGGAGGAAATGCCTTCTAATAGTGACAGAAATGGGATAGGAGCACCCAGGAGCACCCAGGAGGAAGAACTCTGGCACACAGACAGCTGAAGGAAGGGGTGGATTGCTCACGCAGAAGGAACTTACAGGGTTGGAGGCAAATGTTATTGGAGAAGCCAGGCCAGAAGTGTGGAGTTTCCCAGCTGTGCCTGTGGCAGGATGATGTCAGGGAGGAGGCTCAGGACAAGCCAGGCTGGTGCAATGCCCTCAGTCACCCACCCCAGCAAACCCAGCACGTGCATCTGGATGCCACCCAAAATCCTACCTGGGGCCAGCTCTGCCCTTCCCATCTCTGACTCACTGTGCACAGCCCAGATTGGACATCATCACAGCCACTGCTGGCACTGCTGGCAGCAGGAACCCACCCTGGGCACTTTCTGTGAGGTGCCTCTCCTAAAGAAAGGGCCCTGGGGAGCCAGGCTGTGGGAGCACATGGTCAGTGGTGGTGATGCCTTAGGTTTTAACTTTTCTATGTTCCCAGCCCTGCCCTGCCCAGTGTCACTCTGCAGTTCCCTGGAGCTCGTTCAGTGCTGTTCTCTCATGCTCACACACACACAACAAAGCCTCTCCAGCTCTCCAAGGACACCCAGACCCTCCTAGGCCCAACAACTGCAAACCACAATCTTGGGGACAGGGGGGCAAGCTTGGGCAAATTCCATCCTTGCCTGGCTTCTGCTTGGGGAATTGATGCTGAGATCCAAGTGGGAAGAACTCGGGAGCTGTCCTTGTCCATGTTGGGATGCACTGAGGCAGGAGCCTCTGGAGCCCAGAGTGTACCTCTGAAGGCCTTTCCAACCAATCCCTCCTTGATTCCTTTATTCCTGTATGCTCTCTGTTTCTAGGGAGCCATTTAAGGCATCAGTGGGAGCTGGTTTTTGCTGCAAGTGTGTCCCATGATCCCTTCCCTCTGTCCCTGCAGCCAGTCTAGCCCAGCTCCTGCTGCCCTGGAAGAAATATTCCTTTGCAAATGGATGCAAGGGAGAAGGTTTTTCCAGACAATCTGGAGTTTGGGGCTGGGATCCCAGCACAAGGCAGGAGGAGACAGGCTTGGGATGCCTCTTGGTAGTCCCTGAATTTGCCCTTATGTGATTTCTGGAATGTTCTTTTTTCTCAATACCACTTAGCTTTGTTACTTTTCAAAAGGAGCACAGATCACCAAGGGCATGGGAGAGGAACAAACCCACTCTTTACTGCAACCTAAGCTACCAAACAATTTTTAAACCCACTTTTACTTCACAGGTTCCAGAGGCATATTAAGACATTTTGCAGGTGAATAGTTTTCAGAGTTACCAGGGAAAATCAAAACCCAACAACTTAGAATTTGACTAAATAATCCCAAATCTGACAAATAGCAAGAGGAAACTGTGTTTTCTACCCAAATCCCCAAAGAAAACTAGAAATGGGCAAAATAAGGAAAGGTAAAAATGCTACCATGGACACTGCAGGCACAGCAGAGATAAAAATGCTCAAAGGAGATCCACCACAGAATACACAAAGACAGAAATAAGAAAAACTGAGAAGTTAGGATGTTCCCTTTGTTCCTTGGCTCTTGCAGAAAAGCTGGGAGTTGTGAAGGAAAGGGAACATTCCCCATTTGGACACTCCCTGGGAGGTACTGCAGGATTCAGCTCCTGGAGTTATGTGATTTCAACAGCTACTGCTGCCAACTCTCATTTTCCAGTGCCTGCAACTGCAAAGAAACCTTCCAAAAGTGTTTCATTCCTCCCAGAATTCTGTGTCTGCCTCACTGCCAGTGCAGAAAGAACTAGAAAAACTCAGATTTCTGTTTGTGTGGTCAGACTGGTCTGGAGCAGCCCATCCTGCCCACAGGCTCTGGGACCCTTCCAGAAAATGACAATTTAAAAAGCAAGGTAGAATAGAATTATTATTATAATTATTGTTGTTGTTGTTTTCTGCTTTATTTCTTCAATTTAATTTCATGCTCCCCTTTTGTTTTCTCGGTGTTTTGTGCACTGGAACATTTATAATCAGTCATTATTCTGGTTGATAGAGAATGCACAATGTATTAGGAGTGATATGACATTTACATTCACTTATGAGTTATTAGATGTCTCCTTATGAGCAATGAAGAATGTCAGATCTTGACATCTTGTATTTTGCATATCACTCAGTTTCCTTTGGAGCTTCTTCCCAGTTATTCACTGTAGAATTGGAGAGTGACAGAATCACTGAATGGTTTGGGTTGGAAGGAACCTCAAAATTCATCTCATCCCAACCCCCCTGCCACAGGCAGGGAATCTTCCCCTGGAACAGGTTCTTACCCTGGGAGAGAGGCACTCCTAGCATGGACAGAAATAATAATCTCAGCATCCATTCCATAACTCACACTCTGTACAAGGCACATGTAAAGCACAGCTCTGCACCTTCGTTCATGTGACTCTTCTTTAAAGTCAAGGATTCTCCTCCTGTGAGAAAAGAGCTACTCAAGGTTGTGAAAACAGATCTCAGATGCCTTGTAAAGGAGAATTATAGTGGTATTTAAATCTCAGTTAAAAGCTGGAGCCTACAGAGTAAAGAAACAGGCACCATTCTCACTTAATAAAAAATTGCTGTCATTACCAGCCTTGGCAATGGTTATTAAAATCCTTTAGGCACCCCCTGGTTCCCTGCATCCTGCTGCTCCCAGCAGCAGCAGTCCAGGGATTGCTGCTCACCCTGGCAGGGAATTCTTCCATGGGATCAGCTCCACACATCCCTGGTGCTGCACAGGAGCTTTGTGGGGACATGAGCCATGTCCTGATGAAAGGAACTGCCTCCATCCTACAGGATCCAGCAGTGAGGGATTGTGGAGAGGGAACCTGCAAGATGGACAGAGACTAAGGACAAGAGTGTGACAGGACACAGGGAATGGCTTCCCAGTGCCCGAGGGCAGGGCTGGATGGGATATTGGGAAGGAATTGTTCCCTGGGAGGGGGGGCAGGCCCTGGCACAAGGTGCCCAGAGCAGCTGTGGCTGCCCCTGGATCCCTGGCAGTGCCCAAGGCCAGGTTGGACACTGGGGCTTGGAGCAGCCTGGGACAGTGGAAAGTGTCCCTGCCATGGCAGGGGTGGGATGGGATGAGCTTTAAGGTCCAGGCAAACCAAACCAGTCTGGGATTTTGTGATCCCTGCAGATATTTGAGCTTCCAACCTCTCATCCCAAAGTCTGGGAAGTTAAAGGAATCTTTCTAGATGGCATCTCCCTAGGAAAATTCCTTCTGGAAGAAAGTGAGATCTCCATTTAGGTCCTGTGTCCTCTCAGTAGTGCAAAAAGCCTCAGTGGAAAGAATCTCCTATTGTCTACCAAGTGTCTGCCCTCTCCTCTGGGTTACACTGCACAGAACTTTCAGCAGAGGCACTGAAACCCAGCGTGGCAGGAAGGAAAACCCCTTCACACAAAGGTGATCCTCTGTCACTTGATCTCCATGGGTTCCCAGCCCCACTGTGTCTGAGCACTGCCTCCCAGGCAGGCTGAGAGCCCAGCTCAGCTCCCAGCCCTGCCCCAAATGCCAGCACACGAGGAGCACTCTGACAAAAGGCATTCTTCTCCATCAGGCAATTTCCTCCAGCCTGCTCCACTGCTCCCTGGCTTTGATTTAAGCCACTGCTCCCCCTCACAGGAGCTCTGGAGCATCCTTCCTGCAGGCTGGGAGTGCTGGAAGCAGTTTGGGGCTGCGTTTGCCATGGGGACAAGCACTGCAAACAACTGGGGGGAGAGCAGCAGGCAGACAGAGCTGGGAGTCAGAGCAGAGCACGAGGGAGGAGAAAGCTCCAGGGATAAAGCTCTTGTTATGTCCAGGTGATCCCTTCTCGCTGCTCTTTAGGTATGGAAAAGGCTTTTCTCCCCTAAATCAGTCTGGCAACAGCTCTGCCTGGTTCTGTACCAAAAGGTGGCAGCAGTCTAAGCAGTTAAAAATTTAAACCAGTCTCACCAGGTAAAATTTTGTTTGGTTGTCCCTCATCCTGCTTCTATCTCCCAAGGCCCTGCACACATAAGAACATACAAATCACAGCTTTTAGAGCCAAGAAAATACTTCCAAATGTTCCCATGAGCTTCCCATTAAATTAACTTTGGTCCTTTGGGGGACCCCCTTTGGTTGGGTTTTTTTTTTTAATTATTATTATTATTATTTAGAAGCTCTTTACAAGCAATTATCCAAGCAGACAGCACATCAACATCCACAATACCCACAGACAGCAGATTTGGAGCCTGTAGGTTCAGAGAATACAAGGAGGGTGGGCCATGCAAAGGTGGAGCAGAAACAGCAATGGGCACCAGCTATGAACACTCCTTCAAAATAAAATTAAAGAGTTTGAAAGAGTTTGTCATTAAAAATAAGGAAAAGAGGTCAAGGAGAAGCATTGGTTAAAAAGGAAACTCTGCCAGAGAAGCTGTGGTTGTTCCATCCTTGGAAATGTCCAAGGCCAGGTTGGATGGGGCTTGGGGCAACCTGGGACAGTGGAAGGTAGAACAAGAACGAGAACAAGGTAGAACAAGAACTAGAACAAGGTCTTTGAAGTTCCTCCAAATCCAAACCATTCTGGCATTCTCTGATAAGCAAAAAGGGAGAGAAAAAAAAAACCTTAGGAATTTTTTTTGAAGAGTTCACTCCAATGGGAGCACACAGAGATGCAGAACTAGAGAGCAGCCCAGGGTGGCTGAGCAGAGACCTCGCTCAAAATTCATCCCTAATTCAGATTTAGGTGGAAACCCAGGAGCAACCCAGTGCAAGATTGGAACTTAAGGCAGAAGGATGGAGAGCACACAAATGGATAGCACAGGCACAAAGAGCAGCTCAGGCAGTGCTGGGATGAACACTTCACTGACTGGGGGAGAAGGAGAGGGGAACAGAAACAACATCTCAGCATCAGCCTGGCTGAGATCTGCATCCGTGCAGAGCAGGGAGACAATCCCGAATCCTAAACAGGTGATTTTTATACTCACTTTAATACACAGATCTCTATTCAGAGAGTCACTGCTTTGCCCTGTTTGTTGGTGGGTAATTTTCTCCTTGGAAGCAGCAGATGCAGCAGTCCCTGGCCCCAGTACAAAACTCTAAACAGTTGCTTGGTCATAGGACTGAGTAATAAATTCAGCTCTATTTTCTTCACAAACTGAGCTCACAAGTTGTGCTTGAAGAGTTTAAGGTGAAAACCTGACACTCTTGAAGTCAGTAGCTGTTTTTTTTTTCACTGCCTACCCTAATAACTCCGTATTTGTTTGTTTGTTATTTATTTATTTACTTCATGTTGTAGGCAGAAGAGGTCTAAGCCAAGGATTTCCCCAGAGTTCATTTCGTTTGAGTGTCAGCTATTTATTGCCCACAGAGCTTGATCAGTCACCTGATCCTACATTTGCACCTGCTTTTGTTGCCAGAGATGTTGCAAAACTGTGCAAAATCCCCCCAGGATCCCATGCTGGGCAATGGAGAGCTTCTCCTGCAGCTTTTACCCACACAGCTGCATGTCGCTTCTTGTAATTCCCATTAATATTCAAACACTCCTTTCCTCACAGAACTTTTCAGAAACACAACTTACATCTATGAATGCTGATGAGGAATGGTCAGAACGGATCAGAAAATGCTGGAAATTTTGTTATTTTGATTGGAATGAGTGTTCACACACATTCCTTTCTTCATTCAGGCACACACTTGTAGAAGTCATGGTTTTTATTGTGAGTTGGCTTTAGTTTCCTGTGTTTACTGCAGCCACCTTTGTGCTGAGCACTACAAGCAGCAGAGTCAACATGACACCATTAGCAATAATTACAGCTCAGGTTTGGCACTGAAATCACTCCTGACTCTGGCAGCTGCAGCAAAATATGTCAGTCAGAGAGTTCCCTCTCCAAAAGTACAGCAGGCAGGACCTGATCCCTGCAAAATCCCTTCCCTACATGTTCTACATCCCTCTGAGATCATCATCTAGCCACTTCCGAGCCAGGGGCTCCTCCCAGGGGGCTGAGACACCATCCAAGGCTTCTGAGGGAGCACTCAGGAGGAGAACCTGTGCAGCAGGATCATTGCCTTGGCAGGAAATGGGAGGAAGAAATTAGAAGTTGATTAAGAAAGGTCATCAACACTTCTGGGCAGGGCAGGCTGTGACACCTGCCCAGATTCTTCTCAATCATCTGAATAATAACTGTATTGCAACTATTTTACTCCCCCTGGAGAATGTTGAATTACCTCCCCTGCAGCTCCATCTCGGGACACAATTCCCAGACACATTTCAGCACGTGCTGAAATAGTCCCCAGTCACGAGAAGTTGTCTGGAATCCCAGTTCATCAGCCAGGCAAGCTCCTGAAAACAACTGATAGGAAATAGCTGAGAACCAAGTGCCTGCAGGACTGTGCTGGCAGGGGCAGGGCAGCTCATGAAAGGGAATTGCATCCCACACCATCAGAGATGGATGTAGGATGTACAGACAGTGCCCAGCTTCTGAGATCCTGACTTTGCCAACTTACAAATGCCCCCAGCTCCTGGATTCTTATAAAAACTAAAAGCTGAGAAATAAAAATATCCTACGGTCCAGCAGCACTGATTTCTCACACAGTTAATCAGCAGGATGTGGATGCTCTGACCCACAGCAAGTCCTCCAGCTAAGCTATAATGAGGAGCAGTAGAAAGCTGCTGGAGCTCTGCAGGACCTCCAGGACAGAGGGCTGGAGGTGGTGATTACCAGTTGTTTACTAGACAGCAGAGATAAATGCCTGATTAATGCCTCAGGATGCCTCTTGCCATCCCCAGCCTCTCCTAAAGTCCAGCTCTTGGCCATGTCCTCCTCTGTCACTCTCAGATCTTCCCAAAGCACCTCCAGCCCCCAGCTCTCACCTAGCCTCCTGTACTCTCTGTTCTCCTCCATAATCAAGGCCCAAGAGGCTGATTTTGTGGGCAGCTTCCTGGCCTGTCTGGAACAAAACGTGCCTGCAGCCACCCAGAAGCTCCAAGCCTGGAAGGACTCTCCTAAATATACATTTTATCTATTCCTTGTGCTTCCTCGAATGCAAATGCTCCCCCTTCAGAGATGGGGGCAGTGCCCAGGCCCCTGGCACCATACCCCACATATCCAGATGTAAAACTTCCAAGGGAAATTTGGGGAAGTATCCTTCTGTGTGGTGAGAAGAAACAGGCAATGCTTTTGGGCTCCATGAGCTCAGGTGAGCTGGGGAGGTCACAAACTCGAAACCATCGAAAATTAAATTCTAAAACCTGTCAGGCTAAAATAAAATTCCTTTCAGAGGTACTGGGGTGCTTGTTACAAGCCAAGATCACAGCAGTGGAGTTTAGCATTTCCCCTACAACTGCATTAACAATAGGTCAGAAAAGGAGGAAATCACTTCCAGCTCCTATTTTGTAATATTTTCATTTGTCACTCTGAATCTTCTCTGGGCTTTCAACCCTGGATGTGGTTTGTGAGCTGCTCTGGGCTGCTTGGATTTGTCACCTGCACCAGGGCCAAGGCAGAGAGCTCAGAACTGCCTTTAGACTTCCCTACAACATCCCAGAGATGCTGAGAAGGATGACAAAGGACTGAGTGGGACAGACCTGTACTTGTCATGGACCCAAACCAGACTGGAATGATTAAAGTTCTTAGGTCTGAGCAAATTAGATTTCTCTACATACTAGGAAATTCAGAGATTACTCTGAGGTTTCTCCAAAATCATGGAATTGCAGAATGTCCTGAGCTGGAAGGGACCCACAGGGCTCATCCAGTCCAACCCCTGGCCCTGCACAGACACCCCAACAACCCCACCCTGGGCACCCCTGAGAGCATTGCCCAAAATACAGAGAGAAATTGGGTTTGTAGAGCTGGGATTCTGCTGCAGGCAGTGATGTCAGAACATAACAAAAGTGTCAGAGATCCTTTCCATACATATTTAGTCAAAAAAATCCCTGTGCTCCTCAGTCCATCCCTTATTGCTGTGCAGTCATGTCAGCACACGGGGAGCTTAGAGGGAGGAGAAGTTTTGCCAGTGGAGCAAAACTGTGCCAGGAGAGCATCCTTCCCTCTGGGAGAGGGTTTTGTACCCAGAGACCTCACAGAGACTGGGGACAGAGTGACAGAGCAGAGCCACGCTCGCCTCCAGAGGGGCATGTACAGGGAAGTGACAAATTCCTGCAGAGCACCTTCCTCTGGCACACTGCTCCTGAAAAATGGAATCAGCTCCAAGCAGGTGGAAGGAGACAGATTGATGGTCAGAGTTCAGGAGAGACTGTCAGAGGAGCTTGACAAATACAACCCATCAGAGCATCAGTGGCATGTGAATGAAGGATGTAAAATAATGGTGAGTACAACTCAGCCACCTGAATGCAGCTGAGGAACTTCATGCAACTCCTGCTTTCTACAGGCTGGGTTTCCTTCCCAGTGTGTCCAGTGGAGGAGGGAGAGCAGCTTTCTCATCAGATATTTCACTTATCCCCTTATAAGCCCCTTTTCAAGCATCATCTGCCCTCCTGCTCTGCCTAAGGAGCAAGATGGGCAAATTATTTTGCTCCTTGTTTCTGTTTTCCCCCCCAAAAAGCCTCACTGGGAAAGGTCCCCTGTGCCCACAATGGTGCTCAGTGCTCAGAGAGTGCCCAGCCATTGGATTAAGCTCAGCTGAGCCCAATAATTAACAAGGGCCCATATGGGAACATTTCCATCTGTCACCTCTGAGATCCCAGCAAGATCCCTGAGAGATCCCAGCAAGAAGAGCAGTGCCCAGAATCATGGAGTGCTTTGAATTGGAGGGACCTCAAACTGGGACATTTTTCACTGTCCCAGGCTGCTCCCAGCCCCAATGTCCAGCCTGGCCTTGGGCACTGCCAGGGATCCAGGGGCAGCCACAGCTTCTCTGGGCACCCTGTGCCAGGGCCTGCCCACCCTCACAGGGAACAATTCCTTCCTAACAGCAAATCTAAATCTTTCCTCTTTTAGTTTAAAATCTTTCCTCCTTTTCTGCCCATGAAAATGTGTTCAGGCAGTTTTCTTCTGAGGGAAGGCTCAGGACCACCCAGCCTCAGCAATGTTCTCCTCACAGAGGACAAAGGTGACTCTTTGTCCCAAGGGTCCATTATCCACAACACTCCCAGCTTTGCTGTCCCTGGCACTTACAGGCTCAGCTCATCATGCACTTCCTGCACCTTTTTTGGCAGAAAAAGCTGTTGTCACTTCTCAGGTGAGGCCCAGCAGAGTCCCTGATTCTGCAGGTAAAGAAAGCTTCCCCCACCCAAATGCAGGGCACCAGGGCATGTCACCATCACAGCATGAACAGCAAGCACGCAGCCAGACTGGCCCAGAGGAGCCCTGGCCATGCTCAGTGCTGCAGAGGAAGGCAGAAAAACCCCAGGGACATTTCCCAGTCCAACCAGTGGGAAAAAAAAGCCTTCCTCCTCCCAGTGCAGGGCACAAGGACACCTCTGCGGTGTGTGAGCAGGCAGCAGACTGACCAAAAGGGAGCAGAGACCTGGCAAGTGGGGATGCTCCATGCTGCAGAGGAAGCCAAAAGCCCCTGGGGGGCTGCCAACTTGTCCCAGGGGAAAATCCCTTCCTGACCCCAGAGCTGGGACCAGCTGCTCCCTGAGCATTGAGAAGGACCTGCCTCCCCGACCACACCTGGCCACACCTCCCAGGAGATGCCCAAGGCCTGTTCCCCCTCAGCCTGGAGCCATCTCAGGACCTTCCAGGGGGCACAACCCCCCCTCTCTGATCAACCTCGGGAGCAAGAATTCCTGCTGTGCCTGGCAGGACAGCAGTGGGTGCTCTGAAACATCACTTGCACATCCCATTTCTCCTGTGACTCTGTGGGGGAGGATGGATTTGTCACCTGCACCAGAGCCAAGGCAGAGAGCTCAGACCTGCCTTTAGACTTCCCTACAACATTGAGGAGCACTCACGTTCCAGGTGCTCCTCAATGGTGAGTTCCAGGTGCTCCTCATGGCAGCATTCCCTTGTCTCACCATTGTGTCCCAGCTGGAAAGGACTGACAGCCTAAGGCACCTCCAGGAGCTGGAAGTGTCCTCCTCACCCTGTGGGTTCTGCTCCTCTCCCATGGAGCTCACAGTGTCCCCTGAAGGGTGACAGGATCACAGTCCATGGAAGGGCTTTAAAGCTGGCCCTGCCAGGAGCTGGCCTTCCAGCAGAGCACCTCCTCCAGCCTCCAGCCTCCCTCCAAGTCCTTCCACAGCCTCCCCACAGAGCTGTCAGCTGACAGCCTGTCCCAGGTCACAATGGAAGATGTAAGCAAAGCCTGTATTCTATCCCCAGCTCTTAAACCAGGTGGGGCAGGGCTCTTTATCTCTTCCATGGCACATCCCTGATAACTCCCTCCCACAGCAGATCTTTCTGTGCATGGCCACCAAGCCTCACTGCATGGCTGATAAAATTCCATCATCCCACTGGGAGATGCTCTGCCCAGGGGAGGAACCCAGCATTCCCACCTGGATATGAGCTGAGCTCTGGAACACCACAGGCAGCCCTGACCTACTGCATTCCCAGAGGACAAGAGCTCCAGAAGCAGCACTGCACCTTCTGAGGAGCACCAGAGCCTTCTCCAGGATCCCAGCTCCAACAGAAGCACATCCATGGCTCCAGCAGGGCTGCAGCCACCATTGGATGGGACTGGGAGCAGCCCCTGCCCCACAGGTGTCAGCTGTGTCCTGGCTCTGCCCCTGCTCCTGCACCACTGCAGTTATTGTAATTGTCCTCTTCAATTGTACTTCTGACCTGGGATCTCTCACTGGTTTGCTTTCAAACTGGTACCCAGCCCTCGGGCTGCCCCAGGCTGGCTCTGCCTGAGGGTGAAGTTTCCAGGCTGGCAGTGGAACATGGGAGCAGATTCCCTTGTCCATGTGGAACCTCCTACTGAACAGGACCTCTGGCTGCTCCTGCAGGAATCAGCTCCTTAAGGAAGGAAGTTGATGCCTTAAATGGCTCCCTAGAAACAGAGAGCAGACAGGAATAAAGGAATCAAGGAGGGATTGATTGGAAAGGCCTTCAGAGGTACACTCTGGGCTCCAGAGGCTCCTGCCTCAGTGCATCCCAACATGGACAAGGACAGCTCCCGAGTTCTTCCCACTTGGATCTCAGCATCAATTCCCCAAGCAGGAGCCAGGCAAGGATGGAATTTGCCCAAGCTTGCCCCCCTGTCCCCAGGATTGTGGTTTGCAGTTGTTGGGCCTAGGAGGGTCTGGGTGTCCTTGGAGAGCTGGAGAGGCTTTGTTGTGTGTGTGTGAGCATGAGAGAACAGCACTGAACGAGCTCCAGGGAACTGCAGAGTGACACTGGGCAGTGCAGGGCTGGGAACATAGAAAAGTTAAAACCTAAGGCATCAAAGTGAACTCCCCCTTTTGTCCTGGAGCTGGGAATGCCACAAGTGTGAGCAGCACAACAGGAGCTCCTCCTGCTGCAGTGACATTTCCAGCCCCTCACACCCCCAGGGATGAGGAGCTGGCTCTGCTCAGAGCACGGGACAGGGGAACCTGCTCAGAGCCATTGATTTCATGGAAGATCAATGTGCTGAAAATGGAACTATCAGTTCCTGCAAAGGGTGACATACAGTGGCATTTAAGGCAGAGCTAAGTGGAATTGCTCCTGTTGCACGGCACAGAATGCTAACAGGAATTGATTTCGCTCTCTGGAGGCCTGGCTTTGTTTATTCAGTGGCCAAGGGGGGTTTTGGTGGTTGTCCTCGATTTTGAATGCTTTGCCTAATCCCATGTTTGAAGCAGATGAGAGGGAGAATCAGGATGCCCTGTGTAAATCCAGCCAGGTTTGAAGACAAGGATTCAGCTCTAAAGACAGAGTTAGAAGCTGGACTCCAAAGCAATTTCTACCTTTTCTCTCTCCCTCTGCCATCTCAGTGCTGTCTCTGAGCTGCTCCAGTGGGATGCACACAGCAGAGGACAGCCTTGGTTTATGCAGTCCCAGGGGAACACATGCCCTAGACAGGCTGCTCATAAAGCCACACACCTGGCCCTGCATGTCCTGGGGACTGCTGGCCTCTCCAGGCTCCTTGCTTGAGGTGGCACTTTCATCCTTGCTGAGAATTTTCCTTCCAGGATGCTGCAGGCAGGGTCTGACAAGCAAAGCCCACATAAAACCTGTCTGAGAGGGATCCTTTGAGTCCCCATCACGGAGTGGGATAAACATGTTCACAAAATGAGCAAACCGTGAGCAGTGCTGGGCTCAGAGCGTGAGGGCTGAGCCAGGAACCCCTCAGCTTTCTTATCTCTGGGTCAGCAAGGGTTGGAGCCCACAGAGCTCCTCCTGAGCATTGCTCACAGCCCACAGGGTTGCCCACAGGGCATCCCAAAGGATATTGCAGGATGCACCTCTGTTAAAACCCTATAAATCCAATCCAGTGCCCACTGGGGTTGCTGGAGAAGCTCCCAGTGAGTCTCCAGAGTGTTTGCTAACTGCAGATCATTTCCTGAGTGCTCAGCCACCATTCATAGAATCATGGAATGCTTTAGGTGGGAAGGGACCTTAAAGCCCAGCTCATCCCACCCCTGCCTTGGGCAGGGACACCTTCCACTGTCCCAGGCTGCTCCAAGCCCTGTCCAACCTGGCCTTGGACACTTGGACACACAGCTGCTCTGGGCACCCTGTGCCAGGACCCCGTTGCCCTAACAGTAAAAAATCTCTTCCCAAAATCCAACCTAAATTTCCCCATTTTCAGGTGCCAGACTCCCATTTTGTTGTGGAGATGGTGCATTTAGGTCACAGCTGAGGCAGGTGGAAATTCCCACTGCTGCTGTTATCCTGGGAACCCAAAATTGCAACTCTAGCCTACTAGGCAGGGAGTAGATGTGTCTTGAGGTATTTTTCTCTTTGCCTAATCTGAGAATGATTTGCTCATCCTTTTGTTCAGAGAGTGTTCATTAAACAGGGAATGGGGATTCAGGAGGGACTCATGTCAGGGAGGTTTGTCCTTCCCACATCATATCCTGCACTGTCTCTGTGTCTTCATCTGCTGGTGCTGCAGGAGCACCTGGGTGCTGCACTACCTGGGTTCAGCTAAAAGGAGGTTTAGCTTTATCTCCCGAGCTGGGCAGTGCTGGATCTCATCCATGATGTCCTTACCTGTGACTGTGCTCACATCTTCCTCCTGTGCTGCAAGGCAGAGGAGAACAGGGCTCCCTGTGTGCTCACTTCAGAAAAGCCTGCAAAGTTTTCCTTGCACTTAAGGGGTTTTGGGGGGTTGGTTTGGAGGGGTTTTTTGTCTCTTTTTTACCTGGCACCCTTTAACTTTGGGAGTGATGGAGTAGGAGGCACAAACAGTGAGGTGGTGCTTCTAGTAATGGCTCTGTAGCAAGAACAAAACTGAATACATGTATTGATAAATATCTGAACCCACACAGATATGCTAAAACTTTGTTGGGGCATCCTTTGCTGACTTTAGTCAAGGAAATAGTTCCAATTCTTACAGTGATGTTGCCCTGAGCAATTAAAGCCTCCAGGGCTTCAGAGAATCTGTGCAAGAAAAGCTCCTCACCATATTTGTCACTCTCTCAAGAATCAGTTTCACTCATTCCAGCCTTCCCAGGGTGTGGAGGAAGCCAGGCAGCTGGAGGGGTGGGAGCACACCTCTGCTGTCCCTGGTGGGTCAGAATCCCCCACTCCATCGATCACATCCCCCTGGGATGGGAGCCAATATTGCCCAATAACCTTGCTGAGAGTTTTCCACAGCTGCTGCTGGGCTGACTCCTCTGCTGTCGAGTGTTTCCACAGCTCAGCTCTGCAAAAGAAGAGACACATCAGTGTCAGAGCTGAAAAATTCATCCTCACGCTCTCTGCTTCAGCTTGCCAGGGATTTTAAGGCCAGAATGGACCTCTCTGATTATCGAGCCTGATCTCCCTGATAACCCAAAGTTCACCCCAGGATTTCTACATCAAAGGCAGGACTGGCAGCAGAACTGAGTGTTTGGAAAGGACACTGGACCTCAGTTCAAAGGGCTCCATATCCATCTCTCAGTAAGCTGGCTCAGTGATCTAAGCACTGCCACTGCCCAAAAGTTCACTTTGTTTCTATTTGAATACCTCTAACTTTCACTTTACAGCCAAATTCCTCTTATTTACAGATTTTGCAGTGTAACTTCTATTCAGTTGCATCATTTCCTGCAGTAACAAATGAACCTACTGTTTTAGCAGTGATGGATCACCCCTGCTTGTCAAAAATAGGAAATTAGCAGGCATTTTGGCTGACAAAAGATGAGTTAGGGATTGCAGGATGCCTGTGCCAAGTGCAAGGACATTGGTACTTGAAGCAGTGGAAGTGTGGGAACTGTGGTGACTGTGAAGATCATGATTGATACAGGTGTGATCCAGTGAAGGGACAATGATTGATATGTTTATTATCTGAAATTCAGTTTCAATCATTTTGACTCATCCTTAAATGCATCAGGGTTTATTTGTACTTAAGGGAGACGAGCTCAGCTAATTGCTGGAGGCTCTGACTGAGTTTTCAAAAGGTCCAGCTCTGAGAAGCACAAAATAATTCCCAGCCAGGAATTAGTCAGGCTCTACAGCATCACAGCCTGTTTCTGGAATGAATAATGCTCAAGAATATGCAGCAGCAGTTTCCTCCTAAATGGGATATTGTTTTACAACACCAAAAAAAAAGAAAAATTAAACAAGAAAATGAAATCTCTTCTTCTACATTTGTAAAGCTTTTTAGCCAAACCATCCACCACAACCACTATCAAAGGTTTTCTCGAACTAAATCAGATTTTCACAGCAGAAAAAGAAACAGACTTGGGTTAAAAGAGAAGAAATGCCCTTGCAAGGGCATTAAACACTCATTTACTTTCTCACTGCTGTGCTCCCAGGGCCACTAAAAGCACAGAGTTAAAGCTGACCTTCCCAGATTTTTAGGACAGTTGTTGAAGAATTCATGATTGATGCCTTAACTTCCTCAGGGAGCAGTTCCTGCTGCCTCCCCAACATCCTCACCGGGGTTGGGCATCTGCTGAGCCTTCAGCCCCGAACCTGGGCATGGCAGGGAGGAGGGAGCTCCTTCAGGCTCTAAATGGCTGCAGACAAAAGGAGGCATGGGCAGCAATTCCTCAATTGATCTCCTTCTCCAGGAAAAACTGCTCGGTCTCCTTTAAGGATGACAACTCTATGGCAGGATTCCTTTTTAAATGCTGTTTTGTTTAATAAATCATGTAAATTCCAGCATGTAAACCAGAGCATTACAGACAGGCTGGTAAATAATTAACTTCGTTTGCATGAAGGGGGAGAAAACACCCAATTCAGCAAATCAGGCAGGAAGCTGAGTGCTTACCCTGCCGAGGAGTGAAGGGTTGGCTCCCAAAATCCTTGGGAGTGTGCTGGGGTGAGGGGGGGAGATGATTTTTGCTCGGGGTGTTGGTTGGAGATTGGGAACAGTGGGATTTAACCTGGATAAATGAGTGCCTCTGTACGTGGAAGCTTTGTAATAAAGATTTCCTTGCACTTAAGGGGTTTTTGGTTTCTTTTTTTCCTGGCACCCTTTAACTTTGGGAGTGATGGAGTAGGAGACACAAACAGTGAGGTGGTTCTAGTAATGGCTCTGTAGCAAGAACAAAACTGAATACATGTATTGATAAATATCTGAACCCACCCAGACATGCTAAAACTTTGTTGGGGCATCCTTTGCTGACTTTAGTCAAGGAGAAAGTTCCAATTCTTACAGTGATGTTGCCCTGAGCAATTAAAGCCTCCAGGGCTTCAGAGAATCTGTGCAAGAAAAGCTCCTCAACATATTTGTCACTCTCTCAAGAAGCACCAAGGCCTTTATGAGGCTTGAATTTCAGGAATGATGGTGTTTGGTGTTGCTGGGTGAGTGTTTAATCAATTAATACTAAAGCTACTCAAGATTTCTGTGGTGCTGGATGTTCTCTGCCCTTGGGGCTTCCAGTCTTTGAAGCTGATATTACAGGAGCTTCTTATTTGGGCAATAAAAACAACTAAATAGGGAGTTGGGTAGACAGGGAGGAAAAATCTGCCTTGGCTTTGCAGGGCTCTCTGCATCAAGGCTCTGGACTCCCAAAAGTGAGATGTGCCAGCCCCAGGTGCCACCTCTGTGCTTAAATTGTTGAGACATGATTTATTTGATGGAATCACAAGGGGCTACCAGGCCACTTACTGTGATGTCTCAGGGAAAATAACAAAATTATCAAGAAGCAGAACACATTAGCCAGAAAAACTTGCTGCTGCCTAAAAAAACTCCTTGGCTGCCCCAGCCCTCTCTGAGCTGACTCTGTTCCTGCCCCTTGGGCAGCGGCTGATGGCTCTGTGATGCTTGTGCATATTATTTGTACTGATTGGAAACTGGATGTGGGAATGAACGGCAGAATCATGCCAGGCTGCCTGGAAAATGGGCTGCTCTTATGAAAAACAGCCTCTGCAGGGTATCTGTGGTGTAAGAAAGCAGTGGCTGTCATCAAAGCCTTGCTTCTCTGCAGTGCCAGGTAGCTGAGGGTTGAAAGGGAGCGTCTGAATGGGGGCGAGTCTGGGGCTGGTCCTGGCTTGAGCTGCTGGTCATGGCTGCTGGTCAGTTCTGCTGGTCAGTGCTGCTGGTCAGTGCTGCTGCTCAGTGCTGCTGCTCAGTGCTGCTGGTCATGGCTGCTGCTCAGTGCTGCTGGTCAGTGCTGCTGGTCATGGCTGCTGCTCAGTGCTGCTGGTCAGTGCTGCTGGTCATGGCTGCTGGTCAGTGCTGCTGGTCAGGGCTGCTGGTCAGGGCTGCTGGTCAGTGCTGCCTTCAGAGGACACGAATAGCCCAGGGAGGGCATGTGGGGCCAGAGGCACTATCTGCAGGGCTGTGGGAATGGCTCCCACCTGCTGCCCTGATGGGATTCATCCCTGCCCTGCACACCTCTGCCCAGAGGGTAAAAGTGCTCCTCCACCTCCTGGCACATCCCCTGGGACAGAGAAGGTGTCCCTGGCAGGGAGAGCAGCCCCGGGCTGTGCAAGGGCACCTCAAGGTGGGGGCATGGGGTCTGTGCAGAGTCTGTAAGTCCTTAGCCCTGGCCTGACACCGTCACAGCATCCTCTGCTCTGGGTTCCTGGAGAATTCCCTTTCCTTGGGAGCTCTGCCCTGCTGAAGCCTGGCACTTTGCTGACACAAACACCGAGATCTGCTTCTCCACAGCATTTGTGCTTTCTCTGTTCCCTCCTTCCACCTGCTCTTCCAAAGGGACCCCAGTCCTGCCAGCGAGCTCAGTCTGTTGCTATGGAAATTGTTGTCACAAATGAAGACTTCCCAGCACGGCAGCGGTATTAAACCCAGACATTTACATATGCCTCTGGCTCCGGGGGAATTTGGGTCTCCTGGCTGAGCTCTGGGAAGGATGAGGCTGCTTTCCTCTTTCCTGCTGGCCAGGGACACAAAAGGTGGTGGAAGGGTCCTGTATGGGCAGCCAGGGAGCCCTTCCCAGTGCCCGTCTGCTGGAATGTCGGTCAGCAGCCAGTTCTGCAGCATTAATGCCTCCTCCTCCTCCCCCAAACACTCCAGCTTTCCCTCTGAAGTGCTGTGCACAGAGCAGCAGTGTCAGCAGCCAGGAGAGAGAAGTCAGGGAAGAGCACTGGAAATAAATGTGCAGGCAGGGCAGCTGTAGAAGCCAAACCTGCTGCTGGGGCTTGCAGCCTCCTGGGCTCACTGAGGGGATTAAAGCCTCCCCCTGGGAAGGGGTTTAGGGGTAACAGGAGTAATCCAAACATGGCATCTTCGCCTTCCTTCCCCCTAAGCATTGCTAAGTTTAGCTGTGTTGCTTCCAAGAAGAACTGCTCAGCCAAATCCCAGGGCCTGGCTTTGAAAATTTCAGCACGTCCCCTGTACTGCAGAATCAAAGCCTCTTCCCTGCTGAATACACCTTTGATCAGAACTGTGAGAAATATTTGCAACCATGTGAAACTTGAATGATTTGGGGTTTCATTACACACTTGAAACTCAGACCATTTTCATCAAAGGCATTGCTAAAGTTCACCAACCCTCCAACAGAAACTTTGATGCTTTATGGCTCGCATTTTGTGGAAAACTCACAGGTTTGCTGGACTTTTTATAAGTGAAGGTAGCTGAAAGTGGCTTTGACTGCATTTTGAGAACAGACACTCACAGAAAAGGCAGCCAGATGAATTTTGTTGCCTTTAGAGCTGCTGTATGCTGTCATCTGGCAATAAAGGGCAATCCTGCTGAAGCCAGCAGTCAGGGTTGTGGCTGTAGCTGGGTGAAAGGAGGCAGAGAATGCTGGTGTGGCTTTCCTCTGCTCTTCCCCCTGGGCTGGACATCCCAGCAGCAGCAGGGCTTGGAGTCAGCAAGTTTGGCATTTCTCAGTGCCTTGCCCTAGGTCAACCTTCCATTGGAGCACTTAGGGAGGTCTCAGCTTCCAGAACGTGGGACTCCATGAAGAACAACCTATGCTTGTCCAGGTTCTGTGCTCAGCAGGGTATTTTATCATCTCCAGTGTTCTGTGTCCCAGAACATCACCCACTCCTCACTCTCACACCTCATCAGTAAGTTTCCTCCTTTCTCAGTCTGCTCCAGTCAGAATTACACAGAATTAGGCTGGAAAAGACCTTTGAGGTCAAGGAGTCCAACTTGTGACCCAACACCACCCTGTCAGCCAGACCTGGAGTGCCACATCCTTTCCTTAAACACCTCCAGGAACATCACCTTCTCTCCCAGGGGGTGGGAGCTGTGACCTGTCCCTGCCTGTTCACAGGCCTCCCTCTCCCTCTCTCTAGCAATGAGATTCTCTGATTGCCAGGGCTCTTCTGGCCTCTGCTCATCCCACAAACAGCCTGGTCCAGGCAGAATGGGTTTTCCCTGTTCCTCTGTCCCTGGAGGGGAAGGGTGACCTCTCACCAAGCACAGAATTCTCCAACTACAGCACCGAATTGGTCCAGCTCAACTCCTGCTGCTAAGGAGCAGTGAGAGGTGTGAGGGGAAAAGAAGTTATTTACACTAAAGGGACACAAAGACATATCAAGGTTGGGAAAGGCCTCTAAGATTGAGCCCAGCCGTGAAGCAGAAGGATAAATGTTCTGTTTGCCATTTTCCCAGGCACTGGCTGTGTGTATGTTGTGTTTGCAAGTCTGTTCTCTCCTGCAGATCGCTGGCATGTTCAGAGCACTGTTCCCCACCTGGAGGCATTTGCAAACCTTCAGAAGTCAGCAGCCAGAACCTCTGCTACGTGCTTCCATCTCCCCATTTATTTTATGGATCTAACTTCCCTGTGCAAGAGGTGGAGCTTGCTAAGGGTTAACCCTTGGTCCAAAGGCACAGCCCTGATAAAACTGAAATGATCTCTTCTCTTCTGGTTTGGAAAGAGCTGGGAGAGTTACATCAGCATTACATGTGTCTACCTGAGAAGACTTTGCATGTTTAGATACAAACTTTTGATCCAAATGAACTATAATCCTTGGAAAATCACCTGTGTAGCTGTGATGCAACAAATGCTGCCTGAGGCAAATGCTGCTGGGGTGACACAAGGGCTGCCAGAAGTGTCCAGCGCATTGTGCTTCCTGTTCTAGGTGACTGCTAGGCCATTAAATGTGACTTTTGTCAAGATTTCATTATATTCCATAAGCCAAGTAGCAGGACTTGGATTTAATTGTGGGTGTGCATAGCTTGAGTTGGAGTATCATGCTTTGAAATGCAGCACTGGGTTTCAAATGTGACCTGAAATGGTGCCTCTGGTACTGATGGTGCTGGGAGGGCCCTGCTTGCTTCTTCCCCTACCTTTTCCTCATTATTTGACCACCTCACCTCACCTCACATGAGGCAGTGCATTACAGCAGCACTCCTCTGGTGGGAGCAGAGCTGTGAAGCCCCGGGGAGCACAGCAGCAGCCTGGATGTCCTGGTTGGGGCTCTGGATCACAAAACAGAGGATCTCTGACTCAGACAGGCTCCCCACTGTTGCCTTTCTCCAGTCTTAAAATTAAAACCAAAACATGGTTTAAGGGGAAAAGGGGTTTGTACCTCGGTGTTTATTTCAGGATCCTTGGGTACAGCACTTAGTCCAGGTGGAATGCCCCCAAAAAGGCATGAATTATTCTTCACACTGAAATACACACAATTATAGGCCTTGCAAAATTAACATATTTATCAAAGATTCTCTAATGAGAGGCTGGAGTGAACCCCTGTTCTGAGGAACTTTCTCCTTGGATGGGCTTATTTTACTTTACAAAAGTATGCTTTGGAGAGGCCCTTGGTGTCTGGGGCTCCCAGGATGTTTGCTCTCCTGGTTTAACAGTGCTGTGGGGCTGAGCTGAGTTCTCAGCCTTGGGAAGTTACAAGTGTGGGGCTAAAAACACTAAGAATACATAAAACTATATAAAAGGGTATGTAAGAGGGGTATAAAAGAAAAAGCAAATTCCATTCTGGCATCACCACAGTGCCTACTCCCAGAAGAAAAGGCAGCTGTGGCACGGTCACCAGGGTCAGCTCCTCTGAGGAGTCACCCAGCACAGGCTGGGGAAAAAATGGAGTGAAGGAGGTTCAGGATGAACTGAAATGTGGTGCTGCTGTCCCACAGCTCAGGTGTGCCAGGGTCCTGTCACTAAACCCATCCTTACCAGATGTGTCTGTGC
The DNA here is from genome assembly GCA_013400515.1 of Erpornis zantholeuca. Taxonomy (NCBI): domain Eukaryota; kingdom Metazoa; phylum Chordata; class Aves; order Passeriformes; family Timaliidae; genus Erpornis; species Erpornis zantholeuca. The sequence continues at coordinate 167,003 of VZTN01011668.1, forward strand.
TGCCAGCCTGGAGCACCCAGGGATTAGGAAACTGCCCCCAATGAGGACAGCAGGGGCAGGACCTCCCTGTTGCTGTGCAGACACCCAAAGCAGCCTTTTCCTTGTTTGGTGGAAGCAAAGCTACACTGACACTGTCCCTGATCCCCTCCCACTGACCCCTCCATCCTGTGCTGTGGGTGACCATGGCTTCATACGAAGCCAGATGTAGTAAATAAATAGCAAGTGAGTGGTAAGAGATACACCAGGTCTTACAAAAAGCAAATTCAAGGCTGAACTTGTTGAATCATTGCTGGACCAGGAAGGGAATCTCATTTCTACCAATGTCCACTCAGGGCACTGAACTCCTGGTGGATCCTGAGCTCACCTCCCTCAGAGAAGGACAGATGGAAGCCAGGTCGATGCTATGTTATGTGGACACAGCCAAAAACTTTCCTCTGGAGTCCTAATGACTTAAAAAATGTGGGGAAAAAATTTAAAAATTACTTTTTGGCCACATCTGACCAAGCTGACCACATCTGACCATTCCTGGCTGTGCTTTTATGTCTTGGAGATGCCCCTTCAAGAATGAGGATTTGTGGCTGATGTCTGCACACACACACCACACATGCAAACAGTGCACAAATATTATTGTGGATGTGTCTTTTTAATGTGTGGAAGCAGGAACCAGGACAAATAGTTCTGCAAATCTAAGAGCCTGGGGGTTGCAAGCAGCAAATGTAGAAGGAGAGGGATGTGGAAGGACCAGTTATGGCTGGTCAGGAGTGGGGAGCTGCAGAGGGACAGGGTCACCTCAGGGTGCTCTGGCAACAGAGGGGCTTTTAGCCCAGCAAGAGGGCAGAGAGCATCGTCTGACAGCCCACGGTGGCATTCAGGATGGGTGCTGGGGTTTAGAATCCGCACAAGGCCCTGCTGTCTCGGGTTCCTGTGGGTGGGAGCTGAGCTGGTGAGATCAAAGCAAGGCCTGGCTGCCTGAGCTGCATTCCTGCCACATCCCAGCCAAAAGGCAGGATTTGGCCAAGCAGGGGCTGACCAGGGAGGGAAGGAGAATGCAGCTGGGGAGCTGGAGAGGGAGGGAGAAGGTCAGGCATGCGGGAGGGAGGTGCTGAGACCAGAGGCGATCCCAAGACAGCGGGTTCCATGAAGGGCGCGAAGAGCGATTGGAATCCAGACCTGCAAACCAGGCCCAGGAGGGAATTTCTGAGAGAAGATCCAGCCCAGAAAGAGCTCACTGACACTTCCAGCCAGAGCTGCATCCCAGGAGGGAATTTGTGAAGGAAGTTCCAGCCCAGAAAGAGCTCACTGACACTTCCACCAGGGCCATGTCTCATGGGAGAATTTGTGAAGGAAGTTCCAGACCAGAAAGAGCTCACTGACACTTCCACCAGGGCTGTGTCCCATGAGAGAATTTGTGAGGGAAGTTCCAGGCCAGAAAGAGCTCGCTGACACTTCCACCAGGGCCGTGTCCCGGCACAGTGTCCGTGTGTCAGCAGCAGCCGGGGGCAGGGGAAGGACCTGGCACCCCAGCCGTGTGCTGGGAAGCAGGAGAGGGCAGGGGAACATCTTTTCTGCGCTGCTCACACAGTGCCGTGCGATGCCATCTGCGGCAGTTCGGGCTGAGGCCGCCCCGAGGGAAGCACAGCGTGTGTCTGGGCCAGGTTTTGTGTGGGTGTGCAGGCGGCGTGTGCGTGTGGTGCTAACGGGTGTGTGCAAACCATCCGGCATGTGTGAGAGAGAGCGAGGCACCCACAGCCTCCCTCCTCCTGCCAAGAGTTCCTGCCCCAGCTTATGCCAGAGGGAAGAAATTCAGCGGGAGCTCCAGGAAAAGCAGTGGGTCCGCTGGGAGCAGGGCACCCGTCAGGCTTGGAAATTAAATGGAAGCACGACAAATCTGGACCGTTCCTGCCAAAACCAACTTTCATTACTTTATAATTCAACATGTGTTACCAGCTCCTATTATTAGAAAGGCAAACTTCCTCCACTGTGGGAAGAGGCTGAGATGGAGCTTTCTAGTCCTCTGTAAGTTAATTACAGTACACATGTTAAAAGCAGCATCTGTCTTAGTCAATCTAGTTGATTATTGCAGCACTTTATTTTTAGTTGTTATCAAGGTGGAGGATGACACTGATATAAGTGGGGAGCTTTGCACAGATCTTGCTCAACCATGTGTTCTCCAAAACCAGATCTGGTGGCTCTCCTCTCCTGGAGCTGGGCCAGGCAAAGCCTTTGATGGAGTTGTAGGAGAAGAGTCCATGCAAAGTGCTTTGACTGTGGGGTTACAACAAAGATACCAAGGCCTGGCTGTGAAAATCAGCTGTGGAAACACCGGGGTTGGTGGCCCTGGGTGGTACTCCAGTGGCCAAAATCTTTGCTGCCTCACTTCTATTCTGAGCCCCCTCTGATGTAAATATTTCTGGCCTCGTGACTGAATGCTTTGATTTAACACATAACAGCTAAGTTCATGCCCTCATGTCTAATTCTGCTGCTGGTGTTATTTCAACTCCTGGGCAATGCGTGAGTGTCAGGGTGATGCTGACAGCACCAACAAAAGCATGCCAGGTGAGTTTTCCTTGGGAGCGTGGGAAGCTTCTCCTGAACAAATGAGAGGTCTTGAGGCCATAGCTAAAAGTTCAAAGTCTGGCAACAGCTCCCCACTCCTGCCGTAGGGCCAGTGAGCTCCTGTGGTGTTGGTGTCACGTAGGAGGTGTGGAATTAGCATTTGTGGTGTATTTGCATGCTCTTGGCTGGGAGGCTGGCACTGACACCATTCCCTGTGGAATGGAGACCTGGGGAAACCTTGGTTTGCTTTCTTTTTGCAGCACAAATGGCAAGAATCTGTCTCCTTCCCAAGCTAAAATGAACAGGAAAACAAGAAAGGGAAAATCCTGAAGAAACTCCCCCCCTCCCTTTGGTTTTTAGAGCAGCAGCACTTGGAAAGCCCAGGGAATGAGCAGTGTGGAGTCTGAAGGCAATGACTGTCCCCAGGGATGTTCCTCCTGCACCTGACCTGTGTTCTTATGGTCAGGAAACGTGGTCAGTGTGATGGAGAATGGAAAGAGTATTAACAGACCCTCACCAAATTTAAACCAGTGCTGCTCCACAGCGCTGTGCTTATTCCTGAAGGAACATTTCCAGAGGTCCTGGCTTCCTGAGCTTCTATCTGTAGGAAGCTGCTCACATCTCTCTGTGTGTGGTTTCACAGAGGTGCTGCAGGTGCCAGCTGAGGATTTGGTGTGACAGACACCTCGTGAAGCAGATCTGGTGCCTGTTTACCAGATCAAAAGGAAACCTAAATGGGCTGACACCTCCGTGTCCTGTAGCAGCACTGCAGGCTGATGCTGTCTGATAAGACAGCAAACTTCCCTGGGTTTTGTGCAAGGGCCACTACCAGTGAGGGTTTGTCACTCTTCTAATTCCTTTTTTTTTTATTTTGCCTTGCTCTTTATTTTCCTAGAATGACAGAGCAAAATGTAGCTGGAAGAGCGATGCCTGCCTTGTTCCTGTAAGGCTGGATGTGGAATGCACCAGGGTTATCTGAGGGGGACCATGATTCCTGGTGCTTCCTCCCCACCTCAGCAGGAGGAAATCCCCACCATCCTCACTTTTTCAGTGTCCTGGGCAGAGTGGGAGTTTCAGGCAGAGTTTTTCGAGGAGACCCTTGCACTGAATCAGGAGGTACAGCAAGGACCGTCCTTGCTGTCTAAACTCCTTCTCAGGGGAGTTTAAAGGATTAAACAGATATACCTGAACCTCTGTCCTGCAGGAATAAGGATGGCAAACGAGATCTGTTTATATAAAAATGAATTATTAATGATGATAGTGATTAGACCGAAAGATCTCCATCAGAATTATTTACTACACAGGGTTAAGTGTTACAACTATCATTATAGTACAGTGCACTGGTTTTGAAGCAATATTGAAGCAATTATATTAAAGATAGGAAAGCCAATTATGAAGTAGATTGATGTCCCTCACCCAGAGCAACACCCACAGGCAAATCTAACTCTGTTCTCTCTCACATGGAACCCCAGCAAGGATTTGTGGTCCTCATGTGATGGAGGGTGTGGTTTGATGTGGTAACAAGGACCCTTCTGGTGGTATCACAACTGAACCTCATCTCCAGGTTACTCTGCAGAGATGAGAGGGGAGAACAAACAGGCCAGGCCTGAAGAGAAGTTTTTTGGGTATTTCTGACTCAGCTGGAGCAGGGCCTCTTGAAATACTCTGAGGAGTGATCATGAAACACTTTGATGAGCCATGGGTTGGTTTCCAGGCAAAATGAAAGGAAATGAAGCTGGTTGGGAGGGGAATTCATGTCTCTTGGGACACCAGAAATGCAAGGTGGAGCAGCCCTATCTCCTTTAGTCCTTCTATTTAAATTGGGCCTGGCCTGCACACAAAGGGTATCTCTGGGATCAGCACCACGGAACAGCTGGAGCAAAGCTGGAGCCGCTGTGTCCAACTCCCACTGAGCACTGAGGCAACGAGTTTATTCTGAACCAGTAATGGCTGCGTGATTAGAGAGAGATATTTCTCAGTGGAAGATCACTTCCAAAGGTCACAGTTGCTGTGTGTTTACTCCCAGGAGGTCTGTGAAGCCACTCTGGCAGCAGGGATGGAGAACACCATGTCCTGGCTCCCTGGGGGATGCTCCCACAGCCCTGCCCAATGCTCCCCTCACTCCCTGCACCTCCAGCCTTGTGCTGGGTGACCTGAGCACCAGGGGAACCTGCTTTTCCCTGCCTCAGGTGGTCTGTGCTGGCCACGGCTCCCGGGGTGCCAGGCAGCAGCTCCTGGGGTCTGTGTTTTCGAGGGGCTGTGTTTGGGGAGCTGTGTTTGTTTGTGGGGCTGTGTCTCTTTGGGGAGCTGTGTCTCTTTGGGGAGCTGTGTCTCTTTGGGGGGCTGTGTTTTTGAGGGGCTGTGTTTGGGGAGCTGTGTTTTTTTGGGTGGCTGTGTCTCTTCAGGGAGCTGTGTTTTCGAGGGGCTGTGTTTGGGGAGCTGTGTCTGTTTGGGCCCAAGTGTTTGTTTGGGCTGTCCTTGGGGACTGTTACAGGGCTGTGTTTGGAGGATCTGTGTTGGGGGATTTATGTTTGGGAGAGCTGTGTTTATGGGGGCTGTGTTTGTTTGGAAGGGCTGTGTTTGGGGATCTGTGTTTGGGGATCTGTGTTAGAGGGCTTTATTTGGGGGGGCTGTGTTTGCAGGGCTGGGTTTGGGGATCTGTTTTGGGGGATCTGGGTTTGTTTGGGGATCTGGGTTTGCAGATCTGTGTTTGGGGATCTGTTTTTGGGGGATGTGGGTTGATCTGGGGATCTGGGTTTGGGGATCTGTGTTGGTTTGGGGATCTCTGTTTGGGGATCTGTGTTTGCACCTGAGCCCAGCACAGGACCTGCCCCGAGGCCCCTGCCCCGGATGCCGCAGGCAGTGAGTGACACGGTGAAAACACAGCTCAGCGTGAGCCTTTGTAGAGCTGCAGCCCAGGGCTGGAGTGTTCCAGCACACCCTGAGGGAGCCTTTTCCCCCCGACACGAGCTGGGGTTGCTTGCAGACACTCCTCACCCGTGGCTGCATCCCTGCCCCACTCCTCCCCTGTGCCGCCAGGTGAAGGCAGATGAAAGGTGGCTCCTCGCTCGGTAACAAATAACTTCCAAGCTCATCCCAGAGACTTTCAACTTAACTGCTGTCTTTGCTCCTTTCATGTCTCCTCTTTGTTTGGCGAGTGCACTAATGCAAGCCCCAAATAAGCATCTGCACTCATAAGACATGAACAAATAGGGGAAGGATAATAATATCCCAAGGTTTTACAGGACGGGTTAAAAAGGGAGCCAGACTACAGAGACTGCTCAATGGTGGTTTGCTTGACTGATGTTACAAAGGCAAAAGACAGAAAAATCCTTGGAAAATACCTCTGAGCAGTGATTGCTTTCTCAGAAAGCCCTGCAATTAGGCATGAAAGGAGTCCTCCCAAGCTTCTCAGATGCATTAAAGATGTTATTACGAAATAATTAGGCTACATGGAATAATTTGAGATCCACTCTGTCCCTCACTTCCCCATCTGTTGAGGTCTTTATGCAGAGCTCATGTAAAAGACCTTGGCAGCCCTGAGGCCATTCAGATGTTCCTGGCTCCAGGCTAAACTGGACGGGGAGGGTGAAATGAGCCTTGTGTGCCTATAACACATTGTAAGGTACAGCCCTGCACAGCCAGAGCCCTGCCAGCACTGACTCCCAGCCTCGGGGTCTGCCTGACACCTCGAGGGGCACCAGAGCTGCCTCCCCCTGCCCAGGTGAGTGTGCTGGCCAACATCTCCGAGCCTCTGCGGGGCAAGGCTGGATGAAGTCATTCTTAAATCCATTCAGCAGCTGATTGGTGTCTTCTCCAAGTCATCTTTGCCGTATTTACTCTGCTGCTGAGCATGGGAAGCCGGTGTTTTCTCAAGCAAATGTTATATGGGATTGTGTGTTTCTGGGAAACTAAAAGGAAAGATTTAGTAGCTCAAAACCCCATGATGGAGTCAGTGCTGAATTCGAGGAGTTTATTAGAGTAAGGCTTTGCTTTTCTTTCCTTACTGGAAGCTCCATGGGGACCCATGTCTTCCGGGAGAGGCCCAGTCTGTGTAATCCTTCCCACTGTCCCCGTGTCTGCTCAGCTTTTGAATCCCACACAGTCCAGCCAGAACTCTGCAAATGGCCATGTTTATTGACAAAAGTTGCACTTCGCAGCTATAAAAATTACTGAACCTACAGAAGCCCCATAAATGGAACTAACAAAGCCCCAGGGAACTAACAATTGGTATCATTTGACTCCTAATTCCCCTCTGGAAAAGATCCGGGTAGGGCACAATCAGTCTAAATATGGAAGGTGAGGGGCAGTTCTGTTCATCCCATGGAGCCTGAGCTCTGGGACTACACTTGTGGCTGCTGCTGTTTCTCAAACCACCAGCCTGTTGCAGCTTCTCTTTCTTCTGTCTCCTCCAAGCCCAGCATCAATTTGCTCCCAGCATGTGTTTAGTCTTATCCTTATGTTGCTATCCCAGACTTTAGCCTAAATTTCCCCACTTTCAGTGTGAACTCAGGGATCACCTCCTCCGAGGAACCACTGAGGGAACTGGCAGATGAAGTTCCTTATCCACTATTCATCACATTTGAAAAATCGTGGCAGCCAGGTGAAGTTCCTGATGACTGGGGGAAAAAAAAAAGAACATACAATTCCCATTTCAAGAAACAGGAAAGTGGAAGACCTGGAGAGCTGCCAGCAAGCCAGGATCCCAAGGTACCAGTGAGGTATCCAAGCACAACTGCTGTGTTTGAGGAGGAAGTTCTGTGTTGCTTCCTCTGCACTCCAATGCTCTGCATCTCCAGCTGCACTGGATGATCTTTCCCCAGTGCATTCCCATTAAGGGCAGTGGTGCAGAACCCGGGGTCCTTGCACGGGGTTTGCACCCTCATGGGTTCAGTGGGCTGAGTTAAAAACAGGGTTTGACACAAAGGATTTGACTTGAGGGGAAAAATAGAGAAGTTTCTTGCTGGGATTTGTTGCTAAGGAGATCTGTTACGGACCAAAGGAGATGTGCAGGTTCCCTGATCTGATATTTTCTTTCATTCCTTGAACTCCACTGAACTCTGTGTATTGTCAAGCGTTTCTTTTGTAAATGCATGGATTAATTAGCGGCAGGACTTAATAAATGTCCTGAGAAAAACACTGTCTGCCTTCTGCCTTTAATGTAAAGTCTGTTTGACAGGAGCTTTCAGGAACGTTTGCCTGGTGACTCATCTGAAGCACAGGGGGGAGCTTGCATTCCCATTTACCTCGCTGGAAAATGATCCCTTCCTGTTGGCGTGTGAGCTGTGTTTGATGGCTCCTTTGAAAGGAAACTTCATCCCTCCAGACGATCTTTAGTCTTCAGGGCAGGACTGAGTCATGCCTAAGCTAGGTCCAGCCTTCTTCAAGGCAGTGGTGATGCTCCCAAGCCTTGGGATGGGAACTGGAAAGGGTTTGGTATACCAAACCCTCCATGGAGCTGCTCAGAGCTGTGGGATCACTGACAGGACTCTGGGTGGTATTATCCCTCCTCTGGGACAGTTCTGCACAGCTTCAGGGAAACTTCTGCTTCATCCAAGAGAAGAAGTCTATCTCCAGTTGAGAAACCAGGTCCTGGAGGGAGGAGAAGACCATTTGTCTTCTGTTCAACTGTGCAGAGGTCCAACAAAAGGCAGAGGAGCAGCTCAAAGCCCTTCCCACGCTGGAATGGGATGGGATTGAGGACCAGGCACCCTTGGCTGGGCCCCGTGGGACAGGGACAGTGAAGGAGGGGCTCTCCACCTCGCTCCTGTTCCCTCTGGGTCTCACAGAGCTGGAGGACAATAGCACAGAGCTGCTGTCACGAGGACTGGCAGGCTGGCAGGGGCTGGCAGGCTGGCACTGGAGTCCCCAGCAGCAGGGACTGAAGTCCAACCCTGGCAATTCATTATTCCAAGGTCCCAGATCACCAAGTGACCATTCCAGCATGACTTGCCCGAGAAAGCTTGGTATTAGTTTAGATGAAGGACATCAGTTTCATCATCAAAAGGGCAAGAAACCTTTCTCTTTTTTCTCTCTCTGCCTTTTTTTTTTTTAATTCCTTTTAATGAAAGCTGCGAGTCTGAAACAAAGAACAAAATCCACGGGGATGCCCTAAACCCTCGGAACTTGTGGATTTTATCCATGCTTGAACATTTTGTGTTTCTCTGCCTGTGCAAAACGAATTGAAGGTTTCAATCCGGCTCCTGGTGGAAAAGGTGCTCCCATCACTACTGGCACTAATTGGCTCCCTTGTTAGCAGCTCGTTGAGAAGGTGAGCAGCGAACTCCACGCAAGCTGAACCCTCAGCAGCTCCCGGGGAGGCAGCTCCGGGTGTTTTGCCTCTTCCAGGGAACACCAGCCGTCATTTTCCAGGCCTGCCAGCTTAGCATTAAATTCCCTTAAATCTCGTTGGCGGCGGCAGCGTGCCCCGGACGGATGAGCTGAGCTGTGAGAGATGCAAAGGAACGTGAAGGGAAGGCTGCGCTGGCATTGCCCAGGGTTAATGCAGCAAAGAGGGACCCACACCTGCAGGGCTGGATGGCCAAGGGATCACAGCTCTGCCTGCAGCAAAGGAAGAATATTCATGGGGAAAAAAACCCTCGGTTTAGGCTCCCCTACAGCTGGAGGAAGGCGAATGGCACCTGGGAAGTTGCTCTGTGGTGACTCCAGTGCTTCATCCATCAGTATTAATAGTAACACATAAAGCTGGGGCTTGCATATTATCTCCCAATGAGCAGGAGCCAGACACTGGGTTCCATGTAATTTAATTTCAATTAGTGCACTGGAGCTTTTTACAGAATGGACTGCATATTCTTCTGCAGTTACTCGCAGACTATTAAATACAACGTGGAAAAAATTTTATGTAAATGAGAATTATCTTATTGGCTTTAGTATCTTTCTCCCTTTCCCTTCCCCAGGTAATTGGGTAGGAAGGTGCTGGAGGAAAAAAAAAAAAGCAGGCAATGGGAAATGTGAATAATGAAACCTCTGCAGCATTGCCTCCTATTAGATGCAGGAGCCCAAAATATATGTGTGTGTCAGTTTAATTTAATTTGCTGTTAATTAGCTTAAATGGCAGTCTTACCTTCATGTGCTTTCACTGCATTTCTGTCCAGGCTCTCATTAGGCAGCAGGATAAAGCAGGTGCTTGTTAAAAATACCAGAAGTGCCTATTTACAGTACAAAGCTGCTCCCAGCACTTGTGGTGAAGGAGCTGAAGTCTGGTCCCTGGGAGAGGGGAAGCAGCTCCTGCTTTCACAGGCTTCCACACTAGAACAGTAATTCCTGGTATTAATAAGACAAGAATTTAAAATACAAGGTGCAGCAGCAGAGAGTCATGGTGTGGTTTGGGTGGGAAGGATCCTCAAAGCCCAGCTCATCCCACCCCTGCCATGGCAGGGACACCTCCCACTGTCCCAGGCTGCTCCAAGCCCTGTCCAGCCTGGCCTTGGGCACTGCCAGGGATCCAGGGGCAGCCACAGCTTCTCTGGGCACCCTGTGCCAGGGCCTGCCCACCCTGCCAGGGAACAATTCCTTCCCAATATCCCATCCATCCCTGCCCTCTGGCACTGGGAAGCCATTCCCCTTGTCCTGTCACTCCAGACCTTTGTCCAAAGTCCCTCTCCAGCTCTCCTGGAGCCCCTTTAGGTACCAAAAGGCCACAATTATATCACTCCAAAGCCTTTTCCCCTCCAGGCCAAACAAGGGTGATTCTCCCAGCCTTTCCTCATCAAGGTGTCCCATCCCTATAAATCCAGTAAATAAATAGGTGTGTAGCTCTCTCCAAAGCCAAGTGGACAGCAGGCACTCAGAAAAATGCCTGGAGGATTTAAATGTTAGCTTCCCACCTAGTTCCAGTTCATGTAGAGAATGACACCTCTACAGGGATATGGAGATGTCTTTGAGTGCAAATCATTCAGAAACAAAGTTCCCAATTATTTAATTCAGGCCAACGAAGGAAATGTAAAATCTAGGTTTGATTTAAATCAGCCTGGATGAACCTGGGAGAGAAAGAAGAGGTGGGAGAGAAGCAGCAGAGATGGAAAAGGGCACCGAGAAGGAATGCAGCGTAGGGGAGTGTGCTTTCAAATATTGATATGGAGAAGGTATAAATAGAAACAAGCACATGCTTGTGGAGCTAATAAAGGGCTTGTTTACAAGTGAGCAGAGAGGTTCATTAAGAACAGGAGTGAGCACCTGCTCTGAAAATAAGGGAAACACTTGATGAAAGCACAGAGAGGGTGGAGAAAGGGATTTGAGGCCAAATGTGCTCAGTAAAGAGAAAAGTTCAGCACCTCTCATGGTTCCCTTCAGCAGTTGTGTGCAGGCTCCCAGTCCATGGCAGGGCTTCACAGGAGAGCACACTCCAGGGCAGAGCAGTGGGGCTGGCACAAGGAGTTCAGGAGCAGAGGCTCTGGTTCTCACTACTTCATTCCAATGAGTCTTAAATCCAAGCAAAGAAAACAAATAGCTCATTTCTTATTTTCAATTCAGCTGCTACTCCAGTTTTGGTTGTTTGTTTCACTTTATCTAGCTCCAACTGGAAAAAAAACACAGGCAGGGAGCAGAGTCTAAACTCCCTGGCAGATGTCCTGCTTCCTCTGTCTCCAGCTGATGTCTTCAGCCCTGCAGGGGTGGGGGATTAGGCTGTGGTGCCATCATCTTAAATCCTTCCTTAGGTTCACCTTCACAAGGATGCCTGACCAATCCTTCAGGAGCAGATGCAATGGGGCTGTGAGACTTCGAGGAGGGAGGATGATAGGCAAATAACCTCAGAGAGTCACAGAATATGACTGGAAGGGACCCAAAGGGATCACCCTGCACAGGACACCCCAGGAATTCCACCCCATGCCCTGAAAATAAGTGTGGAGGTGAGCATGGACTGTGAGAAAGAAAATCCATCTCTCTCCTCTGACCTCTCTCCAGAAGAGCTCTCTGCAGCCTGCCCTCCATCCTGTCCTGGTGCCTGTTTCTCTGACCTGACACTCATTTTTCCCCTTTTTTGCTTAATAGGAGTTGGGAAAGACACGTAGGACATGTCCTGGTGTCCCCACAGCATCCTTGCTGTGGGAATTGTCTGCCCAGGGACTTCCTGCCTCTTCCCAGGAAGAGGCTCTGCAGCACCCCTCCAGCACCCCCACACCTCTCACCTGGTGAAGAGGGACTCCTCTGGAGTTTGGTACCAGTGAAAGACAAGAATGCTTCCCTGTTAAATGGAGAAATCTCCTTTTCCTCCCTGCCAGCCAGCTCTGCCTGGGACAGACTAAGAAAATACTTCGGGAGAGCTGTGGCTGCTCCTGGGAAGGGCTTTGCCACTGCTGCTTGGCTCACCAGGCTCTTCCCCAGCTCACCTGTAGGCTGGCATTTGGGGTCAGGATAAGCAGGGCCCGTGGCTGGAGAGCAGCCTAGAAGGAAGCATTTGCTTTCCAGGGGGAATGGTTCAGTATTCCTTGGTGGGAGGCACTGCCCTGGGGAGCAAATTCTGAGTGGGAGGGCTGATGTCTGAGCCCTCCTTTCTCCTGCACTGAGGGACAAGGATGTTCCCTGCCCAGAGGTGACCTCTGCCTGCTCCCTGGCCAGGTACAGCTGTGCCAGCCCATGCTGTTCCCCCAAAGCCCTGAGGACTATCCAGCAGATATATCTGGACAGTGAGTTCCACACAGCTTGGTCCTGCTCCTGGGAGCAGAGCACCAAGGCCTGGAGCTCCTGCTCAGCTCCTGCCTCAGCTGGAGCTCTGCAGAGGGATGGGAGCCCAGGCTTTGACCCTGGGAGCTGGTTCAAAGAGCTGCAAGCCCTCCAGCCCATCTCTCCTGGCCTTGTGCTTCCCCTCCCCGTGCAAATGCCCCCCACAAACCAGCACACACTGTCTGTGCCCCCCTCCTCCTCTCCTGGGACTCTCCCAGAGGTGTCTGTCTGCCTCGGGAGGGAGGAGCAGCCCTGCCTGCCCAGCACTGGCTGTTCCCACCAGAGGAGAGGCTCCCTCGCAGTAGCTGTGCCCAGTGTCTAGCACAAAGTGCTCCTGGTGCCATCAATCACCTGTGTCTGCTCAGCAAAGGGATTTTGCACAGTTTTTGCCACTTTGAGCACTTGGACAGGCTTCAACTTGATTTAACTTCAAGGGAAGCAGTGGAGGGGAAGGTGCTGATCTCCATTTCCAGGTGAGGCCAGACGAGGAGATGGAATGAAGCTGTGTCAGGGCAGGTTCACAATCTGTCACAATCTGTCACAAGCCATGAGGAGGTGAGGCTGGGCTTGGCCTTCCTGCACATTCCCATCGGGATGAGTTTGGAGGGCAGATGGAGAAGGAGCTCCTTAAGAGCCCTGCTGTGAGGATGAGGAGTGAAGAGCCCATTTGTTCAGTCTGCCAGCATGATCTGATTTCATACTCCGTGTTTAGCAGAGAAGCTGTTTCCCCTTGAGCAGAGTTATGCACTTTGCAGCTCCTTCTTTAAAACGACTTAGTTATACATTTGCTCCACGTTATTTTGAATTCTCTTGAAGATCAAGGACACTATAAAGCCAGCAAGATAAAATTAGCATCCAAGCTGTAGCCTTTGCTTGGTATAAGAAATGCAGATCAGCTTCACTTGCAGTGAATGCTGGAAGGTGAATTTCATTTATGTCTCCCTTCAGCAGACCCAGTTCTGCCATCCCTGTTTGTTTTGAGTGCCACCACAGCCCCTAAGCTGTCCCAGTATTTCCATACAGCTGCTGCCAGAGAAAGTATCAGCCCACAAGATAGAATCTTCAGCTGATAAGAAATCAGTTTGTTCAAAATCAGTTCTTATCTCCTCACGGTGTGATCCCTGGGAGTTTCAGCAGGGGAGCAGTCAGGCTGGGTTTGTTTGTGCACAGCTCACCAGGTAGCATCAGGCCCAGCACCAATGCTGGGGGATTAAAAGGCTTTTGGAGAGGAGATTGTGGTTGGAGAAGAGCCCAGGAGTGACCTAAAGATGGGACAAGTGCTCTGAAGTGGGGGCTGTAATGGCCTGTGGGTTTGGGTGGTGTCCATGCTCATGGCACATCTGCTCTCAGAGGGAAAAGGGGGTGCTGGAGGCCATTTCAGCACAGCAGAGAGATGAACAATCTCTGGAAGAATCAAGGCACATGTTGAAAAGGCAGATGAACCATCAGGAGGGTTGGCCAGAGTGACTTTACTACCTCTCAATCTCTTCTCCTCAAGGCAGATTTCTTAGGCAGGTGCTTCTCAGGAGTTTCAGAGAATCTCAGATTGTCTCGAGCTGGAAGGGACCCTCAAGGATCAGCAACTCCCTTGTCCTCACAGGAATACCTAGAACTAAACAGAGGATTAAGAGCATTGTCCAGGTGCTCCCTGAGCTCTGGCAGGCTGTGCCATGACCATTTATTTCCCTAGGGAACCTGTTCCAGGGACCAACCAGAGAAAGAACCTTTACCCAATGTCCCACCTGAACACAGCTCCTTGTTTGGTATTGATGCCTTAAATGGCTCCCTAGAAACAGAGAGCAGACAGGAATAAAGGAATAAAGGTGGGATTTATTGGAAAGGCCTTCAGGTGCACACTTTGGGGTCCAGAGGCTCCTGCCTCAGTGGATCCCAAAATGGACTCCTTAGATCACGAGTGCTTCCCACTTTTATAACAACATAAATTCACCAACTAGAACCCAGCCAATGATGTTATTTCCCCCAAGCCTGCCCTCTTCTTCCTATGATGAAGGTTTACAGTTTTTGTTTCTAGGTGTCCTTGAAGGCCAAGTTAAAGGTTTTGTTATGTCTGTCTAAGCACAGAGAACAGCATAAGAGAACAGCATTTAACAAGCTACAAGAAACTTCATTTACACTAGCAGTACAGGATTTGAAAAATATAAAAGTTAAAACTTAAGGCATCACTATCACCTGAAAGAAGAGATCAGCACCTTCCCCTCCACTGCTGCCCTGGGAGCTGAACCAAACTGAGGCCTGTCCAAGTCCTCAAAGTGGCAATAAGTGAGCAAAACCCCACTGAAAGTACCAGGCATCCAAGGAGAGGATCTGCCCAGCAGCACTTTGGCACAAGGTGACCCTTTCTATGCATTCAGTGCAGGGTTGGAGCAGAACTGGCCATGAAATCCTGAGCAGAAATTCGAAATTTAGATCCTAATTTTTTTTCCTTTGGCCACCATCAGAGCCTTTACCCATCATCTGCAGCCTCCATCTCTCTTCCTGTGGGCCTGCTGGTGACAGGCCCTGTTATCTCTTTGAAAACAGAGCCAGAACTGACAGCCTTCGCAGCATGGGCCCTGTTAGGTCTCTCGGATGAAGTGTTACCTACTCAGCCTGGACCAGCAGGTGACTGGAAGTGCATCCACACGATCCAGACGGGAGCTGAACCCTCTGGGCTCGGCACCTCTCTGTCCTGCAGCTCAGGAGCTGAAGCACTGACCCCAGAAGTAAAGGTTTCTTTAGAATCTGGCACATCCTAATCTTTTATTCATGGTGGGTCATCCGTGGTGACAAAGAGTCAAAGCAGGAGGAGGAGGAGGAGAGATTAGAACAGCTACAAAACTGCCTAAAGATGCAGATGGGATCTCAGAGGGACAGTCAGGATTAAGAGACCCGATTGTCAAAACTGGCAAATTGCTTTAAATGCTTTATGTTCACAAATTCTGCACCCAGAACCTTAGGGGCAGCTCCATATTTCCAGCAAATGAATTCCCCTGAAATAAGGGAGGTATTTTCTGTCTCTGTGCTTGCAGGTGTTTGAGAGCAGCTCTGAGTTTTTGCACAGAATTTGAGGTGATTTACTAAGATCTAAGTCGGGTTGTCAGTGAGCATAACCGGCTGTCAGTCCCTTGATCTTCATTGATTTGTATCCATTTATGCCAGCTCAGGATTATTCACTCAAGAAGATGCCTCTGAGTACCCAAGCTTTAAAGCCCAAGTTGGTTTAATTGGGCTCTTAGGTAAAGTGTTTCATGTTTCCAAAGTGAATACTCAGTAGGATGAACACAAAGACACTTTCACAGGGTTACTGATACAAGCTTAAAAGTAGCTGTTTTTCAGGGAATTGTGCTGCCATTTGTGCTCATGGATTTACAGCGAGCCAGCAGGAAACAAGGCAAACATGATCCATCTGGAACCACTGGCACCCCCTCCACTCCATGCCAGCCACCAGGCAGATCAGGATTTTAAATAGGATCAAGTCAACTGCAGCAACATTCTTTGTTTGGGAAGTTAATGTTGGGCATGGAATTAAAGATGGAAACGTGCCACAAACATCCTGATGCAGAATTTGGGTCTTTGTATCCAGATCCTTTTGTTTGTCTTGATGCCTTAGGTTTTAACTTTTCTATGTTCCCAGCCCTGCACTGCCCAGTGTCACTCTGCAGTTCCCTGGAGCTCGTTCAGTGCTGTTCTCTCATGCTCACACACACACAACAAAGCCTCTCCAGCTCTCCAAGGACACCCAGACCCTCCTAGGCCCAACAACTGCAAACCACAATCTTGGGGACAGGGGGGCAAGCTTGGGCAAATTCCATCCTTGCCTGGCTTCTGCTTGGGGAATTGATGCTGAGATCCAAGTGGGAAGAACTCGGGAGCTGTCCTTGTCCATGTTGGGATGCACTGAGGCAGGAGCCTCTGGAGCCCAGAGTGTACCTCTGAAGGCCTTTCCAACCAATCCCTCCTTGATTCCTTTATTCCTGCCTGCTCTCTGTTTCTAGGGAGCCATTTAAGGCATTTCCTATTAGAGGATTAAGCCTGATGGTGAATTTTAGCTCTGGAGCCAACTCTGGAGCTAACTTCTGCAAAGCCTGAAGGATTTGGGAAGCTGGATCCAGGCTGATGCCTCTTGAATTTCCTGGAGGCACCAGAACCCTGTGTCCTCATTCCCAAACCCCAGGTACTGGCTCAGGGAGGATGCTCTGCTTGTGGAGCAGCCCTGCCCTGCCTGAGGATCTTGCTCAGCCCTGGCACAGGTGAGCTGTGACCAGCAGGGCACTGTCCCTGCACACAGGGACAGGCAGAGCTGATGGAAGGATTCCTGTGGGTACAGTCAAGCCTCTTTCTTCCTAGGGAAAAGGATAAAGTCCTTACAGACCATGGATGTCTGGAATTCCCAGAAAGCTGCAGCAGTACCTGCAGTAAGGTTTTCTGCCTTACTGTTTTACACTGAGGGCAACATTTCCAAGGAAAAGACAATCAAGGGTGATCAGGACATGTCACCTTCCACTGTGAGAGGCTTTCATTTGTGAAACACACAGAAAATTAAGGACCCTTCAGTTTTCCTGCCATCTCTTCCACAATTAAAACAGAAGAGGAGGGATTGTATTTCACCTCTCTAACATCTGTCTAAACCCCCCTGAAATGGTTTGCTGCATCCTCGAGTTACTCTTATTTGAGGCTTCACACTTTTCTTCCTGCTGTTATTTTACATTTCATTATCTCAGTGTTTCCAGATGAAAATAGTCCCACTCTGGCAAATCACTGGATGTTTTTCCTCTGCTGCAAACAGGTTGCTTCCCTGCCCCTCCTCAGCATCCAGCCCCTGGCTGCAGCAATATCCCTTTCATTAGGTGGATCAGGAGCATCCTGCATCCTCTGTGTTGGTTTCCCCCCAGATGCTGGGATTGATGGGATGGAAATTTCCATGAGTTCTGTTACCTGCCCTAACACAAAATGCAGACACATGTGGGTGCATTCATACACTGCTTGTCACCTCCTGCTTCCAAGCTGATGTGGAAGCTGTAGGGAAAAGACAAATGGTATTTGCCAGTTAGGTCTACTAATTACAGGACGTGGTTTGGGGAGGAAAAAAAAAATTGTTTTCACTTGCAGTCTCTCCAATCTGTTTTGAATTAGGAGACACTTAGGATTAGAAAGTGTTTTCTCATTAGAACAAATGTCACAGATTTAAAAATCTCTTCATTTAAATTCCTCCTAATGTTCTTTGGCTTGAATGAGTGAGCTCTTAATGTCCGTTTTAATTAAAGCATTTCTGTGGGACTTCAGCCTGGGCACCTAATGACAGCAGGTCTTGGGAAGTGGAAGGGCTCCAGCTAAGAAGGGGAACTCCTGGATGGCAGCTCCAGCAGAAACTCTTCTTTTGGGGCATTTTAGGGGAAAGTGCTAAAAGCACACAAATTAAGGTCTGCCTAAGAAATGATGCCACCCTTCCAGTGGGCAGAAACACCACAGGGTTTGGGAGGCACTGCCTGGCTTTGCAAAGGGATTGATCTGTGTTTCCCAAGCCACTTTGAATTTTTCTCTTTTTGCTGCTGTTCTCCTGCCACCAGCAGGGTCACTGGGCTCAGGTTTAGCACCCTGATCCTGCTTCCAGACCCCTCCTCTCCCCACCCACTGCCCCCCATGTTTCTCCTTCCTATTCAGGTGAAGGTTTGGTCCTTCCCCCTCTCCTCAGCAGCTCCCATGGTGCTGGATCCATTTATCAATGCATACCCACAGGAGTTTCCAGTGAGCAGGACCTCGACAGCTTTTTCAGGAAAGAAACCCTCTGAAACACCAGGTTTCACCAGGCAGGTATCTGTGGCACTGATGCCTTTTGGGACTACCTAAGAACAGAGGCCAGACCAAATGAAGAGGATAAAAGCAGTTCTGTTTACTGAAGGGCCTTCAGGTACATTCAGGGCAGGCAAAGCCCCCAGGGCTACACCCAGAAATGGACAATGGCTCACAGGTTTTCATGCTTTTATAGCTTTGGTCCATTTGCAGATGGAGGTTAATCCTCCCATTACAGCTCCAGGTAATGAAGTTGTTCACCCCAAGTTTGCTCCCCCCAAGTCACTTTAGTTTACATTTCCCGGGGCCGAGGCAGGGAGGTGTCTGTGATTCCCAGGCCTGGAGAGGAATTGTTTTGTCTGACCAAGATGGGAGAACAGCAGCTAACAGGCTGTGGGGAGTTTAGAGTTATACCCTAAAGAATTGCAGGATCACAAATACATGAAAAATATAAAAGCTAAAATCCTAAGGCATCAGGGCACAGGAAGGCAGGAAAGTGCTGCAGAATAAATGCATCATTGGATGCACATCCCTGGCCTGGAGCATGGCAGAGGCAGTGGGAAGCATCCTGGTGGGGAATTGGATTATCCAGCTCCTCAGTGTTGTTCTTTTCCAGCTTGGACAGCCCTCACTTCTCTTTCCCTGGAGCAGCCTGGGACAAGAAGGCTCTGCCTCACCACGGGACTGCCATCCAGGGGGATCCAAGGAGAGAAGGACCTGGAGGCCAAGAGCCATCAGATGGTGGGAGCAGCACGTGGACACAGCTTCTTTATAGGCAGTGTAGGTGTTGAAAAAACAAACCAGAGAGGCAAATCTCACTGCTGGAAATCACACAGCTGGGGAAAGGCAGGAACCTCGCCTGGGCTCACCCCAGTGGTGTCTGGCTCACACCCTCCCTCCTTCAGTGACAAATAAATCTGGAGACAGTTCATAATGAAAGGCTATTAAGATAAGATTTAGTCTTTATTGTTCTCATGCTTCCTGCATTTGTCAGGCACTTGAACCAAACAGAGGAAACACCGACCTGGGAAATGCTGCTGATACCCAGAGATTTATGGGTGCTTGTGCCCAGGCACCACCTGAGGGATGAGGAGCTACCTGGGCAGGTCTGGGATGCATGATCAGTGTCCCTGCTCCTCTCCCTCAGGACTCTCATTTAAAGCAGTCATCTTCACTTGGTAACTCATAAACAGCATCACTGCTGGAGCTGGGCAGCATTTCTGGGCCAAAAAGTACCTGGACAGACAAAGTGTTGTTTTCAGGAGGAAAATCATAGAACTATGGAATGTGTTGTGTTGTATGAGACCAAAATATCATCTCAGTCCCTCCTCCCACTGTCCCAGGCTGCTCCAAGCCTCATCCAGCCTGGCCTTGGACCCTTCCAGGGATGCAGGGGTAGCCACAGCTTCTCTGGGCACCCTGTGCCAGTGCTGTTTAACCACCACACTTCAAACAGATTGGTTTATTTTTAATGATTCTTGGAAGTAATATTCTTTATTTGCTTCCCCTTCCCCAACACATGAATTGTTTCTCTGTCTTGTCAGAGAAATCCTGTTTGTGCTGGCTCCCATTCAGGGCCTGGGAGTTGCTGTGTGTTCTGCTGAGGTGGGGGGAGTGCTAAGGAGCAAATCTTTGATTTCCTCAATGTAACAGTAAGAAAAACATATGAAAATAAGCATAGGTTTTGTTTTCAGCACATTTTCAACTGCATATAGTGTGCAGACCCTGGAAGAAAAGGCACCTGGATATGCACAGGGAATGGGCACGGCCCCAAGGCTGCCAGAGCTCCAGGAGCCTTTGGACAACACTTTGAGGCACAGGGTGGGATTGTTGGGTGTCCTGCACAGGCCATGGGGTGGTGCTGGATGATTCTGGGGGCTCCTTCCAGCTCAGGATATTCTGATCCATGATTCTGTGATTCTTTGGCAGGAGTTACTGAGGGGGAAACGTGCAGCCCTTGCTGAAAGAACCACGGTACCGATAGAGCCACCTGCGAGGCACCTGCCTTTGGAGATCATGTTCACAGAGTTTTCCCTCCTTTAACATGAAGTGGATGAGCCTCAGCTCCCCCCCTTCCAACATCCTTTTATTGCTTTTAGACTGATTTTGAGATGGGATGGAAAAAGAAACCTGAGAGAGGTGAGTGCCAAGGTCAGCGCTGCTCACCCAGCTCTGTCATCCCACTGAGCTCAGAAATTGGTGTTAACACCTCCTGGAAAGAACAACAAATAGAAAAGGAGAAGCTTGCTCAGACTGGGAAGCAGAGCCATTACTGGGGCAGCCACAGTCGAGAAGGAGTCTGGCACAGCAAATCCAGCCCAGTTCCAATGCCTGTTCAGCCCAGATGTGATCCCAGCCCTTGGCAGCATCCTGGTCACCTCCCAGGAGCCTTTTTAGGCAACTTATTTTCTGTAAACATCACAAAGCACCTATGTATTTCTTGTTCCTCTCCTATTAGAAATCTGCTTTGGCAGAGTGCTCTTTTTTATTTTACTTTTTTTATTTTGCTTGTTCTTAAACAGCTCCTTAGAACAGGGCTTTGTGGTGTGGAAAGCACAAATCAGTTCAGAGCCTTTCACCTGCACCCCCCAGCCCTTCCACTTATGATTCCCTTCAGTGGGATTCACAAGATCTATTATTGCTGCTGTAGATTGGCCACGGTGTGACTTTGGAGAAAATTCTTTCTATGTTGACACTGTTGCTTCATTGTTATTCTTTCTGTACCAGTGAAACAAAATGAAAAATTCATTAAAACAGAGGAAAAAAAAAAAAAAAGGAGGAAAGAAACCCACTGGTATTACTCCATCTCCCAGCACAAAAATGAAACGTGGAAGATTGAAAACAGGGTGATGGGAAGGGAAGGGTGAGAGGGTTAAATGTCTGAAGGATCCAGCCACACGCAGTGTCTGGGACAAACATGTCAATAAAAAGAATAAAAAGGACCTCTCATCTTCTCAGGGCCCCACTATCAAATCAGGAGCCAGGGAAGGGTCTCACAGGTGGACATGTTTCCTTAGGGAAGTTTCAGCAGGCAGTGACCCCTTGGAGGAGCTCTGGGAGCTGCACCATGGCCCCAGGGAGCTCCCCAATCTCTGGAGCTCTGCCCTCAGCCCTGCTCTCATGGAATCACAGGACAGAAGTCCTGAGCTGGGAGGGACCCCCAGGATCACCCAGCCCAGCCCTGGCCCTGCACACACACCCCAACAACCCCACCCTGGGCATCCCTGGCAGTGCTGCCCAAACGTTCCTGGAGCTCTGGCAGCCTCGGGGCTGTGCCCATTCCCTGGGGAGCCTGGGCAGTGCCCAGCACCCTCTGGGGATGAACCTTTCCCTGCTCTCCAGCCTGACCCTGCCCTGGCACAGCTCCAGCATTCCCTGGGTGCTGTCCCTGTCACAGGGCAGAGATGGGAGCTGCCCCTCAGGAGGAGCTGCAGGCCCTGATGAGGTCTGACCTCGGCCTTCTCCAGCTGAACAGACCAAGTGATCTCAGCCATCCTCCTATGGCCCCTCCAGGCTCTCCCAGCCTGGCAGGACCCCACACTCTCCCCTTTCCAGCTGGGCTGGCACCCCCAGCCCCCACATGGCCCCAGGTCCCCACAGACATCCCCTCTAGTCTGGTTTGCCCCATTTCCCCGAGCAGGGAGGCAGGGGCAGGAGGTGGCAGGGAGGGGACAACTGGGGCACAGACAGACTCTGCTGGCAGTGGGGGTCTGGAACCAGCTCCCCACCACATGGATGCTCTGGGGGGCTCCCAGTGCCTCCTTCTCTGGAGATGGAGGTGGTAATGGAGGACTCTGTGCACAGCCCTGTGTTGACTTCTCCCAGGACCTTCTGAACTTCCCAGTCTGCAGCCCCAGGACACCTATTCAGGATTGGAGGGACAGATCCAATGGGAGGGCACAGCAAGTAGAGCTGGGCCATGCCCTGGAGCTCCTCTTGCCCACAGGAACCTCAGCAAAACTGCTGTGTGTGGTTCTTCAGCCTCAGAGCAGTGTGGGACTGTTCAGGGCACACCAAGGGATTTGGAACAGCAGATCCTCAGCTCCGCAGGCTGGAGGTCCCCATCCACTTTTTCCTGGGATGAGGCAGATAAGGAGCATCTTCTGTGGGCTCCTCACATGGAATCCCAACACCACCCCAGGTGCCTTGGTGCTGGGAAGGGCTTTGGGGTGGTGTCCCACATGATCCTGGCATTCTGACTCAGCACCTCCCAGTCCAGACAGGTGGCTTTGTAAAGGCTGGATGAGACCTGGGCTGCAGGGAGATTAGGGATGGGTTGGACTCTACCTGGGTGCCAGTTACAAGGGGCAAGACCCCTTAGGGGTCCTTCCTGGGACCTGCCCTAATAGCCATAGCCCCTGAAAAGGGGACAAAATGTACCCTCAAAATGAGACCCTGAGTGTCCCTTACAACCTGAGCTCTCCCAGGATCTTGTAGCTCCCCAGTCCTCTTCCCAAACCTGCTGCAGGTTTGCTCTGTAGCTGCAGCTTTTTCTTCTCATGACAGATTCTCATGGAGATCACATCTTGATCTCCACAATTACCACTATCTTATTTTCCACCCCAGGAAGGGGACACCCCCAAAAATAATCACCTAAATATTATTTCAAAATAGAAATGACAAAACATTTCCCAGGATCTCTGCTGAGAATGTCACAGGGGAAGAAAAACTCTTTTTGTGATCAAGAGACTGAACTTCAAAACACCCAAACTGCACATCTCCACGGGGCACCTTTCTGCAGGGTTATTAATAAGAAATAATTGTTTTAAATGCAGCAAAGTCTGTGTACTTTCTATTCCCTTCCAAAAGCCCTGCATCGCTTGTCCTTAATGAATAATGAAAGATGCTTTTGTATTGCTTCCCACCCATAGACTTTCAAGTGATTGTGAAGCAATAATAAATAGGACTCTAAAGGAAATCAGGGCTTGATGAAAACTTAATTCTGGACTAATAAGAGAAGCACCTGCTGTTGCACAAGTTTATAGATGCTCCTGGGGCTTCGGTGGGTAGAGAATTTTGGTGAAAGCCCTGAATGTTCCAACACTAGAAAAATATCACTAAATGATTCTGAAATGTTGTGTAGCTCCATGGGAATTAGAATTTGGAAGGAAACCAGGAGATGCCATGCACAGGAGAGGGCATCTTTGATGCCCTGCTCACGGCACTGCTGTGATGTCCTGTCTGATCTCACTCTGAGGGGGGAATTATCATGGAAAGCCAAGCCCAAAGGGGACATTGCTCTACGAGGAGAGAGGTAGAGCAGCATCCTGTGTCAGACTGGGGGATTTGGGTTTCATGGAAAAACAATGTATTCCACCAGGAAGCTGATGTGGCTTTCAATCCTGCCAAGGGAAAGCCCATGGTGTAGGTGAAAAACTGAAGTTTGGAAGGGATATCATAGAATAATGGAATGGCTTGGCTTGGAAGGGACCTTAAAGCTCATCTCATTCCACCCCTGTCATGAGCAGGGACACCTTCCACTGTCCCAGGCTGTTCCAAGCCCCAGTGTCCAACCTGGCCTTGGGCACTGCCAGGGATCCAGGGGCAGCCCCAGCTGCTCTGGGCACCCTGTGCCAGGGCCTGCCCACTCTCACAGGGGAGAATTTCCTCCTAATATCCAATCTAATCCTGCCCTCTGCCAGCCATGAGCTGCCCAGGAAAAAATAAGCTAAAAAAGCCAGTTAATTGCTCACATTTGGGTTGGTAGGTATTGAGTTCTTGCCTCCAGCTCACAGTCAGAGAGGTCTTGATGTTGGCAGGAGAGGTCACCTTACTTAGGGTGAGGTATCTTATGAGCACCTCAACACTCCCACCAGTCCCCTCAGGAATCAGCACTGCGTGGGGCAGTTTTGTGGGGCAGTTTTGTGTAACACTTAAATACCACTGTAATTGTGTTGGGATCAGTGGGGAAAACTTCAGGGGGATTTGCCTTGATTGTCAATTAATCGTTTGTGCCGTGGCACTATCCCAGACATGTAACAGGAATAAGTTTCTTCACTGAAAGGGTTATCCAGCCCTGGCACAGCTGCCCAGGGGGAGTCACCATCCCTGCAGTGATTTAAAAGCTGAGAGGATGTGACACTTGGGGACATGGGTTAGTGGTGGGCTTAGCAGTGCTGGGATAGAGGTTGGACTTGATGGTGATTCTATGATTTATGACTGTGATGGGTCGCTCCTGCTGGGGAGCTCTCGCCCTCCTCTAACAGGCTGTTGAGAGCGACTGCACAAAATTATTTGCATTAATGTGACCTGAACACCGCTGCCGCGAGCGGGG
>VZTN01011668.1:194252-314371 GCA_013400515.1 Erpornis zantholeuca
TAGGTTTTTCCGCCCCTGATGCACGTTTTCCCCGTTTAACGGTAAGGGCAGACGCCGGCGCCCGCGGGATGGGGAAGTGCCGCGCCTGGAAGCGGCCGCCGGGTGGGTCCGACCCCGCCGGGGCTGGCGATGGCTCCGGGGCTGAGCCCTGCGCGGGTCCCGGGCACTTGGGAGGGATGTCCGCGGTGAGATCGCGGGGTACTTTGTGCCTCCTGCTAGACCGGAGATGCTCGACTGCTCTGCCAGAGGGGCCTGGGGCGGCCGGGAGCGGTTTCGTAGGGAGAAAACAGGCGGAATGTCGAGCCCGACCGGCGCTGAGCCGCTCCGCTCCCCGCGGGTCTGTGCGGAGCCCTGCGGGCTCCAGCGCGCGGTGCCGGAGCCTTCGGAGCCTTCTCTGTCGCGATTATGTTGGGGCTGTTTGTTTCTGTCTGGAGTTGTATTTGGGAATAGGCTTCCCAGGGAAGCGGTGGAGTCACCATCCTTGGGAATGGTAAAAATGAGCAGATGTGGCACTCGGCCGTACGGCTTAGTGGGCATGGGGGGAACTTGGTCGGAGGTTGGAACCTGATGATTTTGGAGGTCCTTTCCAGCCTTAATGATTCTGTTGATTTGAGGTGATGTATGAAACTGCAGGTCTTACTCCAGAGCAGCTTTGGTGGGTGTGAAACAGATCTGGCCGTGCCTTTGGAAGGCTGATTCCCTCGTGAGCCAGCCCAGACGGCTGAGACGCAAATTGCCGGGGTGGAGAACAGAATGGATGTGCACCTTTGTTTTCCTGACTTGCTCCTGAGGAGCAAGAGCCCACCCGCAGGAACGACCCATCGCAGTTGTGCTTGCTGCAGTGCTTCAGCACAGAATCCCAGAGTCCTAGAATTATTTAGGTTGGAAAAGCCTGATAAGATCATCGAGTCCAGCCATTAACCCACCACTAATCCATGTCCCTAGGTGCTACTTCTACACCTCTTTTAAATCTCTCCAGGGATGGTGACTCCACCACTTCTGAGTATAATTCTCCTATGGTTTTGGCATGGGGAAGGGCTGGGAACCAGCCCATGCTACTCTGGGGCCTTCCCATGCTCCAGCAGCTGCTCAGGTCTCTGGGAGAGAGACCAGTCTCAGGCTTTTGAGGAGACAGAAGTCAGTGGCATCACAAATGGCTCAAGCTGACTTTCAGGGCCAGAAGAAAATACTCTCTTACTTCATACTGATGAAATTGTTGTGTTTCCCCCACCAGTAAACCCCGTGGGGTGACCGATGGCCGGTGCCAGCGCTGGCCGGGCAGGGAGGGACTGGGGTGGCAGCGCAGGTCAGCCACTGCTGCTGGCCCTTCCCGAGCTGGCAGGGGCAGCACAAGCCCTTGGCATTTGCCCTGGATCTCAGCACCCTGGCTGAGCCTGTTCTTGGCTGTGTCATAAGCCAGGGAGGGCTGGGCTGTGTCACAGCACCTCCGGATTGTCCCTGCTGCAGGGAGGAAGGCTGAGCTCTTCCACAGGTGCCTCCACTCTTGGTCTCCCTGTAGTTAAATGGGAGATGGTGCTTTCCCTTTTTATTTTGCCCTGTCCTTTATTCTGCTGTTCTTTGGGATTTGGGCTCTTGGCATTATTTTCTCCTGAAGGACAGGGAAGGAGCCTGGCTTCCAAGTGAGCTCCAGGATGAGGAGCCTGCACAGATGGGGTGGAAATGGAAGGACTGGTTTTGTCCTGGCTGAGGAGCCATGAGCAGAACCTCAGATGGGTGACTCTGTAGCACCCTTCCTGGGCTGCCAGCTCTGGGGGACAACTTGTCACAAGGTTTATTGCTCCTCTTCCTGGAAGCCTTTTTGTGAGTTGTTTTTGGCTGTGTGTGAAAGCTTCCTTCGAGAGGGGTGGGTGTTCAGACACTCCTCCAGCTCGCTGTGCCGGGGAGGACTGCTGCTGTTTTACTTCTGTCAGGCTAATATTGGAGCTGGATTTCAGGGGAACAGCAAAGCAGGAGAAGGTGTGTCTCTTAAGAACCACTTTCTTTAGAAAAGGCAGATAATAGGCAGTGAGTTTGGGGAGGATGTTTTATTTAGGGGTTGAAAAGAGAGGATTAAAGCTCTTGACAGAGAACAGTTTATGTAGAATAAGTGATGGGACTTGATCATTCAGAAAAAGACTTAACGTGTTCCTATCCCCAAGAGAGCTTTCAGCTTTCCTTGTCCCAAATCATTCAATAAAAGCAGCAAAACTCCTTTTGATTTGAGTTCTTTACTGGTGGCTGCATAAGGAGTTTCAAGACCTAGCAGTAAACTTGTATCTGCTCAAAGAAAACAGCCTATGGGTATAAAAATCTGTGATATGCTAAAGGTACTGTGGATTTATCCAAGGTGTTAATTATAGGCACTGGAAGTAGCTATGTCTGTCTTGGGGAACTGCAGCTTTTCCTTCCTTGCCCCCTCCTGTTGAGTTGCTGGCACAGGGCTGTGCTCCTGGATTTGCAGAAGCACAAAGTCACTGCTTGTAAAATTACTGAAATAAAAAAGGTTTGGGCAGGGGAGAAGAAACAGGAATCAAATTTTAGGCTCAAATTTTGATTCCAAAATAAGTTGCTCATTCTTCTCACAGCTTGAGGTTTGTGATGGAAAGGTCGAAAATACCCAGCAAGAAAAACAAGCTGGGAAAAAAAAAAATTGGAATAAGATGAACAGAGTGAAATTCAGAATAAACTGTCATCAGAGAGTGTTTATAAACCTGCTGGAGAAAAGGGAGGGAGCAACCATTCAGATCAATAACAAGTTCTTTTTTTTATAACTGTAGAGCTTTAATCATATAGTTTAAAAAAATAATCCTAAATGTGTGCTTTTTATACCTGTGCTGGTAGCTGGGGCTAAATCTGCAGAGTTCATGCTGATCTGGGTAATCTGAATCAGGCTGAATAGTAAAGAGGCTCTTAGGAGGATCTGAAACCCAGGAGGCATTTTTCAAACCTGAGTTATGTCACTTTTTTTAGAGGTGCCTCAGGCAATTGCATTTTAAGAAGACAAAGCTTTTGTTTTCAAGCTGGCCTAGAAAAATGCCAAGGATGAATCCAAAGTAAAGGCTTTCAGAAGTTGTCATTTGTGATTAAGTTGATTTTGCTGTTGTGCACAGAACGCTGCTGCCTTCCTTCCCCAGCACGCCCAGAGCTGGGGCTATTTTTATTTTTGCCACCAGTCCTGGTGTACCTGTTTAATTCCAGTGAGTAATAGCAGCCAGGGGGGTCTCACCTGAAAGCATGTATTTAATGAGAAGGTCAGGTGTCTGCCAGCTCCATCTCCAACAGAAAATGAATTGTAAGTGCTTTATAAAAGGCAGAATTGAGGTGATAGCAGGCAGGAGTTGATGTAGATGGGTGTTCTGCAGAATTAACATGTGTCCGTGTCTGGTTTAGTGTTTGAGATGTTGGAAATACCAAAGCCAAGCCTTCGAACCGTGAGCAAAGAGTGTTTCCTTTCACAGAGACCAGCCTGCATGCACACAGTGAATCCAAAGCTTTTCTTGGGGCTTCTCGTGTTACTTACAGCCTCAAACAATCAGAAAGAGGATCCTGGTGTTGCCAGGCTGTGGGCAAACAAGAGGAGCTGCTCCTGCAGAGCCCGAGCTGGGGGAATATTGTGCAGGATGTAACAGATGATGCTGGAGCACGGATGTGGAAAAGTGTGCTGCCTGCAATCTGGAGTGCTGTGAGCTCCCAGCGAGATGCTCCCTGCTAGAGAGAGGTGAAATCCTGCCAGGATTGTAATGACTTCTTGTTCTTAAATAAAACAAGAGTAGGTTTTGTCTAAAAGCCACTCTGGCTGCACCAGCAGTGCCAGGGCTGTCTCACCTGGGCAGGAGGTATCCCTGGAGCCCTTCTCTCCCTGGGGGCAGCTGATTCCTTAGCCCTGGCTCTGGGTAGCCAGGGAAGGGCTATAAGGGCAGCCTGAGTTATCCTTTTGCCTCTTGTGTAACACCCAAGCAATGCTGTTTGTCCTGCTCCCTGAGGGCTCTTGGATTGCCCAGCACAAAGAGATGTGGGACTGGATGGAACTTCTCCAGGGACACCTCCTGAGCTGCAGCTTTTGGAGCAGCTGCATCCTGCAGTTCTCACCCTGCCACCTCATAGTGATAATATTTTACTATTTGTTTAAAGCAAGCCCTGAGAATGTGTTGCAAGTGTGCAGAGTGAGTGGTGCTGGCCATCTGAGGCAAGACTTGGCCTCAGAAGGTCCCCAGTTGATTTCAGGGCTTCTGGGCTTTTCCTTCCCCTCTGGTGCCAGAGCTGCCCGGCAGGATGTGCCCAGCTGGATGCCAAGCTCTGTTCCAGGAGCATCCCTGCACCTGCACTAGAGTATTTCCCTTACTGAACATCCACAGGCTTTGCCAGTGATGTTGCACAACTGTTTTTTTTTTTTTTTTTCTTTTTCTAATTTATTCCAAAAGATCTGGTTTTAAAATAGAAAACATAATGCCAGGTTACTGGGGTTTTTTTTCTACCAATAATGAGGTAAATAGATTGGCACCTCTGGGCTATGTCTGTATGAATTCAGTGACTGCCAGGTGGTATCTGCAGCATCACCTCCATGTGGGGATGGTACCAAACAAAAGGAGCTGAGAAGTGCCACGGCTTTATCTGATGCTTTTGCAAGCAGCTTACATTTGAACAAATACAGCCACACCGGGAATGAATGCAAACTCATTTTCGGGTTGCTGCGACAGGGAGAGTAAGAGTGGCCAGGTTAAATATGTGAGCAGGAGTAATAACTGAGGCAGTGCAGCTCCTGCTGGGCCAGGATCTGGGGTGGCTCCTGCTGTGTGAGGGATGTCCCTGGAGGGACAGCATCCTTCCCCTGGGGCTCTGCCTGCCAGCACTGAAACACAGACAATTGCTGCAGGAGGAGGTGTTGGGGAAAAGGTGGCAATGGGCACTTGTTCTGGAGCTGCTGCTGCTCGTTTGAGTGTGTGAATTCCCGAGCTCAGACAGGCGGCAAAGGCCACGAGTGCACAGAGGAGGTGCTTCCACATCTCCCCTGCCAAGGCTCTCGATGTCTTTATTAGTCTAAATCTTGTGCTGCCCTTCTGTTCTTTAGCAAACTTTCTTTTGAAAAACTGTCTTGGGAGCACTTGAGAGAGAAAAGGTTCCTTTGGAAGGATGTGGGGAGCACTGGCTCTGCCAGGCCTCCTGCACGGGGGCAGCTGTTCCTGTGGCTGCTGTGTCACTGGCACCTGTGTCAGTGCCCTCAGTGTTCATGGTTGCCTTTCAGCTGGCCTTCAGTGACATCCTACACTTGCCAGGACTTCAAGGTGACTCTCCTGGCCCCTCTGTAGAAGACTGCAGGTGCCTGGTGCTTAAGTATAATTGGTTTTTTTTTTCAAATCTAGAAAAATCTCAGTGGTTGCTGTGGGACAGACCTTGCAGAGCTGATGGTGCTGCCTGGACTGAGTTGTCTTCCTGCTGAGGGGCAGCACTGAGGGTGTTTGGTGGTTCAGCAGCTCCTGGTTCCTGTCCCTGGAGCTGTATCTGCTGTAAAACAGGGATTTTTGTTGGTGCTGCAGCAGTCTGCAATGCTTGGAGCTCTTACAGCTCCCGAAGCTCCTTCTGGAGTTGGTAAAAGCTGTAAGCACTGCAGAAATCCTCTTGAGCTCTTCTGGTAATTTAAACCTAATTTTTTTTATTTGTAATTTTTAATTTGTGTTCCAAAGTGTGCAGCTCTTATGGTCACACATTTCAAGAGCCCAGTAAAGCCTCACCCCTCTTGGGATGGCTCTGAGAGAATCCCACAATCGTTTGGGTTGGATGGACCTTAAAGCTCATCCAGTTCCAACCCCAGTACTTTCCACTGTCCCAGGCTGCTCCAAGCCCCATCCATCCTGGCCTTGGACATTTCCAGGGATCCAGGGGCAGCCACAGCTTCTCTGGGCACCTTGTGCCAGGGCCTGCCCACCCTCCCAGGGAACAATTCCTTCCCAATATCCCATCCATCCCTGCCCTCTGGCACTGGGAAGCCATTCCCCTTGTCCTGTTACTCCAGACCTTGTCTGAACTGGCTCTGAAATATCTGTTTATGGTGAAAAACTCTTGGTGCAGCTCATGTCCTGCCACCAGTGTCCATCCTGTAGCTCTGGTGGCACCTTGGCACCCTCAGGGCACAGGTGAGGGTGAGGAGAAACACCCCTTGGGAAGTTCCCCTGGCAGGAAACGCTGTGCAGGTGATGCTGTGGAGCATCTCCAGCGCTCTGGGAGTGGCTGCTGCCACTGCTGCACATCAAAGGTGGGATTTGTGTGTTTTCCCCTTAATGAGGAGCCGAGTGCTTCCCTGCAGCTGGGCTCCCCAGCCATTTGACTGCAGCATAAACAGCATTTCCAGGGAGGCCACGGTAATAAGGCCGAGTTTGCTGATACCTCCTGTGAGCACAGCCACACCTCATGGCAGGAGAGAGCCAGGGAGGGTTTAGATGGTTTTAATTAAAGTTGTTGTGAGGAAGAAATTAAATGTGGTCTCTTGCCCTGCTCGTATTACAAGGGAGGGAGCAGAGCCTCTCTGAACTGAGCCATTCCTTGCCTTCTGTTTGCCTTGGAAAAAAGCAATTTCTCTGTCAGCTTTTAGCCTGGCTCCTGGGCCCCAATTGCTTGTTTATCTCCAGCAGCTCCCCAAATCACTTTGAAGATGGGCTTAAACATTGATCATCTCTTACAGGCCTTCATCTTTGTTCTGCCAGCAGACATTAGGAAAGATATTTTAAATTAGTTCTCTCCCCCAAATG
The DNA here is from genome assembly GCA_013400515.1 of Erpornis zantholeuca. Classification (NCBI taxonomy): domain Eukaryota; kingdom Metazoa; phylum Chordata; class Aves; order Passeriformes; family Timaliidae; genus Erpornis; species Erpornis zantholeuca. The sequence goes on from VZTN01011668.1 coordinate 200,996, forward strand.
AACGGGCTGTGTGCATGGGCCGGGAGAATTAAAGCTCTTTCAGCCAAAGTATAAATCAGCTGCTCCCCTGCTTTTGCCCAGTTCTCCTGGATTCATCTTCCAGCCCAGTCTGCAAAGCAGCAGGGATTTCAGGAAAGATAAAAGCCAAAGTGCAACTTAATTTTGAGGCAGCATCTATCAGTGTTCCATTTGGGGAGCAGGACCCTGTTCAAAAATGACTTTTTCTCCCTTTCTTGCAGCAGTGGGATCTTTCTTCTTGCTGCTCCCTAGGGAAGGGCTGGAGGGCTCCATGGTGTGATGCCCTGCAGACTGTGGGAGGCAGAGGTGAGGTGATCCCTGGCAGCTGCTAGCAGGGGAGTTTGGAAAAGATGCTTGGCATCTCTTCCTTTGCCACTTGAGCACTGAGATCTGAGGGAAAAGGTACTCGCTAACAGCAGAACATTTATTCTGTGTCAAACAGGCAGCAGACAGCAGAGGTGGTTAATTCAGCATGGAAAAGCCCAGAGCTACAGCTGAACTGGCAGGAAGGTTTAATCAATCATTGGGAGCAGGTTTCTGATGCTCCTTTATGCAGACAGAGGTTTTTTTTGTGGTGTTGTTAACGCTTTGGTGGTAGCAGGTCACAGCAGCTTCATTCCCAAGCAGACTGGGAAGGGAGCAGGTAATTTAGATGCACAGTCACCCTTATTCCTGGTGCATGCCCCAAAATACTGGTGAGAGGAGGTCCTGGAGGGCTTGGCATGAGGAGTTTGGCTCAGTGAAGGGGGATGCAGCAGCCTGAGCTGTGTGTGGGTTCATGATCCAGGCTGGTCTCTGCATTCATTGCTTTTATTATCATTTATCATATCATAGAGTCACAGACTGGTTTGGGTTGGAAGGGCCCTTAAAGCTCATCTCATTCCAATCTCCTTCTGCAGTTGTTTGCAGATTCCATATCCCCATCCCCTTCTGTATGCTGATACTCTCTGCCTTTACAGCTCCTTGTTTGCAAGAGGGGGAAAAACAGTGTTTGTGACCTCAGAGTTAATAGATTTTAGCCTTATATGTAGCATAAACATCTATATTTGATAGTTTGTTATGAGGCATTCGTGCAGAGGACTCTGGCTCAGCGTGTTGGAGGCTTTTACCACTCAGTGATGTGAGTAATTCATGGCTTGCCCCAAGTCTGCACAGCTGCCTTGCCAAACTACAGCGTGTTGGGGAGTAAATATTGCATGTTTACACAAAACCTTTTCTCTCTAAGTCCCCAAAAAGAGGATGAACCACTTGTAACAGGCTGGGTAGGTGCCATGTCTTGGGGCAAAATGCAGTTGGGCAAAGCAGCCCAGCAATCTTATAAATACAGTGAATTTTGATTTCTTTCCTGGGTGATAACAGAAGGGGAGCATTCCTGAGCGTCTCTGCAGTAATGTGACAGTGATGTGAGAGAGAAGGCTTCATGCAGTGATGGCAAACAGCTTTTAGAGCCACTGAGTTATTGTTAAAGTGTTTTTGGAAGCTGATGCCTTTGGAAGTAGATGCCCTCAGCCCATGCTGGAATTGTTGTCCCTGTTAGTACTGAACAGGCTGGTGCAGCTGAGGTGCAGGAACCTGAGACTTGTGCTAGCCAGTGGCTGCTTTATAAATTCCCAGGTCAAATCAGGGTTTTGTATTTTTTTCTCACTCTGAAGTTCATCAGCTTCTTATTTTACTCTGAGTCTCAGAGTCCCAAGCAAGAGGAATCTCTAGCAAATAGACCAGCTGATAAAACTGCTGCAAACCAATTAATTTAGTTTATTAGAAATAGGAAATACTCTGAGCTGGAAGGTACCCCCAGGGATCAAGTCCAACACCTGGCCCTGCAAAGGACACTCCTGCTGTCCCACCCTGGGCCTGAGAGCCTTGTCCAAGTATCCCTTGAGCTCTGGCAGGCTTGGTGCTGTGATCACTCCTTGAATTCTTGTTCAGCCCTCAAATTTTGCTTGCAGAAGTGTTTTAGTGAGAATAAAGGTGACCAGGAGGTATTGATAAGTTGCTTTTTTTCCCCCCCTCCTTGAATATCAAGAAAATTCAAACAAATAAAAGAAATCATCAGGACTCAGTAGCCAGTGCTGACATTTCCCCTTGCAGCAGGGCAGTATCTGAAGCTCTGGGCTCGGTGAGGAGCAGCCGTGGCTCTGCTGTTGATGCTCTAAATATATAACAGGTAGGAGGGCATGTGACTTGGCCTGACCTTGGGCAGCAGCAGGGCTGGGAGCAGAGCCAGGGCTGGGCTCCCTGTTGGGGCTGTGCCCCCCTGGGCTCCCCCAGCCCCTGCCCGCTGACCCCTCCTCACCCAGCCCCACTGGGGTGCAGGGCACTGCTGCTGCTCCCGGCCCTTCCCTGCCCATTCCTGGGGCTTTGCCCTGTCACAGCTGATTTCCTCGGAGGGACTGGACTCCGGGGAATGCCTGGCCTGTGGGATTGAGCTCGGTGCAGCTGCATAGCAGGGGTTTTTGCCGGGCTTAGTGTTAGCTTGTGAGGAGCTGGCCCTGCTCTGAGTACCTTCCTTGGCAAATCTCCCCACAGCACCTGTTTCCTATTGCTGCATCCACCGATTTTCCTGCCTTTTTTTGTCTCGGGGTTAAGCTCTGAGACATAACAGACACCTAAAATTATAGAATCACTGAGGTTGGAAAAGACCTCTAAGACTATTGAGTCCAACTGTTAACCCAGCACCGTGGGGTTAACAAGACACTGTCCCCAGGTGCCACATCCACAGAGCTTTTGAACACCTCCAGGGATGGTGGCTCCACCACTGCCCTGGGCAGCCTGTCCAGTGCTTGACCACCCTTTCAGTGATGAAATTTTCCCTAATCTCCAACCTGAATTTTCCCTGGAACAACTTGAGGCCGTTTCCTCTCATCCTGTCGCTTGTTCCTTGAGAGAAGAGCCCAACTCCAACCTGTCCTAATGGAGTTGGACTCTTGTCAGGTCACCTGGGTGCTGCAGGAGTGTGCAGCTTATTTCAAGTGAAGAGGTTTTGCAGCAGTGCTGGCAGTGCTGTGGTTGTCCCCTGATTCAGCAGCCCCAGGGCTCTGTCCCTGTGCCATTAATCATCCTGTGAAGATCCCTGGGGGATGGATGTCAATCCTTCACACTCCTGCCCAAGGTTACAGGGCTTTCAGTCCTGGGAACAAAAGCTGTGTCCTAATATTGAAAATGAGAGAATCCTGCAATGGTTTGGGTTGGAAGGAACCTTAGTGATCATTTTGTGCCACCCCCTGCCATGGGCAGGGACACCTTCCACTCTCCCAGGTTTCTCCAAGCCCCATCCAACCTGGCTGTGGACATTTTCAGGGATGGGCAGTCCTGAGAAGTGTATTTAAACAAAGAAAGATGGACATGCTGCTCCCGAGTTCCCATCTGAATCCTGGTGCAGCACTCCTGTGCACAGCTGCCTTTTGTTCCTGCACGTTCCTAGGCAAAGCAGGTGGTGTTTAATTTCTTTTTTGTGTTAAAAAAAAATAATCTGTGGCGTGCTGTGCGAGGCTACTCACATCTGTGCACTCTATGTAGGTCAGATGTGCAGTTGCTTCTTTATGAAGACTAAACTTGACAGCGTTTCCTCGCTGCAGCCAGTGGGGGAGGATCACAAAATTCACATGCTGCCTCCATGAGAAATGTCCTTAGGGAAGACCCCACAGGGGCTCAGCATGCAGGTGAAGTTTATTGCCTTCCTGGCGTGCTCCAGGTTGGTGACAATGAGCTTTACTGATGAAAGATTTATCGGAGCTGTGTATCTGGGCTTGATTCGGTGTCATATCACATTAGCCTTGCAGCTGGAAATGCTAAATGCTTCCCTGCCCTGTTTCCAGCAGCTGCCTCTTGCTCTGCTCTCACTCAAAAGCCTTTTCCCTAATCTCTGCAGCCTGTGTTTCTCTTGCTGTATTTCTTAACATGCAAATGCCACTCCCTCCCCATTCCTCCCCCCAGCCAATCCTGTTCTGGGATTCCTTGACCTCTTCTGACTCTAGCAGTGGTGGAGGAAAAAATGAGTTGGAAACAGGCAACCTGTCATGCCCAGAAGCAAGTTAGGGACCTGATCTAACACCTTTCAGAGCAGTTGAGGCTCCCTTTGCTCACATCCAGTGTGTGTGGTCTTGTGGGAGATGCTCCACTGGGGTGAAACTAATAGGGATGAAGGACACTGTTCCTGCTGCTCTGCCCTTCATCAGGGTCCTCTGGTCTCCCCAGTCTGATCCCAGCCCATGACACAGCAGACCTAAACCAGTCTGCCTGGTTTCTGCATGTTGGGAGTTTCTTCTGTCTTCAGTCCTCAGGTTCTGTGGGTGATGCAGGAGCTTTGCTTCTCACCGAAGGGGATTTTTAGAGGGAGAACTTGAAAATGGGTCCCTGACCATCCATTAAAAACAGCTAAACAGAGGAACTAAGGTGTGTTTTAAATCTGAAGAGGGAACTGCCTTTGCTGCCCACATTATTCCTCCTTAGCTGAGATGACCTTGGAAGTGACCACAATTGGAGCAGTGGCAAGAGGGGGATCAGAGCAGATATGTGGATGTCCTTATGCAACCCAGGGCAGCCTGGAAGATACTTTCAGTATTAAAGTTGTTCTGTCTGCTCCACAAATCTTACCAAGAAACATTTGAACCAAAAGGGCTCCACCTGCCTCCTCCTCCTCTGGAAATAACCAGCGTCTGCAAGAGTTTACAGCATTCCAGGAGACTCCAAATGGGATGGGAAGTTGTGTCCTGGAGCAGCTGGATGAGCACTCAGGAGCTCGGGACAAAGGCAATGAGCAGCTCCTGGAGCAGTAAATGGTGGTAGGTGGAGCACTGACCTTGTTGTGACTGATCCATGGATTTGAGAGCTTTGCCCTTGGGTTGGAATAGGCTTCCAGTGTGAGGAAATGGACTCTGGAATCGCACAGAGTTTTGTGGAAATGCGCAGTGTTGGAGTGCTTGAAGGAGTAATGAAATTGTCAGTTCTGTTGTGTGAGAATTCCAGCTCCAGTCCTGATCCTCGGTGTGTAAATGAGTGTGAGGACATCCCAGTGCAGATCTCTGCTGCAGAGACCACCTTGCTAATTGCTCTGCTGCTGTGTTCAGCAGCAAATCCAGGGATGAGACGTTTCCCATGGCTGCTCCTTCCCTTCTTCCTAAACAAGATGAAGAGTGCCTTGTTAGGGAAGCTCCAGAGTGCAACCAATCTCTTAAACTCCTGCTGATCAACTGAAACTAAGAGGGAACTAATGAAATCCCTATTGCCACAACACATTTGTTTTGACCTTTGAAAGGAAAATGTGCTGGTGAGTCAGGAGTCCCACCAGGAAATCTGGGCATGTTTTGGGCAGGAAATGGAGTGGGGACAGCAGGGGTTTAAAGTGGAGGCAGAGAGCAGAGCAGCAGAATCTGCTGTGCTCTGGGTTCTGCTGAGCTCACAGGTGGAGTCCCCTCAGCTTTTGGGGGTCTCTCAGCTCTTCTGGTTGTGAAGCAGACAGAGGGACTTGATGTTTTGTAGTTTTCTCCTCACTTGATTTTAAAAGCAGTGTGTAAACTCTTTATTTTTAGAGATGAAAAAAGGGATGGAGGAAGGATGCTGTGCCATTCCCTGCCTTCACAGCAGAAGTGAAATGACTGCTTTGGCTGAAACAATGAATCTCAAACATTTTCATGGCAGAAAATCCTTTTGAGAAAGGATTGGGGGAAGTTTGTGCCTCAAGGGGAGTGAGCCTGGCTGAGCTTCCCAACAGCTCATCAAGGCCTTTATTAATTCGATGTAAACTCAGGTGGGAGAAGATGGGTTAAGGCTGAGTTCAGTGCTTTGAGGAGGTTTTCCTCCTGAAAGTTCAGAGGTAAATAGGATTTTGCATTCACCAGGACCTCTCTCCATGGACAAGTGGCCTTGTGAAGGACTGATTGTTCAGCTGTTGGGGCTGGCTTTCTCTGGCAAAGACCCTGAAGGTCTCACCTTCCAGATACACCAAAGCTCAGGTGTTTGGAAGGCAGAGACACTTGGGGACATCTCTCCCTGGCTCTGGTGGGTGTCCCCTGGGCCCTTCTCTGGCTCTGGAGGATCATGTGCAGCCAGTTCCATACTGGTACCAGTGCTGTGCTTGCCCTTGGGATGGTGGGCACCATCCTGCCCCGTGGATCCCGAGAACCAGAGAGCCTCTCCCAGCCCAGGGACTGGGCACAGCTGCTCCTGTGGTGCCAGGGAAGTGCTGTTTGTGTGGCAGCTGGAGGCAGGAGCTCCACATTGTCAGAATTGCAGGATGGGTTTGCTTCCAGGACCAGGCTGCTTCTCCCTCCTTTGAACTGGACTGAACTCAGTCCTCTGCCTGAGCTGTTGGAATGATCTTTGTGACAACCAAGTGTGACAACTCGGGAGGAGAGAAAAGGCCACAGAGGTGCTGGGGTTGTCAAAAGCCTGCCAGACTCTGTCCCTGACCCTGCCCACCACCCTGCATGCTTCCAGTCCTTTTCTAAGAAGAATTTATTAAGCTTCTGCAGTAATTTTCTGTCTGGCTGCTCGTTGTCCAAGGCAGAGTGAGGCTGGGGGGAATTGTGGTGGAACTGCCCCTGGGGCTGCTTTTGGGCTGGACTCCACACCCTGCCTGCCTCCAGAGCTTTTCCATAGGGAGCCCCTCCACAGGGAGCTTTGTCCCCCCCTGTTGCTGGTTCAGTAGCAAACCCCCCTGCTCAGAGCCCAGGAGGCACTGCAGGGTCTCCAGCACTCCGTGGAGGTTGTCCCCATTAACTTGAGGTGTTAAAAAGGAGTCTGTGGTGCCCAGCTGGGAAGTGCTGCCTGTCCCTCTGCTGCCACCAAGGCTGTGCTTTGATTTGCCTCCATGCACACACGGATTATTTTGATCTTAAATCACCTGGGAATGCCACGGGAGCTGGGAATCCTGCGTCCTCTGCTTGCTCCAGTTTATTAAAATCCCCCATCCATAAACAATAATTCTTCAAAGCTGTGTGCTGCAGAAGCTGCAGTGCTGGGTCATGTATAAAACATGACCCTGCCAAAACCAGCCTTGCTCCTCTGTGGGCAGCTCAGATCTGACCATCCTTGAAATAATGCTCCAAACAAGGTGTCTCCTGTCTGTTCAGCAGAGTCTGAGAATCCTTTCAATAAAAATGTGTCACTGGATTTTGTCAATGGGATCTGATTTGTCCCTTGGAATGGGAATTATTTCCTGCCTGATGTCAGCAGTGCCTCTGGGGTGGTGGGGTTTAGCTGCAGATTAGCATGAGTTACTTGGTTTAAAGAAGGCAGAGAACATGCCAGCCAAGCAATTTGATCAAATTTCATATTGGCTTGTGTTGCAGCAGGGAGCTTGCCCAGCCCAGGCTGGAGATGTCAGTGCTGGTGGCTGTGTGTGGCACCCCCTTGATGCCTTAAATGGCTCCCTAGAAACAGAGAGCAGACAGGAATCAAGGAGGGATTGATTGGAAAGGCCTTCAGGTGCACACTTGAGGCTCCTGCCTCTGTGGATCCCAACATGGACAATGACAGCTCCCGAGTTCTTCCCACTTGGATCTCAGCATCAATTCCCCAAGCAGAAGCCAGGCAAGGATGGAATTTGCCCAAGCTTGCCCCCCTGTCCCCAAGATTGTGGTTTACATTTCTTGGTCTGGGTGTCTTTGGAGAGCAAGTTAGAGGTTTTGTTATGTCTATCTTAGCACAGAGAACAGCACTGAATGAGCTCCAGAAAACTTCAGAGTTACACTAGCAGTAGAGGATTTAAAAAATATAAAAGGTAAAACCTGAGGCGTCACCCTCCCCCTGGGAAAGGGGACAAGAGATGGGAAAAGTCACCTCTGGTGCCCCTTCCTGGGGGAGGAATGTGATGGTTCTGTGGTGCCTGAGTTGGGGAACTGGGGAGGGCTCAGGAGTTGGGTGTGAGACTGGAGCAGGACCCTGCACATCTGGACTGTCCTGTCACTACTGCCCATTCCCCCGGGGTGGAATTGCAGCTATTTCAGGGTGATAATCTGCCACAACCAGCTAAAAAGTTGACTCAAACTCCATTCCTACTTGTGGTATTCCCTGAGTAAAATACCTTTCATTAAACTTTCACTTTCCATATGTACATCTTACATTCTTGGTGGGTTTTTGTTACTCTTTTCTGTCCCAAGGTAAATATTTCCAAATGAGTGGTCTCATGTTTTCAAATTCTGTATTATTTTTTTGAGTGTTTCACCTTTCTTTCCTCTCTACCTTTTGCTGCCTGGCCTCCTCCAGGGATATTGTTTTCAAGATTTATTCTTGCAGCTATTTCAGCAGGAAGGCCAGCAGCAGGCTTAGGGGAAAAAAACCTCAAAAAACTTCAGGATTTTCTTGTTGCTTGACCTCAGGAACCCCGAGTGTCAGGAACCCAATAATAAACACTGCCAAATCTTGGAAGGTTGTGGCCTTGTAGTGCCATGGTTGGAGAGATTTGTGCTGCAATTTCAGGTTCCTGGTGGTCTCTAAGAATGCTGTGCTGCACTTTTGCATCTGATGAAGGCATGGGAGTTTTCAAAATAAATCCTAACTAGAGTTTGAGGAGCCTTGGGGTGTTGTGGGGGACACATCCTCAGCCTTGGTGTCTGTAGGACCAGTGTGTGTCTGTGCTTCCATGTGAAGTCATCTCACACTTTCTGGGCACTCTCATATCCCTGCTTCCAGTTTAATTCCACTGTGTGCTGTCTGTGAGAATTGTTTGGGTTGAAGGGACCCTAAAGCTCCCCCAGTGCCCCCCCTGCCATGGGCAGGGACACCTCCCACTGCCCCAGGCTGCTCCAAGCCCCATCCAGCCTGGCCTTGGGCACTGCCAGGGATCCAGGGGCAGCCACAGCTTCTCTGGGCACCCTGTGCCAGGGCCTGCCCACCCTCACAGGGAACAATTCCCTCCCAATATCCCATCCAGCCCTGCCCCCTGGCAGTGGGAAGCCATTCCCTGTGTCCTGTCCCTCCATCCCTTGTCCAAAATCCCACCCCAGCTCTCTTGGAGCCACTTCAGGGCACTGGAAGAGGCTCTCAGGTACTCATTTTTGAAGATGTCCTGAGTTATTGTCTCTATCTCTCTGTCAGTCCAGTCTGTCTTCAAAACTTGCCAAGTTCTTGATCTTTATGGTGGCTTCTCTTGGGAGATGCCAGGGGTGTTCCACAGAACAAGGTATTTCCTCATATCAGGAAGATTTTACTCACTCTGCAGCTTTTCCATGCCAGAACACTCTTGCAGCTGATGAGCTGAGCTTGCCTTGCTGATACTCTGCTAGGAGCTGGGAGTAATTCTGGTTTCACTACAGCTGTTTTGGTACACAGTAATGGAAGAACAGAGCTCAGTGATAAATGGGCAGCAGTGCTGGCAGACAGCACACCTGGACCACAAGGCTCAAAAGAAACCTTCTTGACCTCAGGAAGTAACCTTAGACTTTATTATTCCTGCAAAAAAAATCAGGTCTCTCCTGCTCTTTGTGTTGTGCAGACCTGTCTGAAGGTTTCCCTGCAGGGAGTTTGGCTGTGTCTCTCAGGGAACTGCACACAGACTTTGGGGTGCTCCCTGTGCCCTAAGCCTGTGGGGTTTTGGCACTCCATGGGCTCTAGGAGGCTGAGCCCAGCTCGGTGGGGGCACAGGGACCTCACAGAGGGGATGTGCCCAGGGGGATGCCCACGCCTGGGCTGTGGGTCAGCCTTCCCTGGGGGTTGGGCAGGGTCAGTCCTGCTGCTCCAGGAGCTCTGTTTGTCCCTGAGGTGCTCCCTGAGCTCTGCTCTGATGAGCTCATTCTGCTGCTGTTGGACTGTTGCCTTTTCCTGGTCTTAAAATTAAAACTCAAACACAGTTTATGGGGAAAAGGGGTTTTTACCTCGGGATTTATTTCAGGATCCTTGGATGCAGCACTTGGTCCAGGTGGAATGCCCCAAAATGCACACACAGCCCCCACACACTGAAATACACACAATTATAGCATTGCTAATTAGCACATCTATCAAAGATCCCCCAGGGAGAGGCTGGAGTGAAGCCCTCGCTGTGAGGAACCTTCCCCCTGGCTGGGCCTGGCTGAGGTTCCCAAATGTGTTCTGGAGAGGCCCTTGGTGTCTGGGGCTCCCAGGATGTTTGCTCTCCTGGTTTAACGGTGCCGTGGGGCTGAGCTGAGTTCTCAGCCTTGGGGAGTGACAAGTGTGGGGCTAAAAGCACTGAGAACACATCAAACTATAAAAGAGTGTGTGAGAGGGGTGTAAAAGAAAAAGCAAAAATCATTCTGGCATCAGGACCAGCAGAGCCAAAGGCACTTCCTAAGCCTTCGTTTTGCAGGATTATCTAATTCCTTGTTTCGTATGCACTGCAAGTGTGTGAGTCCCTCTGATCCAAAGCTGTCACAGCCTTTGGAGAGTCTCTCCCTACTTTCCTGGTTCTGGGATGGCATTCTAGCTGTTTGTGGAAAATCTGAGGATCTTCTGCCTAGCCAGGGCAGACAGGCCCCAAGTCCAGGAGCAGGCATTCTGCATTCCCTCTCGGAATCCTCATCCTCAGAAAAAGCAGGACAAACCAAGCCAGGTTTGACACATTCTGTGTTTTTCGGGAGCCTCCTTTTCCCCTGGGATCTTGGATATTTTCCATAGTGAAGAGGGCTCACCTTCAGAGTCTCTGAAATCCAAGAATTAAATCCCCCCACGCTCACAGACACTTCTGGTGCCCATCCAGGCCAGCTCTGCTCAGAGCCCTCTCCCTTCTGCTCCTGCTCATGTGTAATGCTAAAAATCCAGAGCTATTTTTGCACCTTTCAATTAATTAAGGAAGGGTGGTTGGTTGTTTTCTAAATATCATCTTTGGGAAGAAGAGACCTTAGTGAAACTTCATTTCCCCGGGTGCCTTTGTCCAGTGGTTGATAATTATTTTTAAGCTACCCATCATGTTGTGAGTGGGGTTGTTGTAGGGTTTTTTTTGCAGTTGTCAAAATGTCAATTCTAATGAAAATCTCCACAGACACGCCGTACCTAAGTGATTTAAGCCTTTAGGCTAAACAGGCTGCTGGTAAAATGCTGCTCATTTTCAGATGAGTCAGAAAGGTTTGTGTGTGTCTTTTTTTTTTTTTTAATATATTTTTGTTTGGTTGGAATGTCTTCATCAAAATTGGTTGTTGAGGGTTTTTTTTTTTTTTTTCCTTTTTAAAGGCTAAGCAGCTGCCTGTCAGCTCACCCCAGAGCTGCTTGGAATTCAGCATCTTACAGCAGCAGTCACACTTGGGAAAAAGGAAGTTCCTGTGTAATAACAATAATTGAAAATTAATAGTAGATTAAATTAATACATAATTAGAAAACACTAATGCTCCCTGTGAACAAAGGCTGATTCCTACAGGAGCCTTATGAACTGAAGAGGGAAAGTGTATGATGCTTTCCCTGGGCCCTGTCTATTCCAGCCTGCAGATCATTAAAGCAATTATAATTTCACAGCGGTTTGATCTGGAATTGATTTCTTTATGATAATTCAATTTGGAGCCTTGCTTCCTCCGGGGCAGCAAATGACAGAAGATGAAGTGTGTAATTCCTGAGCTGTGTCCTCGGGCCTGGGGAGGCTGGAACCCACCCAGAGAGGGACCTGGATGGAGCCTGGGACCTCTCAGAGCCTGAGCAGGAGATCATCAACAGCAGCTTCCTTTGGGTGGCTGTGGGGTGTGGGTCCCTGCATCCCTTAGCTGTGCCAGGGCAGGGTCAGGCTGGAGATCGGGGAAAGGTTCATCCCCAGAGGGTGCTGGGCACTGCCCAGGCTCCCCAGGGAATGGGCACAGCCCCGAGGCTGCTAGAGCTCCAGGAGCGTTTGGGCAGCGCTGCCAGGGATGCCCAGGGTGGGGTTGTTGGGGTGTGTGTGCAGGGCCAGGGGCTGGGCTGGGTGATCCTGGGGGTCCCTCCCAGCTCAGGATATTCCCTGGTTCTCTGATCCTTGCTAGGGAATGTATCCCTGGAATCTTTACCCATCTGTTTCACAGCCTATGGTGAAAAATTATTGAGGCATGAAAATACCACATGAGCCCAGCTTGGTGTTTCCAGCCTGTCAGCAGGTTTGGATTCATCCTGATCACCCCAAAGCCCCCATAACCTTGGCTGTAGCTGGTAAAAGCAGGGCCTTTGGCCCATAATGGAACCATGGAATGGTTTGGGTTGGACAGGACCTTAAAGCTCACCCCATCCCACCCCCATGGGCAGGGACACCTTGCACTGTCCCAGGCTGCTCCAAGCCCCATCCAGCCTGGCCTTGGGCACTTCCAAGGGGATCCTGTGGCAGCCACAGCTTCTCTGTGCCAGGGCCTGCCAGGGAAGAATTCCCTCCTGATATTCTGTCTAACTGTGCCCTGGGTCAGCCATTCCCTGGCTCTGGAGCTCTGGGTGGTGCAGGAATGTGCTCTCCTGCTGTTCCACAGGAGATTTGCTGCTGCCAGGCTGGGAGGGGCTTGTGGAGGCTCATACTCAGTGGCCAGCCCTGGGGCTTGTGATAAAACAGAGAGAGGAGGAGGAGGAGGAGGAAGAGAGGAAAGGAAATGAAGCACAGGACAGCGAAATACAAAGAGGCAAAGCAAATCCAAGGCAGCAGGGAAAATTGGAACCTCGTGGAAAATAATGATAAAGTTTGCTAAGCAGCTGCTGAGCTCCATCCCTCCCCTCCCAATTAGGCCACATTAGTGGCTTGTGGGAAGCACCACAGCCTGCTGAAACTAATAGAGGCAGAAAGAGCTGTTCCTTGGTGAATTTGCTTTCTTCTTGGCTCAACACAACATTTAACTTTTATTTTGGTAGCTTTGTGCACAAACCCCCTCCATTTCCCTAATCTCTGAGGCTGTGTGTTTGGGAATCCTGGAGGAACAGCTACTTGGGCTGGGGTTTTGTTCCTAATTCTGTTTGTGTGAGTTGGAACTTCAGCTGCTGCTCTGTTCCAGGGCTTAAAAAAAAAAAAAAAAAGAAAAAGAAAAAAAAAGAATAAATAGAACCTGTTCAGAATGGAGAAAAAAAATGAGAGACTTCTAGCTTTAATTGCATTCATTAGGCTTGGTTATGATAATAAGGAAATGTCAGGGAAAGATGAATGAAAAAATCCATTATTTCAATCAAAGGTAGGCAGGAAGGGTTCATGGCTGGTTCCATAACACTTCTCAGTAGCGAGTGCTTATTCAAGGAGTGTGTTTATTTAGGTCTGTCTTATCTCTGTATTTACTGAGAGGGGTGAAAAGCCATCTCAGCCCTGCTCAGATAGGTTTGGGTTGGAGGGAACTTGCAGCTCATCCCATTCCACCCTGCCATGGGCAGGGACACCTTCCACTATGCCAGGCTGCTCCAAGCCCCATCCAGCCTGGCCCTGGGCACTGCCAGAGTTCCCCCTGGCTGCTGTGGGCACACAGAGGGGTGACATCCCAGTTATTTTTCGTGTGGTGGGTGCTGTTGTTGTGGGGTGCTGGGGTTTCCCCACTGCAGTTACTGGGGGGGGACACAAGATGTTTCCAGTCTTGGGGTGATGTGGGAAACCCTAAGAGAGGATCTCAAGCCCCAAGCCCTGGGATTTGGGGTTGTCAGTGCTCCCAGTTGGCAGAAGAAGGGATGTGACACCTCATGGGGCTCTGTGGTTCTGCACAGCTCCCTGACAGGAGGGTGCAGCCAGAGTGGGATCGGGTTCTGGTCTCAGGGAGTGAGTGACAGGACAGGAGGAGATGCCCTCAAGCTGTACCAGGGGGAGTTTGGTTTGGATATTAGGGAAAATTTCTTCCTTGAAAGGATTGTCAAACTTTGGAACAGTGGTGCAGTGACCATCTTGGAGGGATTTAAAAGCCACATGGATGTGGCACTTGGGGACGTGGTTTGGTGTGGCCTTGGCAGTGCTGGGGCATGCTTGAACCCAATGATCCTGGAGGTCTTTTCCAACCTAAATCACTGAGGGATCCTGTGCCTGTGGCACCTCCTGGTTGTGACCCTGCTTGGGGTGTCCCAGTCATGATCAAACCAAACTGGCTGGACCCAAAATGAGGAATTGGGGGCTGGATGGTCTCTAATATAGAATGGAACCTTTTTAGTCACCTCTCCTGGATTCCTTTGAAGGCATCTCCCACAGAGCAGTGCCCCGAGCTGCTGCTGGTGCCAGGTGTGATGAGCAGCTCCCACTGCTGCCTGTGGAGAGCTCCTGGAGCTGGGAGTTTGTCAGTAAGAAATTCTAAATGCTTCAGTGTGTGACATCTTGACAAGAACATCTGACAGACTGAAAGTAGTGCTCACAGAATAAAAACAAATTTGGAGAATTTGGTGTTTTCCACTTCACTGAGGGGGTTTGCAGTGTCATTCACATAGCTGGGGATGTCAATAAAATGACACATAAAATGGGAGTTATTTTGGTGCTTTGAAATACTGGTTCAAAAAAAAAATCAAACTTTATTTTGCTTTCACATGTCTCATTAGAAAAGAACTCCTCTAATTGTACAATTTCTTTAAGGAAAAGGGAAAGTTTTGTTGAGGATTCTTTCATTTTTGTAAAACCCCAGCTGCTGAGGTTGCTGCACACGTGAGTGCTGTGGCTTGGGGTTTCTCTGATCTGCATCTTTCATTCCTATAGTGAAAAGGGACAGAGCAGGATTATTTCTCTCACAGAATCCCAGACTGGTTTGAGTTGGAATGGACTTTAAGCCCATCCAGTCCCACCCCTGCCATGACACCTTCCATTATCCCAGGCTGCTCCAAGCCCTATCCAGCCTGGCTTTTCTTTCTGCAGATTAACTGTGTCCACAAAAGGAATTTTGGTCAACTCCAGGTCCACTGCTGGAGTTAATGTGGTACCTGAGCAGTGGTGGCTCTGTAGCTGCCCCTACTCAGGCACTAAGTTATTAAACATTAAGTTTAATAAGTTATTAATAACACAGAGTTATTAAATCCTGAGCAGGTCCCACGTGGAGCAGGTGGGCTGGCAGGAGGTGAGGGGTGTCTGGACATTTTTTTCCTGAACAAGCAGTGGCTGTTCCAGGCTGGAGCAGCTCCTGAGTGCTGGGCTGCAAACACCAGGCTGCTCTCTCCTCCTGGGCTCTCTCCTGTTGTCACCCCCAGAAAGGATGAAAATGTGTCCCAAAGGGTCACACCCGCTCTGACAGCTCATTTTTCACCTGGCACCGAGATGAATCTCTGTGATAACAAGCTCCAATAGACTAGAAAAATATTGCTTAAAGCAGCTGGGTCAAATTGAGCTAATTGGTTGTGACCTCACTAATTCAAGACCTCAATTAATTGGGTGTGTTTTGAGGGCTGGGCTTTGCTGCTCTCCGTGCTGGATCATGGAAAAGCAGCTGGATGCTGGGCAAGGACTTTGGGACCAAATGGGTGATGGCTTTGTTCCTAGAGCTGCCTGTGGCTGAGGAGTGGCTCCATCAAACCTGCTCTTTCTTGAAGGGCAGTGTTGGTGTCTGTCTGAAATACAAGGTTTGGGAGGCTGTTGGCTCAGAGGTTGGGATCCTGGCACTCTCAGCAGATCTTAACTCAGGCTGGACCCTCCCCAGCTTGGGAAGGGGATGAGCACAAAGCTGCCCCAATACTGTCTTGAGCTATTCCAGATTGTTCACCCTAGGGAGTCACTGTGAGAAGAAGCTGCCGTTGCTTAGAGGTTCTGATTCTGCAGAGGGGTTCACACTGGTCAAGGACCAGTCCTTGTGGGTGGAACCCCCAGACTCCTCCTGGAATTTCATGCTTGGAGGCACCACAGTTGCAATATCTCAGGAACTGCAGCTGAATCTCACCTGAGCCTCGTGCACACAGGTTCTTCCCAGTCCTTCCTTCAAGCCCTGCTGGGCACGTGGCTCCAAACCCTTCCCTCCAGTGCTGCACCAGCCCATGGAGTCAGCTGCTGGGAATTTGTCCTTCACTGCTGGAGCCACAGGCTTTGTTCCTTCCCTGCTCTGTGTGCAGAGCTGCACGTCTGGGTTGGATTGAAACAAGCTGTTGTGCTGCTGGAGACAAGGTTTGGATTGCATTCCTTCACCAATTCATTCCTTCATTTGGTAAAATGAGGGTTCAGTTTGTTTTGGGAGAGGTCCCCAGGTGGATGTCCCATCCCAGCATCCTGGGGAGAGAAGGATGATCCTCCTGGCTGTGTATCCCTGCATCCCACTCTTGCCTTGCTCTCACCCCCTGATAAGGTACAGTGTGCTTACCTTGAGGTGATCTGAAGTTCTGAGTTGCTTTTAAAGCTGTTTAAAGGTGAGGAGAATTGGGACGTTGTAGGTTCAGGAGCTGGATCCTGGCTGGCTGGGTGTGAGGCAGCTGAGCTGATGGAATTGGGGTAGGTAAGGGCAGCAGCTCCAGGACCTCGCAGGGATGCTGTGCTTGGCACCAGCACTGAGCTGGGAGGGGAAGAAGAAACATGTGGACTTGGGAGTTGGGATCTCAGCCTGTGCTCTGATAATCACAGAATTATGGAATATCCTGAGCTGGAAGAGACTCACAGGATCATCCAGCCCAGCCCCTGGCCCTGCACAGACACCCCAACAACCCCACCCTGGGCATCCCTGGGCATCCAAACACTCCTGGAGCAGCCTCGGGGCTGTGCCCATTCCCTGGGGAGCCTGGGCAGTGCCCAGCACCCTCTGGGGATGAACCTTTCCCTGATCTGACTCTCCCCTGACACAGCTTCAGGTGATTTCCTCAGGTCCTCTCACTGGTCACAGAGAAGAAATCAGTGCCTGCCCCTCCACTGCCCTTCGGGAGGATACAGGAGAAGGATACAGGAGAAGCAAAGTCTCTCTCACTTCCCCCCTGCACACAGAGCTGTCCTCTCAGGCCAGTCTGGATGAGTGGGACCCACCCTCTCAGCACAGCCCCTGTGTCCTTGGGCAGGGGGCACTTTAGAGGCTGCCTAGAACAGCAGTGGCCCCATGGGATGCTGCAGGAGCCAGTGCCTCTGTGCTCAGCTCCCCACCTTCCCCCTGCCAGGCCCCCACATCTTCTGTCTCTGTCCTTGCTGCACAGTGGGCACCTCCATCTGCAGCCAGGGAGGTGGCATTGCCCGTGCCAGGGTCTCTGACTTGGTGGGTACCAGTCCCTCTGTGGTTCTGATCAGCCTGAGCCCTACTGGAACCTTTTCCTGATGTCCCAGGGGACCTGCAGGCTCCTGGTGTGAGGGAGTTGCTCATCTGCATGACTTGGGTGGAGAAATGCCCATTGGAGCCTGCTGAGCTGGAGTGAGAAGGGCACAGATGCACTGGGCACCACTGCAGCCTCTGCACCACTGATGAGACAGGCCAGGAGCACAGGGAGTTCGAGCTACACTGGCACAGAAATCCCCAGGAATCCAATCCTCTGCTTCAGATCTTAAGGAGACATTACAGCCACGGTCTGGATGAAATAGAAGTGCAATATTGGATTATCTTCAGGGCTCAAGGCAAATTGAGAAGCCTTTTTCCTATGAGAGAGGTGAGGTGGAAAGCATCTTTCCTACGAATGGGAAGAAATAAGGAAAATTTGCAGGTGTTGGGAAACTGGTGGGTGTTGGAGTCCAGGGAAGCTTGAGAGCTTCTCCTGCCCCTCTGGGGGTCTCTTTGTCTCCAGAGCTCCTCAAAAAATAGCTTAGCCTGCGACCTAAGCTTGTGGGAGAAGCTCCTTTGATTTTGGGAGAACTTGAATGCACCAGAGAAGTGAAGAGATTTTTGTTTAGTGCACCCCAGAGAGTTTAGCTGTAGTTTGGATTTTGCTCTATATGTTATATAGAGGCAACATGGAGATTTCAGGGTGTCAGCTTCTCCTTCTTCTTTCTTCTCCTTCTCTTCCTTTCTTCTCTGGCATGTGTGTGTTGGTTGGTAGAGGGAATTTAGGGTGGAAGGGACATATCATTGAAATTGATATTCACTGGTGTTGGGAACAAAATAAGATACATAAAACTTCCTAACTGGTTGATAGTAGATATAAAAGCTACCTGCTAGGGGTAGCCATTGCATTCTGCCCTTGTGTTCTGGGAGGCCACAGCACAGCCTGTGCCTCTGGGGCTTTGATAAGAAAAAATAAACAAACCTTGAAAAAGCAGAAAGAAGCTTAGTTTCATCTTTTCGAGACATGGGACATTGAAAAAATGGAAGACAGCAGAGCCAGGAGCTGTTGGGGTCCCAACACCTCGACAGGTGAGGTCTCTGCAAACCTCTCTGGGTCACAGAGGAGATGTGAAGCCTCTGTCTGCTCTCTCCTGCTCCTGAGAGCCCTGGGCTCCAGGACTGTCTCCAGCTGCTTTTCCAGGCACAGCAGAGCCACCAGGTCATTGTCCCTGCTCTCTGACCCATTTCTGGAGCAACCCCAGCATGGAAGAAAGGCTGATGCATTTGGATTTTTGTCCAGTTTTGAACTGGCACCATAGTTCATAAAGACTAAAAGTTTGTTTTGTGGAAAGAGAGAGAAAGATCCTCCAGGTCCACACACAAGGGTAGATCCTGCTGCCAGACAGCTCCAAACCACATTTGGAATCTTATGACGTGGATGTGGCCAGTAATGTGGAATTCAAATGAGAAAAGAGAGGAGCACTTCTGTGGATTTTAATGTTTTCATTGTCCCAGTGCTTCATCTTTAAACTCAATGAAACATAGACCCCATAAAAGCACTGTAGGGTTTGGATTTGGTTTTGTTTGGGCTTTGTAAGAGTAGGGAGTAGCTTTATGTCCATGATTGTTATTCCTCCTTGCCCATACATCCCAGGAAGGAAGCCAGGCTTGAACTGCAGGGTTGGGTGTCTGTAGAAGGGACTTTCTGCCCAGTGAACAGATGGCTTGGGAAGCTTGGCTGGGCATGAAATGTCTCATGGAAACTTGTTCTTGTGGAAAGATGATGATGGTTTTTTTCGAGAGGAGGGACCACAGAGACAGCAGGACACCAAGTGGGTGAGGGATGCTGTGCTGGTGGCACCTCCTCTGTGGTTCTGGGGATGTTGTGTGGGATGTGACATTGTCAGTGCAGAGGTGGCTCTGCAGGGCAGCACAGTGTTGGGTTGGAAGTGGAAGTGAGAGGTGTGATACAGAGGTGAGACTGTCCTTGATAAACTGTGTTTAACATGGTTTCAGTGGTAACATTTAAATGTTGAACAACCAGACTTTCAGTGGAGCCCAAGTGTCTTCCTGACTTGTGTCTCATTTGCAATCCTAATGAATTCCAGAGCTGTTGGATCACCCACATTCCCCAGGTGTTTTTGAAAAGCCAGGCCCAGCAGCAGGAGGGGGATCAGAGAATCCCAGAGTGGTTTGGGTTGGAAGGGACCTTAAAACTCATCCAGTGCCACCCCTGCCATGGCAGGGACATCTTCCACTGTCCCAGGTTGCTCCAAGCCCTGGCCAGCCTGGCTTTGGGCACTGCCAGGGATCCAGGGGCAGCCACAGCTGCTCTGGGCACCCTGTGCCAGGGCCTGCCTACCCTCACAGGGAACAATTCCTTCCCAAAATCCCATCCATCCCTGCCCCCTGGCAGTGGGAAGCCATTCCCTGTGTCCTGTCACTCCTTGTCCCAGCTCCCTCTCCAGCTCTCCTGGAGCCCCTCTGGGCACTGGCAGGGGCTCTGAGGTCTCCCTGGGCCCTTCTCTCCCCCCGGCTGAGCAACCCCAGCTCTCTCAGCCTTTCCTCAGAGCAGAGGGGCTCCAGTGCTCGCAGCATCTCCGGGGCCTGCTCTGCACTCCCTCCAACAGCTCCAGGTCCTTCCTGTGCTGGAACCCCGGAGCTGGGGCAGGGGCATTGGAGGGGGGGGATCCTCCTCTCCACACACACAAGTAGGAATCCTAAGTTGATATTCCTGCCTCAACAAGACCTTTATATTTTCTAACCAGCACAGCTCTGCTCCGTTGCAAGAACCAGAAATACTCTTCCAAGCTGTTTTCCTCTTCCCTTAAGCCAGTGAGAATGGGAAATCAATTTAGGACAAATTGGGCTAAATCAATCCAGGGAGGATGTTCTTTGAAATCAGAGAAGTTGTTGTATCTCCTCCACTGGCACCTTGGCACTGAGCTGCTCACGAGGATGGAGGGCTGGGGATTGCTGAGGGGGTCAGGATGTGCTGAGCCCTTTGTGGAGGGTACCACAAACCCTGCTGGTGTCTGGGGAGGTGAGGGCATTGCTGCTGCTCTTGGAGGGCAGGCACAGTCCTTTAAAGGAGGTGTGGGCAGGTTTTCCCTCTTGGGACAGCACTGCCCAGGAGAATGGGCTGTAGTCTGAGGGGCACAGGGGTCTGACCATCACTGGGTAATGCCAGAGGGCATTCCAGCTGGCAGTGACCATTACCAGAGCCAGACATGGCTGCAGCCCTGTAAGGCACCTTTGCCCTGTGATTACCTTGAAGGCAGTGACCTTTCTCCTGTAGTTACCTGCAGTTCCACCCCCTCCCATCTCCCTGTGACTCTTCCCTCCCACCACACACACGTGGGCTTAGCATCCCTTTCCTTCCCAGAAGACAAAACAGGGATGGACAGTCAGCCTCCCTGGGAGGGGTGGGGAGCAGGAGGGATTTGTGTCAGGACCCTCTGAGATGAGGTTTCCACATGTGCTGGGTGCAGGAGCAGAGCCCAGCAGGTTCCTGCCAAGCTGTGGCAGCTCTACCTCTGCAAGGACACGGCAGGAGTGTCACTGCAGGGGTGGCAGAGGGGAGCCTCTCCCTTGCCATGCCCAGATGGTATTTCCAGGATCCAAGCTCTCATCAGTCCTGTGGGAAGGAGCACAGTGAGCACAGATCCCCTGCTTTGTGCTGAGGAGGAGTCTGCAAAGCAGGAGGGCCCAAAATGGGGGATTTGGGGTCAACTAGGGTGTGAGCAGAGCAAGGGGAAGGTGCTGGGGCTGTTCCAAGGTGCTTTGGCAAAGGAAAGACCTCAGGACTGAGTTAGATCCTTTGCAGTGGTGGTAGATACTTGGAACAGGGGAGGAGCCCATGTTGGGGTGCTGCCTAAGGGGGATCCTCTCCAAAACCTCTGGGGGTGTGCTCAGGCCGTCCCCTCCATGCACCCACCTGCCTCCATCTGTCTGGGCCAGGAGCAGCCACGTGTGTCCAGCAGGAAAGTGAGCCAGGAGAGCCCTGCTGAGCCAGCAGGGGACAGCTCCAGCTGCCTCGTGGCTCTGCTGACCCCAGCTGACCCATCAGGTCCTCTTGCCTGGCCCCACTGTGCTGGGGACAGTGGGGTAAGAAGGGACCTCCAAAGGTCCCTTTGTGTCAGAACTGCTCCTTCGTGGAGCTCAGGAGAACTCTGTTGGGATGCAGGTGCAGAGCTGGATTTGGAGCCACTGTGTGACCAGGGATTCACATCCCATCCTTGAATCCCAACCACCTGCATGATCTGCCTGGGAGCTGAGGGGCTTGGTAAGCAGCTCCTGGGCTTTTTGTGCAAGTTTGGAGTTGCAGAAGCTTGTGGGGAGCTGCAGGGATGCCCACAGTAGATGTTAAAGATAGCACACCTGATGTTCTGGTTTATTGAGGAATTTTGAACTAAAACTGAAGGATTTCTGCTTTTAAGTAAAGTGAAAATTAACTTCTGTCCTAATTCCCTCTACTCCTCTCCTGTTCTTGGACTGTTACAGGACCATCAGCCTCAGAAACTTCCAGTGCCTAAAGGGGCTCCAGGAGAGCTGGAGAGGGACTTTGGACAAGGGCTTGGAGTGACAAGACAAGGGAATGGCATCTGAGAGAGAAGGTTTAGATTGGGTGTAAGAAAAAAATTCCTCCCCATGAGGGTGGGCAGGCCCCACATCCCTGGCAGTGTCCAAGGCCAGGTTGGATATTGGGGCTTGGAACAGCCTGGGACAGTGGGAGGTGTCCCTGCCCATGGCAGGGGTGGCACTGGATGGGCTTTAAGGTCCCTTCCAACCCAAGCCATGCTGGGATGATGCACTGGGAACAGCTCTCCAGGGACTCAGAGGCTCCTGTTGGATGCAGGTTCCTCTGCACCTGCTCCAGACTGGAGGTTTCTCCCAAACTTTTTCATCAAGTGGTTTTGGTGAAGAGCTCTCCGAGTTGTTCGGCTTCAAGCAGTGTTTGAAATCCCAGCTTTGCTGCTTGTTTGTGGTTGGCCTGAGGAGTTGGAGTGTCCCTGAGAGTCACTCGGGGCTGTGATTGCAGCCTGACAGCTGGAAGGGGAGCAGGAAAAGGGTTATTCCCACAAACAGGGCTGGGAGAAATTTGAGTAGCAGGGACCATGAACCTGAGTGAAAGCTGTGGAAGAGAAAGAAAACCAGATTTTACTGTATAATCTGACTGTCACCTGGTTGTGCAATTAAACATTTTGTTTAAATGAGCTCCAGACGTGACTGCAGACATGTGTTAGGGTCCTTCAGATGTTTGTGAAGGACCTCCTTTAAAGTGCCCCTTAATCAAATGCTCTTGTCCTCTTGAGTTACTTGTTTGTGTAACTGGTTCCCCTTTCTCCCACCTGCCAGAAGCAGTTCCATGGAAAGAACTCTTCAGGAGAAGCCATGATTTTTGGAGCATTGGTTATCTCCACTTTTAGACCTGCTGTTTTCTCTCTCTTCCAGCTTTTTGCAAACCCTGCTGCAGCTTGTCCCAGCTGGATCTGAGCCAGTGTAGGTGTTACAGGTGTTCCCTTCTCAGAGGCTCCTTGGTGGCCCTTTGGCCACCCCTGACCTAGCCAGGGGAAGGTGTGGAGCATCCCCTTGGCTGCCTCCAGGTCCCTGAGCACAGCCTGGCTGTGGGAGCTGTGCTGCACAGCCCTGCTTGGGTGGGAGAAGCTGCTGCTCAGAGTAGTACTGCAGCCTTGTGCAGATCTGATAGCAGAGCTGGCTGTTCACTTACCAGTAAATAACTCTGTGGCTGGGGGCCATTTCTTGCTTCTTGCTTCATTTCCCCATCTGTAAAAACAGTCTAATGGAAAAAAAATCAGGCTCAGGCCTCTCAGGAGAGCATTTTCTTGCTGCTTCCCCTGAATGTTTTGTGCTGTTGGTGTTCTCCTGTGGGGTGCAGAGAGCTCTCAGCCCATTACAGGTGCCTGGTGCAGTGCTGTGCCAACAGCTATCACAGGAGGGAATGCCCAGGGAGCTTTTCAAAGCTGCAGTGCCACAGGGTGAGTCCAGATCTGCTCCTGACTGTGCCACAAGATGCTTGTCTGCCCTGGGGTGAATTAGAACGACTTTGGGCTCAGTGTCCCCACCCTGGCTGGAGTGTAAAAACATCTGGTTGCCACCTGGTCAGGCCAGGTTAGATGGGGCTCAGAGCAGCCTGCTCTGGTGGGTGCAATCCCTGGGCCATGGTCTTTAAATTCCCTTCCACCCTAAACCATTCCCCAGTTTCTCTGTGTGGCAGTTTCTCTTTAAGCTCAGGTGATTTTCTCTCTGACCTGACTCTTGTCCCTGTGGAAAGCAGCCTGGGTCACCTCTCAGCTGGTGTTTTCTAGGATTAACTCAAAAAGGGCAACCAGCTTGCTCCATCCTTCCCCCAGTGCTCCCCAGCTGGTGCAGCAGTGGGGCTGGATCTGAGTTGGATGGGTCTGCACCCCTGTCTACCTGCCTGGCCTGGCAAAAGCCTTCTGATCCCTTAGGACTTTCCCCAAGGACTTTCTCTGTGTTTGGTACATGAATATCTCATTCCTGTGCCCAACCCATCTCCTGGTCCATCCATCCCAGTGAGCCCAGTTGGGTGTCTGGGGCTCCAGTGCAGCACCAGGGGCTGCAGCATCAACCTCCTGATTGTGCTGTTCAAATATCTTTGCAGGAGAAGAAAATACTGGGAGGAACTGTCACACTATTTTCCATGTGGTTTTGCCTGATTTCTGCCTTTCAGCCATGCACAATCAGCCTGGTGTTGAGCATTATGCACACCTTGTGGAGGTCCCAAAACTGCAGGTGTCATTTGTTCCAGGTTATCAGCCAGCTCTGGAAGCTCCACAGGGATCTGTCACCATCTCATGTCACCCCACCCAGGCAGGACTTCTTCCACAGCGTGAAATAACTCAGTGAATTTCTAATTACACAAATCTAATTAAATGCTGGATGTAACGACTGTGCCTAATCATAATGATACCCCCACCCCTTCCATCACAGGAAAGGGACTGCTCGTGTACAGCAGAGTGCCCAGTTCAGTGCAGGATGAACATCCCCCTCTCCAGCTCTGTGGGGACATCCCTGGAGGTCCCCTGGCCATGTGGGGTCTCCTGTGGCTGTGCTGGGGTCACTGGCACCTTTGGGAGGAGGCTCTCAAGAGGTGCCTGTGGTGCTGAGGGTGAGGAACTGGTCAGAGCTTCGAGGTCTGTGGGCACCAAGGGTCTGGGTGGCCACTGGGATTTACTGGGGTTTGTGTCAAAGCTCAGCAATGGTAGAGCAGCAGTAGCACCTTCCCTTCAGTTTCAGACCAGCTCTGCCTCATCTGTTGTGCTCTCAGAGGCCAAAGTAGCACAAAAAATTAATTATTATTGGAGATCTTTTGTTCTGTGGCTCTCAGTGCTGCACTTGCACCTGGAGCCAAGGCTGTCTGCCGGTGGGAGTGTGATGGGTAAAACTTCCTGGGTGTTCTTTTCCCATGAGGTTCCTCTGCCATCAGCCTTGAAAAATCAAGCACCTGCTTATCCAAGAGCTCCAGCAGCATTCCTGTCAGGAAAACATGGTTTCCTACAGCAGGACACAGACCTTAATCCATGCACTGGAGTGCAAGCTGCAGAGGGATCAGCTGCACTTACAGGTCTGGAGTTTTCTGTTCATATTTTTGCAGTAGTTAATGCTGAAACCACTCTTGCAGAAGAAACTGGGATGTTATCCCTTCTTTACCTTGGAAGTTTGTCCTGCAGTGTGAAAACTGTGCCAAATTTCTGTCAGGCCTGTGAGAAAGGATATTAGAGGGGAGCCAAACATGGGACAGAGGCAATGATAACATGGCAGTGAGGTTAAAGAGACAGATAATTGATTTTTTTTCACTTCTGGTTCGGGTGTAAATCCATTGTGGTTAATGAAGGAAGGCAAATTGAATTGAAGAGCCCTGTGTGGGAGGCTCAGGCAGTGCCAGAGGCTCCTCGTGGTCTTTCCTTGGTGTCCCAGTGGCTCCATCCTGGTATCACCAGGGTTTTTTTAGGCTAGGTGAGGGGAGCTGAGCTCTGACAGCTTCAATCATGGAACAGGTTGCCCAGAGAAGCTGTGGCTGCTCCTGGATCCCTGCAAGTACCCAAGGCCAGGTTGGCTGGGGCTTGGAGCAAGCTGGGATAATTAAAGGTGTCCCTGCCCATGGCAGGGGGTTGGGAAGAAATGTTCTTAAATGTCCCTCCCAACCCAAACCATTGTGGGGTTCTGTGATTATGGCATCAGGAGCAGGCTCAAGGAGCATCCCAGTCCTTAGGACTGCCACTGCCAGCCATGAGGTTGCATCCCACTGTTTTTGGCAGTGGAAACCTTCCTTGGAGCTCTGGCCCTGGGCTGAGGAGGTGGTAGGTGTCCAGGTGTGGTCCCAGGAGCCCTGGGGAAGGTGTGGTGGGAGCACCGTGGGCAGCACGGGGCAGCCCAGTCCTGCTCTGGGTGTGGGACACCCTCCACCCAACCCAGGCTGCTGGTAAAGGCTGGTAGAGAGATTTCCACCCTGGATCCCACTGGCTCTGGACAAGTTTGATCACAAACCTCAATAAAGTCAGATCCTGACTCCCTGTGGTGGTGGCAAGGCGAGAGCCTTCACCAGGGCACTGCCTTCCATCGTCCTCCTTGTGCCTCTGCTCCTGCACATTGCCCTGCTTTGTGCAGCAGCTAAAAATAATGGCAAGCAAGGTGTGAGTGCAGGGGACAGGGAGGGAAGCCCTGGGAGTGCAGGAGAAACCGGAGCCCTCCAGCTGCAGCAGCGTGTCCATCATGCAGGCAGCAAGTGCAGGGGCTGGGGCTCGCTCTGGATGCTCACTGGCTACAGAAATAAACAGGCTCTGAGTGCCTCTTGCTAGCCTTGACTTTTTGGCTTGTGTCTATATTTTTAGCCTCAGGACACTGTGTCCCCGAGGCTGGAGAGGACCTGCGTTGCCTCATACCTCTCCCAACGTGTGAAGCCAGCTCCTGCCCTTCCCTGCTCCCGATTTAGCAGAGGGGAGGGGGGCAGTGCTGCTGCTTCCCACTGGCACTGGTGCAGCTGGGGAGCTGGGATGTGAATATCCCTTTGTCCAGGAGTTGATTTATGGTTCTGATGAAGAAGTTCTTTAGTGTGGAGAAAAGGAGGCTCAGGGAGGACCTTCTCACTCTCTCCAGCTCCCTGACAGGAGGTGCAGCCAGGTTGGTCTCTGCTCCCTGGTGACAAGGGGCAGAATGAGAGGAAAGGAAATGAAGGTTTAGGTTGGAGATCAGGGAAGATGTCTTCCCAGAAAGGGTGGTCCAGCCCTGGAACACACTGCCCAGGGGAGCAATGGAATCACCATGCCTGGAAGTGTTCAAAAAAAACATGGGCATGAGGCTTGGGGTCATGGGTTGGTGGTGGGCTTGGCACTGTTGGACTCAAATATACTAGAGGTCCTTTGCAGCTTCAATGATTCTGTGATTCCATGTGAAGGAAGAAAACCCCACACTTTATTACATCCAGCACATTGCACAATTTCTTTGTGTTTCACTGAGAGGGGGATGAGTTTGGGAGTTGATTCTCTTTTATTTAGAAGTACAGAATGATTTGGCACAATGCAAAATTAAATGTAACTTTGAATAAAGGTTCAAATGTTCTTCCCTTCGCCGAGTGCTGGGACAAGCACACGATTCATGATGTGGTGCTTTAGTCACACTGAATCCACCTTAGCATTGTTCTCTACTTGTGCAGCAGAGCCCACCCCTTGGCTTAACCTAGTCCTGGGTTTGGAGCCTCCTGAGCATCCTTACCCTTTTCCTTGTCACTCTCTGGGTTGGCTTGAGGGCTTAGCTCCTCTCCGTGCCCTGTCCTTCCTGGCAGTGCCCTGAAGGGCTCTCTCAGACGTTCCCTTAGGCCTGGCCTTCAGCTGAAGGGAGTGCAGGGCTCCCTGGGTGGGACTCAGGCTCTCTGTGGGTTGCAGACGTGCTGGAGCTCTTGGGATGGAGCACAAAAGGAGCTGCAGCTGGGCAGTGCCACAGGGCTGCCCAGCACCAGGGCTGCCAGCCCTGCTCCCCGTGCTGTAAGCTGAGCTGGGATTGTTGCTGCTGCCAGCTGTGCCAGCCTGGCCAGCCTGAGCTCTGTTGTTTGTGCCCTCTGACGCGTGTCCCTGTGGGATTGTATGACCTGTCCCCAGGGAGAGCCATGCGAGGGCACGGGCTGCTGGAAAGCCTCAGCACCCCTGCTCCTGATGGGCCGTGGAGATGCAGTTTGGGCTCACTGAGGGGTCCCAAGGCGGGCAGGGACTGGGGGTGCTGGAGTGAGTCCCAGCAGGGCTGTCCCTGCATTGCCATGCCCACCTTGCAGGTGGCACGGTGGGAAGGGACACCTCGGGGTGGCAGAGGGGAATTATTTGGTCAGGCAGATAAAAAGCAGGACAGAGCAGAGGCTGGTGCAGGTTTTAGTCGCAGTGAGCAGGCCCAGCTGCTCCTGGGGTGTCTGGGAGGGTGGATCACTGCTGGGTGGTGCTTTTGTTCTGGAAGATTGTGACAAAGCTTGAGCTTTGCCCTTCTTGTCCTCTGCCAGGAGAGGGTGGTGTGGGCTTAGCAGAGAGTCAGAAACCCCGGGATGGCTTGGGTTGGAGGGGCCTTAAAGCCCATCCAGTGCCACCCCTGCTGTGGGCAGGGACACCTTCCACTGTCCCAGGCTGCTCCAAGCCTCATCCAGCCTGGCCTTGGACACTGCCAGGGATCCAGCGGCAGCCACAGCTGCTCTGGGCACCCTGTGCCAGGGCCTCTGGATTGTGCTGTTATCCCACTGCACACCAGGCTGGGAGAAGGCACCATGTGCTGCACAAGGCTTAGCTGATTTTTATTAAAGCAGAACTCTGTACAGATTTTGGGGGGCAGCCATCCAGTTCCTTAAAAGAGGCTGCTGCTGGATTTTCCTGGGCATCATTCCGTGCCCTCCCTGTGCCACTGGTGCTCCCCAGGCTCATAATTCCCTGTCTGAGTGCTGAGCTGAACAGCTGAGAGTTTTAGCATTTTTTAATGGCTCTATACTGTGCCCGAATTAATGAAAAAATGAACTGAAACCAAGATGAAGGTATTGAAGGGAGAGGATGACAAATTGGCTTTGGAGCATGGCAGCAACGAGCACTGTCAGGGGTTCACGCGCTGACCTTTATCTAAACAGAACTGTGTGTAACAGATAAGAATATTTAACAATAATTAATGTCACATCAGCGCCGAGAACAAAATGACTACATCAAACAGGCAAGAAATCCACTGCAAATTACTCAAAAGAGAAATGTCAGCTCCTCCATATCTGCAACCTGCCTCGTGCTGATGGGGCTGGAATGAGCCGGGAGGGCACGCGAGGAGAGGAGCTATTAAAAATGATTTAGGGACTGGGTGATGTGTGCAGGAATGGAAACAGCAGCAGCTCTGCTGGACCGGAGTAGAGTACAATCAAACAGCAAACCGAGCTGGTAATTGGGTGTGGGAGAAATGTGTACAAACCAATTATCCCCAGGGCTGAAGTTCTGACAGGCTGCTCAGGGCTTCTCCTTCCTTCCCCCTGGTGTCTCTGGGCTGTCCTGGTGTGCTGGGATTGAGCAGGCACTGCCCTGCTCGCTGAGCCCTCCTTTGTGGTGTGTAGATGTGTTTTGTCTGCCTGGGGATTGTCTAGAGGTTTTCCATTCCCTGTCTGGGGTTATCCTTGCTCCCCAGGAGCTGTGGGGGTGTCTGTGGCTGGCACAGGCAGTGGCAGTGCTGGGGAGGGATGCAGGGAGAGCAGCTGGGCTCCAGGGGATGCCTGTGCTCTGCCTGGGACAGGGAGGGCACTGTGCCACCCCTCACCTGATTTCCAAAGGAGTGGTGGTCCATGGACAGTTCTCCAGGGGTGGATTTCATGACAGGAGCAGCTGAGTGAGGAGGAGTTAACCCCCTCCTGACCTGTCTTCTGCTGCAGAGCATCCCCTGTTCCTGGGCATTTCATGAAGTCAGGGAATGGTTTGGGTTGGAATGAACCTTAAAGCTCATCCCATCCCACCACTGCCATGGGCAGGGACACCTTCCACTGTCCCAGGCTGCTCCAAGCCCTGTCCAACCTGGCCTTGGACACTCTCAGGGATGGAGCAGCCACAGCTTCTCTGGGCACCCTGTTCCACTCAGTCTGCTCAGCCCAGACATTGTGAGAATATTGGGTATATTCAGCTAATGCACAAGTCTAGTAAAAAGCTTGACCAAGTTACATTTTTATTCTAAACAGACCTTTGTGCCCATCCTAATGAATTATTTCCTCACCATAAATTGAGATACCAGCATGGCCACAACTGGGAAGTGTTTTCAGCCTCAGTGGGTAGAGGTGAGCACAGAGCTCATGAAAAGGTCATGAAAAGAGTCTGGGGAAGAGCCAGGAGCTGCTCCTGAATCCCTTGGATTTTTTGGCTGTAAAGGCCAGTGCTGTCACCCACCCACTGTCCTGCTGCCCACTAATTAGTTTTGTTGTCAGCATTTTGCTGGTGGGAGGAGGCAGCCAGGGTGTGAAAAATGCCTTTCCAACTGGCCTGGTGACCTTCTGACCACAGGAGAGAATTCACAGGCAGAAGGTGGAGATGTCAAGACATAAACTTAGGGATGATGGGGAGCTGTGTCTTTGCCCCTTGAAATGAAACAGGAAAACTGTTCTGCTCCCATGCTGGTCTGGGATGTGGTTTAGGGTTTCATATCTCCCTTTCAGAAGATGCTCCTGTTTGCCTCAGTCGAGGCACATCCTGCTCCCAGCCAGGCTCTTGGAGCAGGACAGTGTGAGAGAGGTGGGAGCAGAGCCAGCTCCCAGCACCCTCCCTGAGCAGCACCCTGGCCAAAAAGGTCGGTCAGGAAAAGTGTCTGATGTGCTCAGGGGCTGAAGAAGCCCAGGCCAAGGTGGGATGAGCAGAGAAGTGATAATTGAAGGCTCTAAGCAGCCTGCCCACAGCAGGGAGTTGGAATGAGATGATCTCCAAGGGCCCTTGCAGCCCAAGCCCTGCTGTGATTCCGTGAGTATGGATCCACCGGGGAGAAAATGTGACATTTAAAGATCACTTAAAACCCAGTCCAAACTGAGGTCTT
Source organism: Erpornis zantholeuca (assembly GCA_013400515.1). NCBI lineage: Eukaryota > Metazoa > Chordata > Aves > Passeriformes > Timaliidae > Erpornis > Erpornis zantholeuca. The sequence continues at coordinate 231,061 of VZTN01011668.1, forward strand.
GCTTATGATGGAAGGCTGTGAATTTGCATCAGGGAGCAGGGCTTTGACAGGGCAGGCATCAATTAAAGGCATTAATTAAAGTGCATCAATTAAACAGGGCTCCTCCCTGTTTTGTCTCCCATGAGAGGAGGTGCAGAAAAGGTACTTGTTAGGAAAACAGATATCAGTAAATCCAGGGTGTTACAAATAGCATCTGGAGAAGCACAAAGGGCAGAGACCTCTGCTCTGATGCTTCAGGCATCTCTTTTCCAGGAGGAGCACTCAGGCTTCCAGTGAGCCACTCTGCCTTTGGCGTGAAGGCAAATGGTTTGGTTTCTCCAGGGTTCCTGCCAGTCTCTCCCAGTGTCTCCCAGTGCTCAGGGGTCATGCTCACCCCCTGGTTTTGTGCCCAGGAGAGGCTGGGGCACAATCAGATCCAAGCTCCAGCTCACATGGAAAGCTGGAGCAGTTCTCAGCACGGAGGGACACACGTGAGGATTCTGATTTGGGGCTTCTTCAGATGGCAAATCCTCAGCCACAGAAGCTCTTTTGGGCAGGCTTGAGCCAACTGAGCTGCCTTGAATTCCATGGAGACTCCCCAGGCTCCCCTTTCCTTACAGCAAGGAGCATAATGCATCCATAAGCTCTCCTTGCTCTTCTTTGCTCTCTGCAGGTCATCTGAAACCCTGAGCATTAAAGTGATTTATCAGAGTGCTCCTCCTGGTGCTGCAGCACAGAGAGAGGGGCTGGGAGACCTGAGGGAAAGCAGAAACCCTCTCCCACCTGACCCAGCTCCCAAGGCAGACGTCAGCACCTTGGTGTCACTTGATCAGGGACAGGGCCCCAGGGAATGGCTGGAGCTGTGTCAGGGGAGGTTTAGTGTGGACATCAGGACAGCTCTGGGTCACCTGAACCTTGGCTGTGCTGATGATTTTGCCCTCTCTGTCCTCGACACCAGCGCCAGCCCTGCCCCACAATTTCAGGCACCATTGCTGGGACCATTTCAGAGGCCATTCTCTTCCTTTCAAACCCCTTGGCTTCCCTGAGGTGCCATTTCCTCTCACCCATTTCAAAAAAGTTTGAGGGGAGAGAGCAAGAGAGAACCCAAAGGGAGCAGGAGTTTTGAAGTTGCACCACCTGAGACACACTGCTGGTGTCAGCTTTTTTGAAACACCTCCAGAGCTGGTGCCATCTCCCACCTGCTCCACACTCCTTTTTAAATGACACATAATTATGATAGGCACTGCAAAGACAGAGCTTTATCCTCAATTAAATGGCTTTTTGTGTCTTTTCATTTCCTGCCCCAGCTGAGGAGCAAATCCCTGCAGAGCAAGGTCTTTAACCAAGTAGGAGGTGCCTGCAAAATGAAAGGTGATCCTGTTTGCTGGAAGGAAACCAGTGCTGATTCCTGGTGTTTCCAGGCTTGTGTGTGATGGCCTGGGAGTGTTCCAGGAGGTGCTGATGGCAGGATCCCAGCTCAGATGCCAGGGCATTCCATGTGGGATAGCTGCTGCTCCGAGATGTCTGCATGCTGCTCCAGCACTGGGCTTTACTTGTACTCCTTCCTTTTCCTGGAGCCTGCAGTTGATCCTGGTCTCAGTGGGTCAGCCCAGGGGAGGGAGAGGGGCACCCCTGGTGCTGTGTGTCCATCCTGAAGCCCTTTTTGGCTGAGCAGGAAGGGCACTTCTTGGAAACCACCCCCAAAACCCCATCTTTTACAGGTCCTCTGCCCTCAGCAGTGGGTATGGAATTGGGGCTTTAGGGCAATGAGGAGGTGTTCTGGCCCTGGTGTGGTGCTGGGGTGGCACTCATGGTGCTGTGTTGGACACCACATGCTGTGGTGCTGCCTCCTCAGTGGATTTTAGATGACAGCAAAAGGCTTGAGAAGGGCAAATTCCTTTTTAACTTGTCTTCAATTGTAATATTTAACTCTATTTCTAAAGGGAACTTCTGTAGGTTCCCAGGAAAAATCATTGACAAAGAATGTAAATAATGAAAGATATTTTGGCAAGGTGCTCCCCTTGACCAATGAAATAGCTTTGTCTTTCTCTGTTTTCATATTTTTGTGAGACTGTGCTGCAGAGACAGAGACACAGTCAGGGACACACAGGAACGACAGCTAACCTGGCTGGAGGGAGAGAAAGATTTGTTCTGTTCTTGATATTAATAAAAGCCTTCTCATTTCAAATCATGGAGTCGAACTGATGCCTTAAATGGCTACCTAGAAACAGAGAGCAGACAGGAATGAAGGAATAAAGGTGGTATTTATTTGAAAGGCCTTCAGGTGCACACTTTGGGCTCCAGAGGCTCCTGCCTCAGTGCATCCCAAAATGGACAATGACAGCTCATGAGTGCTTCACACTTTTATATCAACATAAATTCACCAACCAGAACCAGGTGTGATTTCCCCCAAGCTTGACCAACTCTTCCCAAGATGAAGGTTTGCAGTTCTTGTTTCTGGGTGTCCTTGAAGAGCAAGTCAGAGGTTTTGTTGTGTCTATCTAAGCACAGAGAACAACATTTAGCAAGCTACAGAAAACTGCAGAGTTACACCAGCAGCACAGGATTAGAAAAATATAAAAGTTCAAACCTAAGGCATCAGAATTACTGATCATGCCCTAGAGACAGGGCAGCAGCCATGCCAACCCCACAGCTGTGCTGGGCACGTTCCCTTGGCTGCTCCATCCAAACTGAGCTCCGTGTGTGGAGTCCCTGCCCCGAGGGCGAGCCCTGGCTCTGGAAGGGTCTGTGATACATCGTAGTCAGTACCTGCCCTGTTCCATCCCTGCTTCCCTCCCCCAGCTCCCCCGGAATGCCATCCAGCCTGGCATTTATTGCCCTTCAGTGCCTTCCATTTGCTCCTGGAGAACTTGTGTTTGATTTTTACGCCCGTTATCATTCAGGGAGAGAAGGGAAAGGCTTGGGGAGGCCAGAGTGAAAATAAACCAGCACACTTTAGTGCAGTTACTGTGTTTGAAAGATGCTGTGTTTAGGCAGAGCGCTTGCCTCCATTCTCATTCACTTTTGCATTGTGGGTTGAAGTGTTTCTACAAAAATCATGGCATGGGGCACTCAATGGAACAACTCCAGCCTTGCAAGGGCTGGGCTCAGCTGCTTTTGCTGCCTGAATTCCATAGGACTTGCACAGTCAAGGGGAATTCAGTGTAAGAGCAGGGAATGGCCTTAAACTGAAGGAGGGTGGATTTAAATAAGGGAGAAATTCTCCCCTGTGAGGGTGGGCAGGCCCTGGCACAGGGTGCCCAGAGCAGCTGTGGCTGCCCCTGGATCCCTGGCAGTGCCCAAGGCCAGGCTGGACATGGCTTGGAGCAGCCTGGGACAGTGGAAGGTGTCCTTTATTCAGCTCCCTTGATTTTGCTCTTGGTGAGGTGTTTCTATGGCCCCTCTTTGGTGCTTCCACTCCAGGTTATCAGTCAACTTCTTAGACCTCACCCAGGTCTAACCTAACATCCTTAGGGGCACAAAGAGCTGAGCACCCATGCTCTGCACCCTTCCCTGTGAGGAGCAGCCCTGGACACCCTGTCTGGACCAACACTGCTGCTCCAGGGGCTTCTGCCAGGGAGTGCTGAGGGTGACCCAAGCAAAAAATGCCTTCAAAGTCCTGCAGTTTCCACTTCTGTCCCACCTGGCACATCTCTCATGTTGGCCAGGTCAGCCAGGTACCTCAGCCATGGCAGGAAAAGGGAAGCACCTTAATTTAAAGTTCCAGGGGGATTTGGGGCATCTCGGGATACAGAGGAACTGACTTAAAACAGAACATTTCGATTCCACTGAGGCATAGTTTCAAGTTGGCCCAACCCAAAGGAAAATCTTCAGTTTTGAAAGCCCATTTTCCCAATATTAAATAAATAAATAAACAAAACTAAGGAAAAGTTTTGCTGTGGGATATTTCACTTCGAAGAAACTCTGTTTTTTCCCTCAGCAAACCCCAGCCATCGGGACTGAAAATTCCTGCCTGCCTGTATCCTTGTTCTCTGCCAGCATTAACCCAATGGAGCAGTTTTTATGGGATTTCTGAGCCAACCCCAACCATCCCCCCCCAGTGCTCGGCCCTGGGAACACAACCACCTCTGTCTGCTGCACTCCCAGCTCCGTGCTAAGCAGCTCAGAGTCTTAGCTCAGAAAAGTCCCAGCTCTGATCCTTGCAGACAGCAGCAGCTTTGCTTTCCAGCACTGCACACCCTCACAGAAAGTCGTGGATTATGTGCTTACCCTCCCTCCATGTCCTGGTTCCCGCAGGGTGAAGAAGCACAGAGAGGAGCTGCGTCTGCTCCGGGAACGGGGACAGTGACAAAGCCCAAGTGCCCAGGCAGCCCCGGTGAGTGACCTTGTTCTGTGTGTGCTCTGGGGTGTGAGGAGTGCTGGGAGGCATCCCTGCTGTCATTCCCAGCTGTGGGATTTGGGGCAGGAGAGGTACAGGTGCCTTCGTTCTAGGGATTCGGTCTGATGATTCCTCCCCTTGGAGGCTGCTGGGAGAGGCTGATTTTCCCTCACCCTGGCCCAGTGTGGGTGTTGAGAGGTTGATGGATTTGCTGAGAACCTGCACCCTGTCCTCAGTGCTGCTGGTGATGGTGATGCCTTAAATGGCTCCCTAGAAACAGAGAGCAGACAGGAATAAAGGAATCAAGGAGGGATTGATTGGAAAGGCCTTCAGAGGTACACTCTGGGCTCCAGAGGCTCCTGCCTCAGTGCATCCCAACATGGACAAGGACAGCTCCCGAGTTCTTCCCATTTGGATCTCAGCATCAATTCCCCAAGCAGGAGCCAGGCAAGGATGGAATTTGCCCAAGCTTGCCCCCCTGTCCCCAAGATTGTGGTTTGCAGTTGTTGGGCCTAGGAGGGTCTGGGTGTCCTTGGAGAGCTGGAGAGGCTTTGTTGTGTGTGTGTGAGCATGAGAGAACAGCACTGAACGAGCTCCAGGGAACTGCAGAGTGACACTGGGCAGGGTTGGAAACACAGAAAAGTTAAAACCTAAGGCATCAATGGAATCAGGATCACTTTAACCCCAGGCAGGTGGTGGGGTCACCACCCCTGGAGGTGTCCAGGGAATGTCTGGATGTGGCACTCAGTGGTTGACAAGGTGGTGGTGGTGGGTCAGAGGTTGGACTCCACCATCTCCAAAGTCTTTCCCAGCCTGATTCTGTGGTTCTGTGAGTCGGTGATGACATCCCGTGGGTTGTTCTGGACACAGGTTTTGGCTTGTCTGCATTTTAGATTCATGGCTTGTGCTGCTTCTGAAAGTTCTGTCTGCAGTTTGCCATGGTGGAGGTGAAAAGGAATGTGACTTGTGAGTGACCTGGGGGGGACTCTGCTCCCTGGGTGGGGGGGACTCTGCTCCTGGCTCCCCTGCGCACATCCCAGGGCGAGGGGGTGGAAGTGCTGCCCGTGGGGATGCTGTGCTTGGAGCAGGCAGGGTGCAGAGCCCTGGGGGCTGGGTGTGCCCAGGGTTTGGTCAAACCTCTGCTGCTGTCTCTGCACAGGGGGAGCAGAGCAGCCTCTGGCACACGGGCTGGGAGGAAACATTCCCATGGTGTTTCCTGGGCCACCAGCATGTTGGGACTGTGTTTGTCAGTGCTGAGGTCAGGACAGAGGAGTTCCTCATCCCCAGAGGGTACAGGGGTGTCCTCAGGCAGTTTAGGAAGACAACCAACTCCAAATGCCAACAGACTGTCAGAGCATGAGTTTAACATCCCCCAAACCTAGCTTGGCATGGAGGGCTGAGCTGAAAGCACCTCTGTGAAGAAGAGGTTTTATGGAGGGATGGAAAAGGATTTAGGGAACAGATCCAGTGGCAGCATGACCTAAGGGTTGGGAAATGCTGGCCTGGGAATGACTGTGGCTGTTGGAAATTTGCTGTGCTCTCTGAGCAATGAGGTCAGGCAGGGCTGGAGCTGGGAGAGCTCTGCCTGCTCTGCTGGGAGTTTTGTTGTGATAAAAATGGATTAGCAGGACTTTGGGGGAGTAAAACATGGAGTTTGCTTCAGCAGAGGGTGAAAAATTCAGGGTGTCCTCGTTCTGTGCTCAACTCATGGCAGGAAGAGGCAGCAGTGTGAAGTTTTCAGCAGTGAACTTTCTCTTCCCTGCCAGTGCCTGGGCAGATGGATGGAAGCAGAAATTACAGATTAACTGGGTGGTTAAGGAAGTGGTTAAAAACCATCCTTTTCCACCCCCTGCCACAGGCAGGGACACCTTCCACTATCCCAGGTTGCTCCAAGCCCCATCCAAGCTGGGCTTGGACCCTTCCAGGGATGGAATTCTCAGTTCCCAGCTCAGCAGGGTTTGCAGAAGTCACATTGTAATTGGTATCACGGTTGGAGTTTCCCTTTGGAACTTGCATAGAAGAAAGAAAAAAAATGAATGTGATCAGATAAAACTTCTTATCACAGAGGTGGGAGCTCTGCTGCTGTGTGATGGACCCCTGGAGATACCACATACAGTAAATAAAGATCTTATTTGGAAATCTAATCCAGGAAACTCCAAATAACAGCAGGGAAAAGATTCACCTGAACTTCTACAAATCAAAATGAGGCAATTGAGAGAGAAAGGGAACTTGGGTTTGATCAGATTTGTCTAAAACCATTTTCTGTTCCAGCTTAGTGTACCTGCCCGTGGTGGTAGTGAGGATATTTTGACACAAAATATTCTGGCACACAGATAAATCAAACAAATGACCTGGCTAAAATCCCTTTCCTGCACGACTAAGACACCTCCTGTACCCTAATTCCATAGACCAGGATTTAACTCAGCAAATGAAATTGTGGGGTTTGGCATCATTGAAGAAATGCACAATTTTTTACTTAATATTGAATATATTTTCATTAAGAACATGGCAAGAAATTTTCCCAAGTTTTGTTTTGGCTTTTGGCATATTCAGTAGAGTTTTAAAGCATGGACCCTTCTTTTTGGACAAGGTATTTACTGTAAGTAAAGGAAATTTTTTAATTCTATAAAGAATTTACTGTAAGTGGAGGAAAATATCTTTTATCCAGCAAGTTCTTCCCTTTCTCAGGACTCCTGAGCCCCTGAGCACTGCTGGCTGATCATTTGCTCTCTCATTTTTCACTTCTCCCTGCACTTACTGCTGGCACACAGAATAAAGGTTGATTCCAGATGGAGCTGCAGAGCTCCCTGTTCCTTGGGAAATATTTCAGTGGGGAAATATCTGTCATTCAGGCAATTGGAGAAGAACATAGAGAGCGACTGGAGAACAAGGAATGCTGATGAAAATGCCCATTATTGCAGGAATGCAGGGAAATTGTTGGAAATAGCTGGTATTGAGTCCATCCTTACAGAGCTGGCAGTGCCCAGTAGTGAGAGGACAAGGAGCATCCTTAGGTGGCTCAGCAAAAACAGCATGGCTGAAGTTTTCTGCCTGTCCCAGAAAAAGCCCAGGGTGGAGGGAGCCATCAAGATCCGAGCAGAGATAAATCCAGACTCTAATCACCTGCTCAGGTCCTTATCAGCTCCGGCAGTTCCTGTCCCGCCAGGATTAGGGGGCACTGGCAGCCCTTTAAGCTGTGATCTCTGTGACCTTCTTAGCACCCTGTGGTTCAAGGAAGGAAGCGATGTAACAGGTTCTTAATTTAGAGAACAGCAGGTCAGGAGGAGGTTGCAGGTGCTGGAATCCGGTGGGGAGCTGGGAAGGGCTGCAGGATGTGACCCTCACTCGTGGTCAAGCCTAAAAAGGCCAAACTCTGGGACTGAGTCCCAATCTGTGCCTAAGGTGCCTCTGTCAAGGAATGGGTGCTTGGATCACTCTGCTTGGAGCTCATTCCAGAGGCTCCACAGGTGTTGTGAACCATCAGAAACCATCAGGTTGTGGAGGACACAAGCAGAAATGCCCCCCAAAGCTCCCTCTGGCCAGTCTTTATCTGCTGTAAGAGACTGTTAAGATGCAGTTAAAGCTCATGTTGTGAGCAGGCTCCCCGGAAGGATCACCCTAGTCTGTGCTGGGAATGATCTCCTGGCACGTGCAGTACTCAGCAGTGGTTGGCTGGAGGGTGTTCCCAAGGGTCTGGGGGAGGTTTGGGCTAGAGCAGCTTCTCTCTTGTCCCGTGGGAATGGGCTGTGGAGCCCACCTGGCAAAGGCAGGGTGGGAGGAGAGCTCTCCTCACACAGAGACCCCAGTCCCTGACCACTCTCTGCAGGGAAGCAGATGAGTTTTGGGATGCTCTTGGCACAGTCTGGAGTGAAAGCAAAGCATTGAATCTCAGAATGGCTTGGTTTGGATGGGACCTTAAAGCCCATCCAGTGCCACCCCTGCCATGGGCAGGGACACCTTCCACTGTCCCAGGCTGCTGCCAGCCCCATCCAGCCTGGCCTTGGGCACTGCCAGCATGAGAAGTTCTTTCGGTTGGGGATGGTTAGGGCTCATTTAGGGCTCCCACAGAGCGGGAGTGGGGTCTGCAGGCTCAGCTCCTGGTGCTGTCCAGCTCTGAAGTTGTCAGGGATGGAGCCATCCCCTCCCCGTGCCCCCAGGGCCTGTGGGAGCTGAGCTGGGCTGGCTTCGAGCAGGGCCCCAGGCGAGAGCCAAGCCCTGAGCTGCTGTTTCTGATGCTGAAGCCTTAGGAGAGGGACTCTGGGTGAGGGAGGGAAAAGGAGCTGCTAATTAACCCTTTATAAACACCCTTGTGGCTCTGTCCCTGTGCTTACCTGGGCTTTGAAATAAGCAAATGAACTGCCTGAGGCTCTCAGCTGCTCTGCCAAGGCAGCAGGAGAGATGCCAAGTGATGGGTGCAGGACAGGACCCTCCTGCTCAGGACCTTGCTGGTGCAATTCGTGAGTGGGAGGTTGTGTGGCTCAGCAGTGTCCTGGAAGAGCAGAGCACTGGGTGTTATTTAAGGGCTGTAAGGCTGAACAGAAAATCAGCACAATCATGTTTTGATTCCCCAAACATGAGGGGAACATCGAACATGATCCAGTGCATTGCACCACACCTGCTTTGGGATGGAAAGCCACAGAAACTCGAGCACATGAGGAATTGTAAACCTTTATATTCAGGGAAAACGATGCTCAAAGAAAGCCATGGGTTAAAGTAACACCTTCCTAAGCCCATGATTCATCTCTAGAGCTGAGCTGGTTTTCTGTGATCAACCCAAATGTTTGATTCTTTGAAGAGCTGAGCAAGCGATTCATAATGAACACTCATTTTTCTGCAAATCTTGATCTTATTGAAATAGGATGTCGATTTAAATTATCTGACTGGGGGATTTTTGTTTTTCTTTTTTCATTCTTGGATTTCCTTCTCGAAATCGTCTGTTTCTCAGAGCTTCTCAAGACTTGGAGGTTAATTCAGATTAAGGTAGTGCACGACTGGAAAATGTAAAATCTTTTCACAAATAACTGCTTGTGCAAACACCAGACAGATGATGGCACAAGTCCCTTCTTCTGCTGTGGCTGTGCTCAAACTTTGGGGTGAAAATGTCAGCAGAATGTCCTCTCCTGACTGGGTGCAGCTTTCTGGCTGCATCCCTGAGTTCTGGAGCTGGAATGTGAGTCAGAAAGGAGGGAGTCAAAGGGGTGCCTTAAAATGAAAGTACAAAAATAGATCTCCCTGCACATCTTTTCTCAGCTTCCCCTTACAAGGCTGTATTGATGTGTGCTGGATGGGATATGATGGCTCTGGCCTTGGCATGGAACACCACATGGCAGCATGGATTTTAGGTTTTTTTTTAAGGAGGCAAATATGGGTTAGCAAGAAATGCAGAAAAGATAAGCAGTGAGGTGGCCACAGTCCTTCATCTATAGGAATCCAGGCCTGAGATTTGCTTCCAGCTCGGCCTGAACTGGAGAATTCAGGAAATGAGCCAAAAAGTTGCTTATTTTACCATTTCATCATCAGATGTGCTGCTTCCATGAGGCACTGACCTTTCACAGGCAGTGCTGTGACAAAAGATGTGGTGAAACCTCAGGGACCTTGTGCTGCCTGGAGAGATTGGGCTGTGCCAATCCAGAGGATGGGAGATGCTTCCACAAGCCCTCTGTTTGTGGGCTGGGGCGTTGGGGTTTTTTTTTCTGCTAAAATCCTTTATTTTTAGTTTCTTCCTGAGGGTAGAGGATCCACTGGAAAAACAGGGTCAGTGGATCAGTGAGGCTGGCCTTGGGATGTGCTGGGCAAGCTTGGAGGACTGATGTGGGTCCCCAGCTTTCCTCTGGTAAATGAACTCTGTAGAGATTCCCCAGGGAATGGGCACAGCCCCGAGGCTGCCAGAGCTCCAGGAGCGTTTGGGCAGCGCTGCCAGGGATGCCCAGGGTGGGGTTGTTGGGGTGTCTGTGCAGGGCCTGGGCTGGGCTGGGTGATCCTGGGGGTCCTTTCCCACTCAGGACATTCCCTGATTCTTTGGGACAAACACTTGGTCGGGGACCATGGCAGCCTTGGTCTCTTGCTTGTTTTTCCTGTTGTCCTGGGGAAATGCTTTGTAATCAAACCTTGTTTTATTCCCCCACATCCTTCCCTCAAAGCCTGGGTTTGCTGTGCTCTGTGGAGCCAGGACACCTGCACCCTGTTCAGCTTCCATTCTGCTCAGAGAATCTTGGAATCATTACGGTTGGAAAGGACCTCCAAGATCATCAAGTTCAACCCTTAACCCAGCACTGCCAAGCTCATCACTAACCATGTCCCCAGGTGTCACATCCATGTGTTTTTTGGATACTTCCATGGATCATGACTCCACCACTGCCCTGGGCAGCCTCTTCTGATGCCTGACCACCCTTTTAATGAAGAAATTTCCCCCAAAATCCAATCTGAATCCCCCCTGGCACAACTTGAGCCCATATCTTCTTGTCCTGTCCCTTGTTTCCTGGGAGCAGAACCCAGAATTGTGGAGAGCCTTAAGAAATCCCTCCTTTTCCCCTGTCTTTACATCCCAGCCTCCCTGAGCCTGTACCTGCTCCCTGTCAGGAGTGGGGTGCAATGAACCATCCCTCAGCTTCCCACACTTCTGGTCTGAAGCCAAGGAGAAGTTTGTCAGGGCAGGCAGAGCTTTGTGGGCCACTGAGCTTTCTCTGCTGTTGTTAATTATCCATCACTTCTTGCCCTACTTTCCCTCCGAGCCTTCCCTGCCTGCTCAGTGTCTGCTGGGGCTCAGCAAAGTCCTTGTGCTTCTCTGGGCTGGGTGGCTCAGCTCCACAGAGATCTTCTGATTCTGGTCCTTGTCCAGCTTTGCCTCTCACTGGCTGTGCCTTGATCTTCCTTGTACCCCTCCTGCTAGATCCAACAACTCTGCTGCATTCTTTTTTTATTACTTTTTTTCCCCCATTTGCTTGTCATAGCTTTGAATGCCTTTATTATTCCTTCTTCCCTCCTCTGGCAGAGGTGTCTCTGCTTATAATCTCCTTAGCACTGAGGCAGGCTGTTCATTTCAAAGAAAGCTGCTTTAAAGGCAGGTGTGAGCCAGACTTGGCCGATTCTTTCTTTTCCCCTGTGCCTTGAAGGGCCTGAAAATATTCCTGTAATCATTTCACAGAATCCCAGAATGGTTTGGGTTGGAAGGGAGCTTAAAGCTCCTCTCATTCCACCCCTGCCACGGGCAGGGACACCTCCCACTGTCCCAGGTGATTGAGGGAAATGTGCTGCAGGGCTTTGGGTGAGCCCATGCAGCCCTTGGGTGATGGGCCCAGGACACAAATGGGACTTCAGGCAAGTTCTGCTCCCCCTGTGCTCGAGGGAGGTGCCTGAGCTGTTCTCTCTCCACCCAATTGTCCAGCTCTGGCTCTCCTGATGCCTTAAATGGCTACCTAGAAACAGAGAATAGGCAGGAGTAAGGGAATAAAGGAGGGATTTATTTGAAAGGCCTTCTAAGGCCACTCCCTGGGGGTCTGGAGGCTCCTGCCTCAGTGGATCCCAAGGTGGACAACAGGTCACAAGTTCTTCACACTTTTGTAGGTTTGGTCCATTTGCATATCAGCATAAATTAACCAATTAAAACTTTAGATAATGATGGAATTTCTCTAAGTTTGCCCTTCCTTCTTCCTAAGATTGTGGTTTGCAGTTGTTGGGCCTAGGAGGGTCTGGGTGTGCTTGGAGAGCTGGAGAGGCTTTGTTGTGTGTGTGTGAGCATGAGAGAACAGCACTGAACGAGCTCCAGGGAACTGCAGAGTGACACTGGGCAGGGCAGGGTTGGGAACATAGAAAAGTTCAAACCTAAGGCATCACTCCCAGTGCATGGCACTGCTGTGTTCAAAGCAGAGCAGCTCCAGTGTCCAAAGGCTCAGCCCAGGACAGCCCTAGAGGGAAGCAGAGTGTTCCCCTGTGCACTCAGACCTGCCATGCAAGCTGTGATGGCCACTGGATCCCCAGTGGGGATGTGGATGTGAGGCTGTGCTCATCCTGTGGCCTCACCCAAGTCCTGCCTGTCCCAGCAGCCTGCAGAAGGCAGCAGGATGCATCCACCCACGGATGGGCCAACCTGGGCTGCAGCAGCCAGCGCTGGTGAATGGTGCTCAGGAGCTGGGGGATGCCTGCAGGGATGGCTGCAGGGAGCCTGGGGCTGAGCCAGAGGGGAGTCCTGGGGGCAGCCAGCTGCAGTCTGCCCCACTCAGCCCTCCCCTGTGTCTGTGCAGACACACGGAGCACAGCCAGGGACAGTGTCCCACCCTGCAGCAGCAGCAGCAGCAGCGTGTCCCTCAGCGGGGCACAGGGCCAGGGGAAGGGCACAGCAGCAGGCAGATGGGGGCACTCAGTACCCTGCTGCATTTTGGCTACAAAAGCCAAGCAGTGAAGTTTGCTGGGCCAGCACCTCCTTCTGCAGGAGGCTTCTTTTCTTCTCCGATGCTTTGGTGCTTCTCAGAGTCTGGAAATGCACCCGTGTTGTTTACCTGACCCCTCCCATGCAGCCTTTCCAGCCTCTGCCTTGGCTCCTATTACACTTCCCAAAGCCTCTTCATTGCCTGGCTCCTCTAATCTTTCCAGGAGCACCCATGTTTTATGCCTTGGTTATGCCTGCCTTCCTTTTAATTAATTTTTTACAGTGCCTTGCTTGTCCCCGTTGCCCTTTTCGCTTTAATTTATTGCTCACTAGCCACCACAGCACCTGGGCAAGCCTTTAATTTATCTCTTCCTGTGTCCTGTGCCCCCCTCTGTCCTCTCCCATTATTGATTTCTCCAGTTTGATTTCACCCTGCACTTGCCAGCATCGTCTCCCACCCTTCCCTCCCGCTCAGAATTGCTTGGATGAGTTTTCCCCCCCATTAGTGACCTTGCTTCATTGTAATTCCTGGCCCAACAAGGCTGGGATTGCTGCTTGTTGGATCCCCCCCACCTTGCTTGGGCTTGGCTTCCACCCCAAATGTCTCAAATGTAACTCTGGGTGATCCCCATCCATTGCTGTGCTGAGGAAAAGGCCTTTTCCCAGTGAGATGGAAGGGAATGATGGCCACGACCTGGTGTAGCTCCTCTGCTGAGTTTCCTGCAGGCAGGGAGGTGTTCCAGGGATGGCTCAGACTTTGCTCAGTTCCAGCTCTGAGCAAGGAGGGAAGTCTGTGCTCCCAGCAGCTCCTGGTTCCTGCCATTACCCTGGAGATGAGGATGTGCAGCTGGAGCTGCCCTGGGGAGGCCTGGCTGCTCCTAGCCCAGCTCTCCTGCTGCCCTGGAGCTTTCTCCTGCTCTGCCTTTAAACTGGGAGCAAACTGTGGAAGGAAAGAGGGAATAAATTACTTTTCTCCTGTCTTTTAGCTGCCCTGTGGCTGCCACAGCCCAGCTCCCCAGAGCTCAGACAAAGAGGGAGCCCCCAGATTTGCTTCACGGCCGTGAGGAATTGAGGCCTTCCTTGGCCATCATAAATGGTCTGGTTACTCACAGAGCAGTCCCTGCTGTTACCACAGTGGCTTTGGAAAGCACATTCCTGCAGAGACTCTGGTTTTTTTGGCATCTGTGGCCATGTGATTTGCAAGCTGAGCCCAAAAGTGGGAAAGGGGTCAGAGGATGGGAACCATATGTTTGTTAAAAATGCACAGCGAGGCAAGATCACGAGCTGTTACCTGCTCTGCTGTAGAACAGGCACAACACAGCAGGCTGGGGCTCAAAATAGTGGTTATCTACATAGATCCCTGTTCCTGCTTAAAAATACTTTGCTGAGAGCTGTGCTTGTGTATGGGATTTCCATTTTCATGGGATATTGTGTCACTGAGCTGGTTCTGTCTGAGGGAGGACCAGGGTGTGTGGAGGGTGAGGTTGAAACTGGCTTTGGCAATGGACATGATTGGATGTATCATGGATATTTTTATTATATTTGGATATTGGGAAAAGGTTCTTCCCCCACAGGGCACTGCCCAGGCTCCCCAGGGAATGGGCACAGCCCCAAGGCTGCCAAGAGCTTCAGGAGCTCTCAGGGATGCCCAGGTGGGGTTGTTGGGGTGTCTGTGCAGGGCTGGAGCTGGACTGGATGATCTGTGGGTCCCTTCCCACTCAGGATATTCCATGGTTCTGTCATTCCACCTCCTGACTCTCAGGGGATCGAATTGGTAATCCCTTGAGTGTAATCCATTGGGATGTTATCACCACATGGAAAACAAGGGAGTACAAAGGGCACGAGTTTAGAAGATCTCAGGCAGACTCAGAGGCACCAAGGGAGCATTGCTGGTTTCATTGGTGGCTGGTTGTAGTTCCACAGTGGGGTATTGGCATGGTTAGATTTGGTTAGGGAATGAAATGTGGGAGCTGTAGGATTGAAATTGCGCATGGCCTGGCTGCTGCACTCAGCAGAGGTGTGCAGGAAACCTGGGAACTTGTTCCTTTCATTGATTTCATTCTGTCATCTCTCTTTTGTTCTTTTCTCTTCCTTGTTCTCCCTATTTCCCGTTCTCCCCTCTTCAGTTGAGTTTGGCACTGCAGCTAGGATCACCCTATAACTCCTGAAGGTAGGTCAGTTCCCTGATGCTGTCAGGGAAATCTGTAGGTGTCTGTGAGGTGCTGACCCTTTTTCCAAATTAAGAAGCTCCCCTTGTCCATCTTTGACAATTTTTATCAATGCATGAGAAAAGGAGAGCGGCTCCCTTCTCCCTCTACCTCCAGATACAGAAATATCCTTTTCTCATGGAGGAACAGCCCCCATCCTACCCACCCTCACCTCACCCTGCTTTTTACAAGGGTCTGGAGTGATAGGAAAAGGGGGAAGGGCTTTAAGCCTGAGGAGGTCATGGGTAGGTGGGATTTTGGGAAGGAATTGTTCCCTGGGAGGGTGGGCAGGCCCTGGCACAGGGTGCCCAGAGCAGCTGCCCCTGGATCCCTGGCAGTGCCCAAGGCCAGGTTGGACAGGGCTTGGAGCAGCCTGGGACAGTGGAAGATGTCCCTGCCATGGCAGGGTGGGATGGGATGAGCTTTAAGGTCCCTCTCAGCACACACCCTTCAAGCATTCCATGGTAGAGCAGTTTGCAGCACTTGGAGAGGATTTGTTTCCTGACTGTCAAAGAAAACTTTTAAAGAAGCTGGAGACCATTTGGGGGTCAGTCAGTGACACAGCTTGAGTCAAAGTGAGACTGAAACTTAAGCAAACTCCAGAACTGGAGAGGAGAGCTGTGCTTTACTGCTAGACCTCAAAAAGGGGATCCTGCTCTATTTTTTGTGAAGATTGTATGGAGACCCTAACTGACAGACAAGGATGTGTTTGGATCTGTTTGGATAATTCATCTTCCGTTGTGAATTGTGGTTCTTTTGTGAAGCACCCCAGGCCCCTCCGTGTGGTGATTGATTCAATCCATCTGCCTTCCCCTGGGAGTGACATCTCTTCCCCTCTCCATGGGCTCTCTGCAAACAAGGAGCTATAAATAAACACCAATATCTCTATTTGCAGGGGGTGGAAAGCTGCGTTGGAACTTTGCCTTTGTACTTGTAAATAAAAATAGGTGGGTAAGGGATGCTCCAAGCCAAAGCCAGGCAGAAATTGGGACCACACAGAGATGCTGCTTTGTGGCATGTGAAATCTGCAGAACTGTAAAATCAGGTGATGTTATTTTGTAATTTGAGGGATAAGTGTGTAAGGGATGGAGAGTTTTTGATATGGACCCAGCCAAGTCTTTCAGAGATCTTTTTCTTCCTCGTGCTCACAAGCAGAGTGTAAATGCTGGGGTTTATAGTGCTGGAGGGTCAAGGTGTGATGGGCTGGCAGAAGTGATGCACTGGGAGGGTGTGGAGGAAGCTGCACTCACCTTTCCTGGCTGTGGGAAGTCTGCTGAGACCCATCTGCAAGGAGATTTGGGGAAAAACCTTCTTGTAGTGCCCTGGTGCCTGGGTGGTGCCTGCAGTGTCCTGCGAGATGCAGGGAGGAATTAAGGGCTGGACATGGTGTAGCAGCATTCATTGGATCTGCTGGAAAATGTAAAAATGTAAAATTTGGCTGAATTTTGGCTCTAGGATTCCATGGGGAAGGAATTCCCTTTGGTACAGGTACAGCTCATGGGCACACTCGGTGTGGGAAGCGTGTCCAGAGATGGGAACAGAGTGGGAAGGAGAAGGAGCCCCAGGAGGAGCTGAGGGAGCTGGAAAGGAGCTCAGCCTGGAGAAAAGGAGGCTCAGGGGGGACCTTGTGGCTCTGACAGGAGGAGGCAGCCAGGGGGGGTCAGACTCTGCTCACAGGGAACAGGGACAGGAGGAGAGGGAACAGCCTCAAGTTGCACCAGAGGAAGTTTAGATTAGATGTTGGGAAAATTTCATCACTGAAAGGGTGGTCAGGCATTGGAACAGGGCAGTGGTGGAGTCCCCATCCCTGGAGGTGTTCAGAAAATGTCCTTGGGGATGTGGATTAGGGCTGGGCTTGGCAGTGCTGGGTTGATGGTTGGACTCAGGGATCTCAAAGGGCTTCCCCAACCTTAATGATCCTGTGGTTCCATGAGCCTGAAGGATGAGTCCATCAGGGTTGTCCTGCTCAGAGGCAGCTGCAGAGTGCCTGGTGCTGTAAGAGCTGTTCTGTCACTCTACAGGGCAGCTTTTCTGAGAGGAATGACCCCAGGAAATGGTTCCCTGAGCTTTTCTTTACAGCAGTGCCATTTCCTCCTCCTGAGCACTTTTCCTCTCCTTGGTGATCCATAGATGGGGAGCTCCATCCTAGAGCCACATGTGGTGGGAAAATCCTTCACCATCTCTTACCAGCATGGATAGAACCTGGAGAGAAAACCCAGCCCCAGGAGGGGCTCTGCTCACTGCTGCCCTTTCCATGCTGCCTTCTAAACTCCCATCCAAGGGAGGGATGTCCCAGCTCCAGCCACAGGGACCCAGCTGGTCTCAGCCCTTCCTGCACACTGGGGCAGTGTCCCTGGACAGCCCTGCTTTGGGGCCAGCACAGCTCCTCAGATGTAAGGAGAAGGAAGTGTCTGGTGTCGTGGTGTCTGCACTGGGAACCATTCCTGAAGGCAGGGTGGGAAGTAGAGATGGAGCTCCTGCCTCTGGCCCTTCCTGGGAGCCCCCTCCAGAGCTGGGGGGGAGCAGGGAGTGTCCTGAGGGCTGGTCCCAAAGTCCCTCCACCCTGAAAGCCTCTGCTGGGACTGGTGCTGCAGCAGCCCCAAGGGTGCGTGAGGTCTGTGATTGTGGAACCATAAATCGTGGAATCATGAATGGTTTCGGAAGGGACCTTAAAGTTCATCCAGTCCCACCCCCTGCCACAGCCAGGGACCCCTTCCACTATCCCAGGCTGCTCCAGGCCCCATCCAGCCTGGCCCTGGGCACTTCCAGGGATCCAGGGGCAGCCCCAGCTGCTCTGGGCACCCTGGGCCAGGGCTGCACCACTTGTTCCTTCCCAATATCCCACCCATCCTTGCCCTCTGGCACTGGGAAGCCATTCCCCCTTGTCCTGTCACTCCATCCCATGGCCCAAGTCCCTCTGCAGCTCTCCTGGAGCCCCTTTAGGCCCTGGAAGGAGCTCTAAGGCCTCCCTGGAGCCTTCTCCTCTCCAGGTGAACACCCCCAGCATTCCCAGCCTGTCCCAGAGCAGAGAGGCTCCAGCCCTTGGAGCATCTCCATGACTTCCTTGCCACTTGTTCTATCAGCTCCATGTCCTTCATGCCCTGGGGGCCCCAGGGCTGGAGGCAGCTCTGCAGGTGGGGTCTCACTTGAGCAGAGCAGAGGAAGAGAATCCCCTCCCTTGAGGTGATCATGAGCTGCCACTGCCTCCTGCTCCAGCAGTAGGGCACTACTGCACCTCAGACCACTTCTGAGGGGCTCAGGGAGTCCTTCTCACACGTGAACTTCCTCTGTTCCTCGCTGCCCCTGCTCTGCCTCACCTCATTTCACTCACAGAACTATTTCCAGAGCACCTGCAATAGTCCCGCAGTCCCTCGGGATGTTTGTCCTTCTTTGCCTTCATTTCCAGCATCCTCTGTGTGTGCTCTGGTGCCAGGGCTGCTGTGCTGGTGCAGAGGAGCTGTTCCCAAACCAGGATAACATCCCCCTGCATTCAGCTGACTCGCATTTCCTCCTTATCCTTGGTATTAATCCCAAACTTGCAGAATCACCAGGTATTAGGATTTGATAGAGACGCTGCTCTTTGTGTGGCGAGGCAGCTGATGGAAGTCTTAATACTGCAGGTGGTGAGCTGCCAATCCATCTAAAGCCAGGCTGTACTAGCACTCTGATATCAGAAATATCCCTCCTGATAGCAGGAAAATCCCTCCAAGGGAGAGCTTGGGGAGGCAGAGTGCCCTGCCTTTGTGCCCTGCCTTTGTGCCCTCTCTTTGTGCCCTGCCTTTGTGCCTGCCTCGCTGGCTCCGTCTGAGCCTGCAAAGTCTGGCACATCCACAATGCCTCCTGTGGATCTGGGTATTGCTGTGAAAGGAGAAGACAGGACAGCATCCCATTTCCAAAAACAGCAAGGGAGGAGGAGGCAGGAGGGACAGGGCTGAGGGAGCTGGTTTGGGTTGTGTCTGCAGGGCTGGGGACGTGCCACCCAACAAAGGTCCTCACTCCTTTATCCTCCACCCTCTCCTGATGCCAGAATGATTTTTTGCTTTTTCTTTTATACCCCCCTTAAATACCCTTTTATAGTTTGATGTACTCTCAGTGCTTTTAGCCCCACACTTGTACCTCCCCAAGGCTGAGAACTCAGCTCAGCCCCACGGCACCGTTAAACCAGGAGAGCAAACATCCTGGGAGCCCCAGACACCAAGGGCCTCTCCAGAACACATTTGGGAACCTCAGCCAGGCCCAGCCAGGGGCAAGGTTCCTCACAGCGAGGGCTTCACTCCAGCCTCTCCTTGGGGGAGCTTTGATAGATGTGCTAATTAGCAAGGCTATAATTGTGTGTATTTCAGTGTGTGGGGGCTGTGTGTGCATTTTGGGTCATTGCACCTGGACCAAGTGCTGCACCCAAGGATCCTGAAATAAACACCAAAGTAAAAACCCCTTTTCCCCATCAACTGTGTTTGGGTTTTAATTTTAAGACCAAGGAAATGCAACACTCCCAGATTCTTCCTCCGTGCTCATCCCCTCCCTTCCCTGCTGTGAGACAAAGCTGTGACCCCGTGGTCAGTGTGGGGTCCTGAGCCTCCCCAGAGTTTGGGGACCCTGCCTGGCTCAGGGATCTTATATCCAGAGCCTTTCCCAGGGCTGTGAAGGATGCATGGATGTCTGGAGTGAGGTTTGGGCTGGTAACTACACCACTGGTATTAAATACCAAAAACCTGCCTTCTGTTGCACTACTTCTAGTTTTCATTTCTAGGAATAATCACAACAGCAGGCAGGAAACAAAATTTATCCTTTATAAAATGAAACTCAGGTGGTTGTGGTGGGCAACAACATTTGCAGAAAAATCCTTTTCCCCTTTCCTTACTCTTAATTCTCCACAGTGACCAGGCTGGTTTTCCCCACCTGGTTCCAAACAGCAAACACAGCTTAGTTGAAGGCAAATCCTGCTCATCCCTCCAGGATTCATCATTCCCTTGCTCTGTCCCACATCCATCACTTGTCTGGTGTTTCCAGCCAGGAGCCCAGCTGGGGGGAAGGGGGGGAAGGGCTGCTCCAAAAACCCCAGCTGTGATGATGGAGCAGCATTCCATGTGGTGAGAGCAGCCTGGGCAGAGCAGGCAGTGGATAAATACAGAATATATTCTATGAAGTAACTTGGTGATTCCCAATTAATACCCTAATTGCCCCTTTTTTTTTTAATTATTGACTCCAAAATTACCGAGTTGAGTTGCAAATGCTGTGGAATATAAAAAGGAAGGAAGGACTTCTTATTGACATTTTGGAATTACAAATGATGTTTGTTGTGAAAAAATGAGAGACTGTCTGTTTAATTGGTCGTAGGATGCAATTTGTGAGCACTTAGGTAAGAAAAATACAGCTATCTAGGGGATCGTTAAAGATCCTTTTCCTCTGAGTCAGCAGAGCTCAGAGCTGGGGAGGAAACAGATCTATATTCCATAAAATTCAGTGTAACAAGGAGCTCTGTCTGAGGGGTTGCTCCTGGCAGGGAGAGAGGTGATGGGTCAGGTGGGATGGACAGACAGGGAGGGAAGGTTTGGGGGCTCAGAAAGGAAAAGCAGAGGGGCTAAGGTGGCTTGATGCTGTTTTACATTCCCTTCTGGAATGTGGGGCAAGCCCCTGGGTCAGAGGAAGTTTCTGGCTGCAAACAGAAAAAAAAAAAAAATGGGATTCTTCTAATGGCTTTTAGCTGGCAGAGGGTAGATTTAGATGGGGTATTGGGAGAGAATCCTTCCCTGGCAGGGTGGGCAGGCCCTGGCACAGGGTGCCCAGAGGAGCTGTGGCTGCCCCTGGATCCCTGGCAGTGTCCAAGGCCAGGCTGGATGGGGCTGGGAGGGAAAGTGATGCCATTGTCATTCCCACAAAGCCCTTGGAAAAACACCACTGGGGGCTTGCTATTGCAGGCAGATTCATTAACAGCACTAATTAGAAGCCAAGTCTGTACTACAGGTGGCAGAAGCCTCTGGAGATCAAAGATCACCATTGGGACTGAGGAAGGCTCTGCTCTCACTCACTGCAGGAGTGACAGGGTTTGGCCCAGGATTTCTTGGTGGAGAAGGAGATTGGAGCTGCCTGGTGCCATCATCGAGGGGGAGAAGGGGGATGCTGAGGGGATGGATGGCAGAGCAGGGTAGGGCAGGGCAGGGATGGCACTGAGCTGAGGGGATGGATGGCAGAGCAGGGCAGGGCAGGGCAGGGATGGCACTGAGCTGAGGGGCAGGGATGGCACTGAGCTGAGGGGCAGGGATGGCACTGAGCTGAGGGGCAAGGCAGAGATGGCACTGAACTGAGGGGCAGGGCAGGGATGGCACTGAGCTGAGGGGCAGGGATGGCACTGAGCTGAGGGGCAAGGCAGAGATGGCACTGAACTGAGGGGCAGGGCAGGGATGGCACTGAGCTGAGGGGCAGGGATGGCACTGAGCTGAGGGGCAAGGCAGAGATGGCACTGAACTGAGGGGCAGGGCAGGGATGGCACTGAGCTGAGGGGCAGGGATGGCACTGAGCTGAGGGGCAAGGCAGAGATGGCACTGAACTGAGGGGCAGGGCAGGGATGGCACTGAGCTGAGGGGCAGGGATGGCACTGAGCTGAGGGGCAAGGCAGAGATGGCACTGAACTGAGGGGCAGGGCAGGGATGGCACTGAGCTGAGGGGCAGGGATGGCACTGAGCTGAGGGGCAAGGCAGAGATGGCACTGAACTGAGGGGCAGGGCAGGGATGGCACTGAGCTGAGGGGCAGGGATGGCACTGAGCTGAGGGGCAAGGCAGAGATGGCACTGAACTGAGGGGCAGGGCAGGGATGGCACTGAGCTGAGGGGCAGAGATGGCACTGAGCTGAGGGGCAGGGCAGGGATGGCACTGAGCTGAGGGGATGTGGGGAAGCAGGCAGGGAGGGCGCAGGGAAAGGCATGCAGGGACAGAGACCTGGCTCTCATGGCTGCTGTCCCCTCTGCAGGCTGTTCCTCTTGGCTTCTCCTCACTGAGAGCCTCCTGGGTGCCCTGTGGGCCTGGCAGCTCCTGCCTGCCCTGCATCTCCCCTTTGAGCATCCCTGGGGTCTGGTAAATGAATGGCAGATGAGGTGTGTGCCATCCCTGTCCCCAGCTCGTCACCATCTCCTGCCCTGCTGGCAGTGAAGCTCATGCTGGCACGGACACCCTCGTGCTCACCTGGTGTAGGTCCTGCAGCACCAGCAGGGCAGGCCCAGCACAGCCCAGCCCAGCCCAGCCCAAGCTTTGCAGTCCCCCTGGGCTCTGTGCTGGCCCCTGGGCTCTGAGCCTGCTGCACTTCTAAGGGCTTGGAGCTGCACAAGGAATGGTGGTGTTGGAGCAGGGCAAAATGAGAGAATCTGGAATGGTTTGGGTTGGAAGGGACTTTAATGGTCATCCCATCCCACCCCAGCCATGGCAGGGACACCTTCCATGATCCCAGGCTGCTCCAAGCCCCATCCAGCCTGGCCTTGGGCACTGCCAGGGATCCAGGGGCAGCCACAGCTTCTCTGGGCACCCTGTGCCAGGGCCTGCCCACCCTCCCAGGGAACAATTCCTTCCCAATATCCCATCCATCCCTGTCCTCTGGCAGTGGAAAGCCATTCCTCCTTGTCCTGTTACCCCCTCCCTTGTCCCAAGTCCCCCTGCAGCTCTCCTGGAGCCCCTTTAGGCCCTGGAAGGACCTCTGAGGTCTCTCTGGAGCCTACCCCTCTCCAGGTGAACACCCCCAGCACTCCCAGCCTGTCCCAGAGCAGAGAGGCTCTTGGAGCATCTCCGTGACTTTCTTGCCACAAGAAGGTTCCTCACCCTGTAGGAAAGGTCCAAGTTCCAGCCCTCCCTGTGTTCCTGTGCCATGGCCAGCGTGGGAGAGGCCACCAGGCACTGAGCAAAGAGGTGATGGAAGGAGAGGTTGCTCCTGGTCTGTACCAGGATGCTGCTCTTGAAGTGCTTTTCCTCAGTAGAAAAGGTTTTGCAGCTTGTGGACGTTTCCTGTGGACCCTGTAAAGGGAATTTCTCAGCTTTTCTGCTCTGATTGTGGAACTTTACCACAGCCAGAGCAGAAGCTGTGAGAGTCAAAGAAATATACCTTCTCATGGCCAGAGCATGGGAAGCTGGAGAAAGTTGTAAACAGCCTGAGGGGTTTTGGGACCCCTCTATCTCACTGAGGTGTTTGTCAATCTTGTTGTTCTAACAAGTTTCTCTGTAATTGATCAATGGTGTGAGAGAGGTGTTCATGTTGGGACCAGTGCCTGTGTCCCAGGTGTCATAAAAATTAAGGATTTCTGTTAATAAATGGCTTTTCACCAAGAAAGTCGATGCCGCGTTTTTGTCGTCCCTTGGACTCAACAGCGACAGTTTCCCTCTTTGGGACTCCCCATTTTCCTGCTCCTTCAGGCTATTCCTGCCTGGCTGGCTGCTGGGGGGCAGAGCAGCTCAGGAACTCTGCCCCTCTGCCCCTGCAGCCCACCCTCAGCCAGGCCTGTGCCACCCACTCCAGCTGGGTGTCATCCCAGAGCTGGGCACTGTTAAATCTTCACCATCCCACTGCAGCACCTTGGAAACAACACAATCCATAGGAATTCCTCCCCCAGGCTGACACTGAGTTGAGGAGCAACTGTAAATCCCTCCTGTGATTTTTTTTTTTGCTTTTCTATTTGTTTTACCCAGATCTAATCAAAGCTATAAAGGGCACAGCAGCAGTTTTAGTTATTTATCACGGGGAGCAGCACAGCCAATAGCCCAGCACTTGGCAGTTTGCTAAGCAATGCTCCCCATAATCAGCATTTTTCAGGCTCTTTGCAGGGAAGTCCTGTGGAGTGGGGATACATCAATAATGCCATGAGCACAGGATTTGATGGGAAGGCCACCTTCTGTGGGTTTTATACCTCTCCATAGCGATGACTTTGGGGATTTCGTTCTACGGAGGAAAAATGAAAAGGGTGAGTTTTAATTCAAGTTTTTTAGGTTAAAAATTACTTTTTCAGTGCAAATTGACGTAGACTCATAGAATCACTGAGTGGTTTGGGTTGACAGAGACCTCAAGGATCATAGAACCATGGAATATTTGGGTTGGAAGGGACCTTAAAACTCCTGACCCCATGGGCAGGGACACCTTCCACTATAACAGGGTGCTCCAAGCCCCATCCAAGCTTAGACACTTCCAGGGATGGGGCAAATATCATAGAAAGTTTTAAATTTGGAGTTGTCATGCTTCTAATAAGAAAATTAAAGCTGCAACATTTACTGGGCAACAGTAAATTGTAACTTTGAGTTTTAATCTAAGAAAAGAGGGCCACGGTCGATACATTTCTCTGTAAGCTTTGTGATTTCATTGCTCATGTTTCATGGCAAGCCCTTTCCCTTTCCTTCCCAGCTGCTCTCCAGCACTCCAGGGGGCAATTCTGTGGTAGAAGAGAGAGGATTCCTCCCTGCTGCAGGTGCTGTGTCCCTCTCCCAGACAATTCCATCCCAGGGAAGCATCTCCTTTGCCTGGATCTCTTTCCCCATCTGCTTCCTCAAGGACAACATTTGCTTCCAAGCCCTGCCAGACCAGCGTGGGCTGCTGGAGATAAGGGTGACAAACTGGCACCCAGGGAATTAACTTGGATCTTGGAATAAACTTGGCTCCTTGAAGGCCACATCCAGCCTTTCCTGGGATGAAACACAACCAGGGCCCAGTACCTGGGCAGGTCACAGCTTACTAAATGTCCTCCTTAGGATGCTGAAAACATTTGCCTTGGTTCCCTGCCAGGGATGGTTCCCCCTGTCCCCTCCATCCTCAGTGCCAGTCCTCGTCCCAGAATCTTGCTCCTGTGAAAAATGAGCTTCACTCTGTTGGTAAAGTTTGCAAGGTTTAATAAGGGGTTTAATAAAAAGGACAGTAGGGGACAGAAATAAAGCAAAGAGTTCAGCCAGGTGCTTGGCATGGTGCCAGGGGCACACCTTAACTCCAAATCCACGTTTTTAAAAACAACTGCCTCATGAATATTCATATTGTGTCTTGCATGATTCAAACATTCTTTTTTTGGTACCTTTTAGGTTTCAAGTCCCCCCATCCTGTCACTATTTCCTTCTTGCAGATCTGTTTAAAATTTGATAATCCATCGTGGTCCAGTTCTGCTGATCACATCTTCTGCTTATCCTGTGTTCCACTTCCTGATCAATAGATTCTTCCTTCCAGGGTCCAAGGCCTGTGTTGTTATCTTCATCCAGGCAATTCAGGAATGTTGGGAACTTCCTTGCTTATCTTTTCTATTCTCTGAGTTAGCTACATGAACACAAAGGAGCATTCTACATCTCATGCTATAATCCTAAGAAATCACACTGCTATTTGTAAGAAACTCTATCCATGCAACTAAGTTTTCTAACATCACACATGTGACATTCATTTTAATATTTGCAAAAAGCCAATAATACAATATGCACTTATAACACTCCTCAACCACTCCCTGTTTTTACCTCCTAATTAGCAGTAATTGCTTGATCTCTGGGCTGGCTGAGCTGGAGTTTTCCCTGGACCCCAGATAGAAGTTTTCGTGGCAGGGCAGGATGCCCTGAGGAGCATGATGTGGTGCCCAAAGCCAGCAGCTGGATGGGGAGAGGAGTCAGGGACAGGAATAGGGGCAGGAGCAGGAGGGGCAGGAGCAGGGGCAGGGACAGGAATAGGGGCAGGGGGAGGAGGAGCAGGAACAGGGGCAGGAGGAGGGGCAGGGGCAGGAGCAAGGGGCAGGGTCTCACCCCGCACATCCAGGGAGGGTCTCACCCCTGCAGCTCCCGGATCAGCGCCGTGCTTTGAGCAGCAGCTGCTGTCACTAAAGTGTGTGGATGAGCCTCATTAACGCTGCCTTACGAGTGCGGCTCAGTGTAATTGTTCGCTGTGCTTAAAAAGCAGAACCCGGGGGGGGGGGAATTGCCAGAGTGTGTTCTCCGGGTGTGAAAAGTGGGAAGTCACGGAGCTGTGTTTAGAGCAGGGTAAGGAGAGCAGGGCTGTGATGTAAGGGAGCACATGGAACAGCTCACCTGGTGCTGGGTTTGACACACACACACACAGGCAGGGTCTGCCAGCTGCTTCTGCCAAGTGTGTGGCAGAGCCCAGGGGCAGAGGAGGTGGGCTGGCCATGGATTCCCAAATCTCTGCTCCCCAGGAGCATCCCACAGCAGGCTGGCACCTCCCACCAGGGCAGGGTTAACCTGCTGCCTCTGAGCAGCGGGAGGGATCCCTGCGGATGGATTTCCTTAAGAAGAAGCCTGGAGGGTCTGGGAGGTGTTGGGATCAGCCCATCACTGTCATCCCACCATTGTCTGTGCCTCCTGGTGCTCACTCCCAGTCCGGCCCAGCCTGGGAACCCGAGCGTGATTAAAGTGTCTCTTTCAGACAGAAATGCAGTTAAGATGTCAACAGTCAGACTCCCCTGCCCCCCTTGTCACCTGTGCCAGTAGTTAATCGTCTCCCCGCTGTAATTTGTGCCCTTTATCTCATTTGAATTGGTCGGGCTTCAGCTTGGAGCCATTATTCCTGTTCTGTCTTTACCCTTTTGATTAAAGAGCCCTTTGGTATCCGGTATTGTCTGCAGATGAAGGTTCTTACACGCAGTAATCACATCACCTTCCGTGTCCCTTTTGATAAGCTAAACAGAACAAAGTCTTTAATTTTCTCTTTGTCAAGCATTTTCTTCCAGCCCCGAATCATCTTTGGGGCTGCAGGCTGTACTCTCTAATATTTTTTTTTTAATCTGTAGAATTTTGATCTTTAATTGAGTGTCTCAGTTTTCACATTGGAAGTGCAAAAGTCTTGCCGAGCCTCAGGCCCTGAGTTCAGAGACTGACCCATGCCCTGGACCTCAGCCCCACAGAGCTCCCTGTGCATGCTTGTCAAGCAGGAAACCCCAAAACCTGGGATTTAGGATCTCTGCTCTGGAGCCAGGCTGGGAGAGCTGGGGGTGCTCACCTGGAGAAGAGAAGGTTCCAGGGAGAGCTCAGAGCCACTTCCAGGGCCTGAAGGGACTCCAGGAGAGCTGGAGAGGGACTGGGAACCTGGGAGAGGGTAACAGGACAAGGTGGAATGGCTTCCCAGTGCCAGAGGGACCCTCCGGCTCTGCTTGGGCATTTTGCTTTCTGATCCTCCCAGCAGAACATGCAGAGGAGAAAATGAGACACCTAAAGGGACTCAGTTTTGTGAAACTCTGCTGGAATTCCCAGCACAGCTCTTGGCTGCTTCCTGGCTCTCCCAGCTTGGTCCATACACGTAAAGAACCTAGGGAAGGGAACTGCAGGAGGCACTGTCCCTACAGCAGATGGAAATCTGGGATATCCTCTTCGAATCAGACAAGGCCATGGAGGATCAAGCCCCTTAATCAATATTCCTGTCACTGTCTCAGAGCTGTTCCAGCAATGGTGCATCCTCATTTCTTTGCAGCAAACCTTGCAGCCGACCCAAAGAGGGGTTATATTTGCATAGTCTTCACTTCCTTTTATCGCTCTCTCATGTTTTTTGAAAGCTTGGATATCTGAAGCACTTAGCTCTGCGTTGAGTGGCTCATTAAATTGCAGAACCCTGCTTTTCTAGGCTCCGTTAATTAAGCACTTGATTGAAAGTCTAAATCTGAAGGCTTGGGTATTGACTCCAGCTTTGCTAAGGTGAGGTGATCTGTTCAGTGTGGTTACAGCTTGCCCAGCCAATTTCTGAATGTCCTTCCCCCTGCTCTCCTCAGGCATCCCAGATTGCTGCAAACCCTGGTGCTTCCACTGCCTTGGCTGGAAGGTCTCTAAGATTTATTTCAGCTCTCGGGCTCTGCTGTCACTGGAGTTTGCTGCTGCAGTTGTTGGTGAATAGAGGCTGCCTGGCCTTTTAGCAGGCTCCAGTTAATGACCACCAAGGATTCTGGCTCAGATGCTCAAGCAGCCTGTTGGGTTTTTTTCCTTTATTTTTTAATTTTATAGACTGTTTCGTGTATTTGCATAACAAGGAGCCTCCCTCCAGATGCCAGCATGGTTTTCATGGCAGCAACTTCAGCATTTTCATCTCTCTGGCGTGGAGGTGTTCAGGGCCAGTCTCCCTGGGGACTCACAGCTTTCCAGGGGGAGTCAGGCACTGCTGCCCCTGAGCCTGTGGATCCCACACGGGCACTTCTGGGGTGTGGAGCAAGGACACTGCAGCCAAAACACAACAACCTGGCTGCCTTGTGCTGCTCCTCCACCCTGTGCAGCTCCTGAGGGAAACCAGCGAGGGAGGAGAGCAGGTGGAGGGGAGAGCAAAGGACAGCAGGTCTGAGACGTCTGTGCTCTATGCTGAGCCTGCCCTGTGGGAAGGAGGCAGAGGAATGTTCCCAAAATGAGCCTTCCCAGGAAAAACAGGAGCTGGATTAGAAGAGGATGGCACAGAACTCCCAGTCTGGGCAGTGGGAGGATCCAGGGAGATCTTCGTAGGTGGGTCACTCCTTTGGGTTCAGGCCCTGTTTGTGTCAGCCCCATGCCAGCAGCACAGGAGATGTCACTGGGGCCAGATCCCTAAGGAAATGCCAGTGCCACTGCATTGACTCTCCAGCTTTCTGCTTCCCAGGACTGCTCAAATCAAGTGTGATTTGTACTGCTCACCCTGCTGGGGACCACTTGCTGCTAACCCTGTCTCACCCTCTCTTTTAAAAGGAATTCATTTCTGGGTTTGTTTTTCTAGGCTCTCCTTGTCTGTCTCCTAATGCCTTACTTTAAATTGCCTCCTGCAACTGGTTTGTTCCAGCTGCTCTCATACCTGCCATGGGTTCTACATCTCCTATCTCCCATCCCAGGACACTTTTCCTTCCTTCCTGCTCCTCCTCCCTCCCCAGATCGTACCCTCCTTGGGGTGCCCATTGCAAAGGGGGCACTCGGGGTAGACTGTCATTAAATTGAATTTTCTTCTGAAGCTGTAAGTGGGATAATCCTAAAGCTTAGCTTTGCCACCGAGTCACAGCCTGTGTGATCTGGGAAAGGTTTTCTTTATTAGTTTCTTGGTCTAATCAGTGTCTCTGGTTGCTGTCTTTGCTCCTGAGGAATATTTCTGACTTGTTTGGAGGTGGAGGATTGCTGAGACCACAGAGCTCCTCTCAGAGCTCCCTGTCCGTGTGTGTGCATAGGCAGGGAGGCTCAGGAGTGGATTTGGAGGGGAACCACGTTCTTGCTCCATGCAAAAGGAGCCTTTTTATTTTCTGAAGGAAACAGACACTTTCTGTCCTTCTCCACCCAGTCCCAGAATTTAGAACTCATTTAAAGGGACAGTGTGCAAGTGGACAAGGCACAAATCTGCACAGAAATGTGGCCAAAATCGAGAAGGAAGCACTGAGCAGCCCCTGCTGTGGGTTTGCTGTCCACTGCTGACCTCTGTAAAAACCTTTCCTGGGCAGGCCATGCTCTCCCCGCTCAGGGTGGCAGTGCCACAAGCCATGCATGAATTAGCAGGGCTGGGACAGCTGCCTGGGCTCCATTTATAGCTGGCCCTGCAGGGGTTAAACACCTCCCCGGGTCCCCTGGGGCTGTGGCTGAGCCCGGAGCTGGCTGCAGATCCCACTGTGCCAGCAGGGTGCTGGCCTGGCTGTGGGGTGGTGATGCAGGACCCCAGGGGCTGGTTTGGGATGGCACAGAGTTCATTTTCCTGCCAGGTGTGACTTTGTGCTGGGAGCAGGGCAGGTGTTTACAGGGGTGTTGCAGTCACACTGGCTCAGAGGTGAGGTCTGCTCTGCTCCTCGCCCCACTGGGGGAGCAGCTGGGGGGCACAAGGAGCTGGAAGGGGACAGCTGAGCCTGACTGCCCCCAGGGACATTCCAGGCCATGTGGGATCGAGCTCAGCAGGTAAAGCTGGGGGAAGAAGGAAGGAGGTGATGTTTGGAGTGATGGTGTTTGTCTTCCCGAGTCACTGCTAGGGGTGAAGGGGCCCAGAGATGCTCTGGGATTGTTCAAGGCCAGGTTGGACAGGGCTGGGAGAATCCTGGTCTAGTGGGAGGTGTCTCTGCCAATGGCAGGGGTGGAACAAGATGAGCTTTAAGGTCCCTTCAACCCAAACCATTCCATGAATCTGTAATGATCCTGAAACCTGCCTGCCCATGGAATGGATTCCTCGTTTTGCTTTGCTGGCATGCACAGCTTTTGCTTTCCCTATTGAGCTGTCTTTATCCCAACACACCTTCCTCATTTCTACAATTCCAACCCAGGGATGCAAGGGAGCAGCTGCGTGGGGCTCAGTTGCCAGCTGAAACCACAGCAAGGTGAAATGATGCAGAAAGTGGCTTGGGGTTAACAGAGAGCTGGGAGAGAGATGAATTCAGAGCAGGCACATTTGGGGAAGCCTGGTATTACTGAAGTGCAGAGCTTGGTTTCCAGTTCAGTGTGCTCAAACAGGTAGCAGCCAAAGCCCCTCCAAACCAGCTGCTGGTAAGAAACCCTGTGGAAATCCTGGTGGAAACATGCAGGAGGAAGTTGCCATCTTGTGGAAGCTGGGAGCTCCCACTGCTGCTGGCGTGGGATGTTTTTGAATTTCCGTGTATTGATTTTCAAGGCCAGGTTGGACAGGGCTCGGAGAACCTGGTCTGGTGGAAGGTTAACCCATGATAGCAAGGTTAGAACAAAATGGTCTTCAAGGTCCTTTCCAACCCGACCCATCCTATGATTTTTGGGGAAATTGGGGATTTTTGAGGCAGGGTTAGTTGAAGCTCTCAGCAAAGGCTGTGTTTTTGGGGCAGTCCTGGCAGGGCTGGCAGCAGTGCTGATGGTGGGTCATTAGCAGGTCACCACCATAGCTGGAATCCCTGAAGCTCTGCAGGCTGAGGGGAAAATGAATTGTTGTTTTGGTCATTACAGGCACGTAGCTGTGCAGCCAGGTCTGGCTCTGGAGGGTTTTCAGGGGTTGATTCATATGAGGAGGGCTGGGACAGAGAGCTGGGGGTTGTTGGTGGATTGGGATGATCTCCCTTTGCCATCCTTCCTGCTGGGCACATTCAGCACCTCCAGACTGGAACCCTGTTGTTGTTCACATGCAGTGTCTTTTGTTGGTTCTTTGTATAGCTCCAGGTGAGGTTTGCTTGGATCTGGAGGTGGTTCTGCCCAGCTGGACCTGCTCACTGGGACCCAGTGATTGGATTTCCTTCTGATTTTGGATGTCCCCAAAGGACCAGCTCTCTGCAGGGGTCCTTTGGGGGCACCCAAAATCAGAGGGAAAGCCTGAGTCACACAGTCCCTCCTTCGAGGAAGCACAATCATTGCATTTTCCCCTTTTGACTGGAAAGATAAGATAAGGTTGATTCCTTTTTAGATTCCACATCAGCACAGCGTGGTGGGCAGGGGAGGACACTCACTGCAATGGGCAATGCTGATCTCCTCCTTCCTGCCTTAACACCACAGCTCTGAGCTTTTTGGAATATAAATTGTAAACTGAGGAGGGCATTCAATAAAGGCTACATTTCTCCCTCCCACCTTCACCATCAGAAGAATTTAATCAAAATCCCTCGGTATTCTGCACCGAGCCCCTGGCTTTATATTTTATACCAGGGAGCTGGTCCAGCAAAACACTTAAGCTGGAGGGGTGTCCTGTTGCATCTAATTAGGCTGCTCTTGGGCTCAGATTTAAACAAATAATTAACTGAGTGCCTAGACCAACACCAGGGTACTGAGCACTTCCACAACTGCCCCTTCTTCTTGCTGTGGGGCAGAGGATTTCACATGGATGGACCCTGGTGAGCAGGGACAGCACCCAGGGAATGCTAGAGCTGTGCCAGGGCAGGGTCAGGCTGGAGATCAGGGAAAGGTTAGGTTGGATATCAGAGGGTGCTGGGCACTGCCCAGGCTCCCCAGGGAATGGGCACAGCCCCGAGGCTGCCAGAGCTCCAGGAGCGTTTGGGCAGCACTGCCAGGGATGCCCAGGGTGGGGTTGTTGGGGTGTGTGTGCAGGGCCAGGGCTGGGCTGGGTGATCCTGGGGGTCCCTCCCAGCCCAGGATATTCCATGGTTTTTCTGTGATTCCCTTCTGCAGCTGTGCTGGCTCACAGAGAATTCCTTGAGAACCCCTCCACTTCATGGGTGGGGTTGCCCCCAGCTGTCCTTGTGGGGGCAAAGATAGAGCTGCCTTGAATGGAAAATTGAGAAAATCAGGAATCTGGGAATTCACTCCCCCAAGGAGAGGTTTGGACCAAGCATCACTTGAGCCCCTGTCTTATCTCCCTGTTGAGTCCAGGGCTGTGTTTGATTGTGGAAGCTGCAGGAGGTGACATGCTGGGAAGTTCTGAGGAATGGATATCCTGATTTTGAGGGCATCCTGCTGGACAAGGAGTGGGTTCAGCAAGCTCATGCTGTGTCACTTGGGATTGGATGTGTTCTGGGCCGGAGCAGCACCCAGACCTGTAGGTGGTTGAATCAAAGACATGTCTGTGGTCTAGAAACTGAGGTCTGGAGCCCAGGTCCCTCACAAGGCTCAGTGCCAGCAGTTCCCAGGCTTTTCCTGCCTCTCTGCAGCCCAAGGAGGAGCAGCAGGAAGGGGAGGTCAGGGAGTGGTGTGGGTGAGAGCAGAGTGAAGAGGGCAGCAGTCACCTCTGCCAGCTTCCCTGCCGTGTTTCAGGGCATCCCAGCAAGGGCTGGGGTGGAAGGACATTAAAGCCTATCTCATCCCACACCCCTGCCATGGACAGGGACACCTTTCACTCTTCCAGGTAGCTCCCAGCCCTGTCCTTGTGCATGTCCATGTTTCTTCACTTCCTCTGTGAAATTATTTGCTATATTCAGTATTACCCTGCACACACTGTCCCCTGCCCACAGAGACAGGTGGGATGGAGCTGTGGTTTGCCCTGGGCCAGCAGGATGACTTCCAGCTGAAATTTTGGGGAGCTGATGGCTGTGTCACCACCCAAGAGCAGCTTGGATCCTGTCCATGGCCACCTTTTCCAGTCATCCTTACTGGGATCATTTGGCTGGCACGGGGTCTGAAGTCATGGAAAAGGCACTTTGGTGACCTGTGTGAGTATTCCAGGAAGGATCCCACATAAAGAGGAAGAGCTCCTTGTATCCAGAGTACACTGAACATCTCTGCCTGCAAAAATCCCTGGATGGTTTGACAAGTCGTGGGGAAGTGTTCACTGCTCAGGACATTTATCTTTTTCTTTTGTGAGTAACAGCACCAAAATCTGTGTTATCAGCCAGAAAGGGAAAGCTGCTCCCCAGAGCTCTCAGCTGGGGCATTCAGCCTCTTATCTGAGTAAGTGAAATCCCAGATATCCAAACACAGGCAGGATCAGGCAGCCTATGGAGTGTCTGGGAAATGCAGAACAAAAGCCTCTTTGCACTCCCAATAAATTGGTCCCGTAGGAATTTCGCTTTGAAATTCTAATTGACCCAGGGAAGAAAATTTTTCCATGGACTTTGAACTCATTAAAAAACTGCATCATTCATCCACAGTTTATTCCTGACACTTAATCAAAAGCAATGTAATGATCTTTCTAACAAACGTGATGTGATGTTGTTGGGAATGTGTTTACTCCCAAGTACACCTTAAAGGGGTGGAAGGTGTTTATTAGCTTTTTTATTACAGTTACCAAACACTTCTCAGGAATTTCAGAAGTTTCCAGAATTAGGAGCAATTGTTTCTGCATCTTTTAATCACAGACTTTCATGAATTTGGGGAATTCCATCTCTTGTGGAATTTAGTATCTTTAAAACTTTTTATTTTTCATTATACAAATGAAAATTATAATATAAATATAATTTTATATACTTTCATTAAATGATTTTTTTTTAATTTTTCATTATATAAATGAAAAATAAAGTGCCAAAGCCCTGATTAAGAAAATCTAGAAGATACTTTTAATATCTTAAAAATTAAGCCCATTTCAAATCCAACTTGGAGTGCACAGATGTTGAATCACAGGACATTCACAGCACACCCAGAGGTGTCAGAAAGCAGTGCTGTTCAAGGAAGCATTTTCAGTACCCTGAATCCTCACCATCTTCAGAGAGAGAGATGGTTTCACTCAGGAGGCTCCTCAGTGAGATGGAATTTGGGGGAAGAAATCACATTTCCTACTCAGAGCTTGTTTTTAAGTTCCTTCTGAGTGGGGGGGTTCTCTTCTGGAGTAAGTTAGGTCAGACTTAGCCAACGTGGCTGTGGATAAGCCTGAGTTATGCAGTGCCCTGGGTTTTGGAGAAGTGCAATTCCTCCAGCCAAACTCCCAGGATGTGTTTCACCCCGAATCACCATGATCTGAGATCACAAGGTGTTCTGGAGAGGGTGCTTAAAATGCAGACCTGTGGTTTTCACTCATCCTGAAAAGCAAAAAGGTTTATAAATCCTTTGGAAGTTTGGAAGTTTGTAAATCCTGCCACTTCTGTAGAAATTTCTTACTGAGCCTCGTCACCTGGAAATGTGTCCCACAGGGTGAATAAAACCAAGTAAAATCATCCTGGTGTTTCCTTAGGGACTAATCCTGCTTCACTGAAGTTAATTTTTAATTATAGTTAATTGTCTTCTGTAAAAGCAGGGCGGAACCTGGAGCTCCACGAGCAGCTGGTGCTGCTGCAGCTCGTGCAGGGCAGCTTTTGGTCTCAGTCCATGGACTTGCCCACAGAATTGTGCCAACTTTCAGCACGAGCTGAGCTCTTCCTGGGTCTGGGTGGCTGTACATGAGTATGGAATGTGAGTGCCTGGGGGTAGGAAGAGGCTCAGCCCTAACACCCTGCCAGGCACCAGAGGGTCTGGCTAGGAGGAGCTGTCCTACTGTGTCCTAGTTTGAAAGCAAACCAGTGAGAGATCCCAGGTCAGAAGTACAATTGAAGAGGACAATTACAATAACTGCAGTGGTGCAGGAGCAGGGGCAGAGCCAGGACACAGCTGACACCTGTGGGGCAGGGGCTGCTCCCAGTCCCATCCAATGGTGGCTGCAGCCCTGCTGGAGCCATGGATGTGCTTCTGTTGGAGCTGGGATCCTGGAGAAGGCTCTGGTGCTCCTCAGAAGGTGCAGTGCTGCTTCTGGAGCTCTTGTCCTCTGGGAATGCAGTAGGTCAGGGCTGCCTGTGGTGTTCCAGAGCTCAGCTCATATCCAGGTGGGAATGCTGGGTTCCTCCCCTGGGCAGAGCATCTCCCAGTGGGATGATGGAATTTTATCAGCCATGCAGTGAGGCTTGGTGGCCATGCACAGAAAGATCTGCTGTGGGAGGGAGTTATCAGGGATGTGCCATGGAAGAGATAAAGAGCCCTGCCCCACCTGGTTTAACAGCTGGGGATAGAATACAGACTTTGGTTACATCTTCCATTGTGACCTGGGACAGGCTGGGACCTGGGTGTTCTCATGTGCTGGCCTGGAAGGTTTTCTGCAGCTGCACTGCTCAGAAGCTCCCACTCACTGTACCTTCTCTGATGTCTGAAAAGGATTGTGCTCCTGTCAGAGTCATTCCCAAGAAACAGTAGCATGAGCAGCTCTCAGGTTTGCCAGGTGTCCCAGCCTCACCCTTCTGTCCTGGGGTGATGTCCTTGGGCAACGATGTCAAGGACAACAAGAAGGGCTTTTTCAAATATATTAATAACAGGAGGNATACAGCAGAAGGTCTCACCTCCATCCCCTCAGCTGTGGCAGGACTCACCCAGCAGCACCTCACACACCAGTGGGAGACAGCCCCAAATCCCCTCGAGATCCCCACCCTGTGTCACCACGGCTGTCGAGGGGGGGAGCAGCCAGTGCAGCCCCAGAGGGTGCCTGTGTCCAAAGGAGGGACATGAGGACAGGGAAGGGCCTGGAGGGGAGGTCCTGTGAGGAGGGCACTTGGTCTGTTCAGCTGGGGGAGACTGAGGGGAGACTCATCCCTGCCTGCAGCTTCTGTGTGAGGGAGAGGAGGGACTGGCACTGAGCTCTGCTCTGTGACAGGGACAGCACCCAGGGAATGCTGGAGCTGTGCCAGGGCAGGGTCAGGCTGGAGAGCAGGGAAAGGTTCATCCCCAGAGGGTGCTGGGCACTGCCCAGGCTCCCCAGGGAATGGGCACAGCCCCGAGGCTGCCAGAGTTCCAGGAGCGTTTGGGCAGCGCTGCCAGGGATGCCCAGGGTGGGGTTGTTGGGGTGTGTGTGCAGGGCCATGATCCATGATCCCTGTGTGTCCCTCCCAGCTCAGGACACTCTGTGAGTCCATGATTCCATATGTTGCTTTGAGACATGGTTGGATTCCCTCCGTGTGAATCTCCAGATCTGCACTCTCACTGCCCTGGCATGGAGGTGCTCTCAGGGGATGTGCCTGTCCCTGAGGCTGAGGAGTTCCTGATGGACATATTGCACTGGGGTGCTCAGGAGGGACATCTGGGTTTGCTCCTGACACCTTTAAAATCAAATAAAGGCATTAAAGGCACTGCTTGCCTCTAATCCTCAAGCCAGGTTCCTGCGAGTGCACGTGCAGATGTGAGGCTGGAAACGAGGTCAGGAAATAGAAAATTACACATTTAAAGAAAAGAAAGTGCATAAATCCCATAAAGTTTCCTTCCCCTATCCCTGCCTGCAAATCCTGCCAGTGCTGGGAAGCAGCAGGGCTCCCTTCTGGTGTCTAAGCTTCTCAAAATGATGAAAATCCTTCAATGGCAAATCCTAAAATTATTGGGGCAGGGGGGTGTGAGTGGCTGTGCAGATCCACATTGTCATGTGCAGGGTCAGGAGGCACCAGGGCTTTATCCTGCCTGGCAGGGGGTGTTGGATAGATGGATGTGCCCTGAGCACCCCTGAGAGGAGGACAAGCCCTTGGCCACCATCAGCCACGTGGGCTATGGAGGGCAGAGCTGCCCTTGCCATGCCAGCGTTGGGAAGGTGTTTCCTCCTGGCACACAGAGAAGGCTGCCCCGAGGAATGCCCTTGGGGGTGTGGTTTGCTCTCCCTTGGAACGCTGATGCCTGGCTTTGTTCTGCATTTCTCGTCTGGATGTCTTCAGCCAGACTAATTAATTCATTCTGGGGCTGTGTGAGAGCGTGACTGGTTGAGCAAAGGCTCCGTGGAAGGTAACTGGGCACAGATGAGCTTTGGAGCAGATCCAGGCTGGTGCTGGCTGTTCCCAGCAGCACATCCCCATCTGAGCCCTGCCAGCTTGCACCCAGAGGGAGGCTGTCCCCACAGAACCAGCTGGGTCCCTTTCACCACTCCCTTTGTCTGATCCCACTCATCCTGGATAAAACCCCAACCCACTTATATTTCCTCTAAATGGAGGCATTTCTCATCCCCCTGCAAAGCAGCATCATTATCCACGTGTGGCTGGGAACAAAACCCTCAGATATATTTCGAACATCTGACATTTTTCCAAGAATAAACAGTAGGAGACTGGGAAAATGTTTGCAGACTTTTCCTTCCCACTTCCTAACCTCCAGGGAGCAACCAGAAGATAATCAGTCCTTTCAAGATGTTAATGAAATTTGGTATTTTGAGAGAAAAAAGGTAACAAACAGAAACGTTTCTCTCCCCAGCTGATGCTGTGACTTTGTCTCTCCATTTGCCATCGTGATCACTTTGTTCCTTTCATCATGTTGGGAAGGAACTTGGCCTTTTGTCACACTGGGTGGGTGGAGCACCCAAACTGCTTTAAACAGAAGGGAATGGAGTTTATTCTGCTCTTTCCAGGACCAAGTGAGTCCACAGTGGAGGTGCCCAAGAGAGGAGTGGTGTGGAGTGAGGAGTGCAGCTCTGGGCTGGGCTGGGGACACTGAGACAGGACCTGTCCTCTCCTTATGCCTCATTTGCCATCTTGGCCTCACATCCTTTATTCTGGCTCCCAAAATCACCATAACCAATATCCAACAACAAACTGGAGTGTGAAAACTTTTTAATTCAAACTGTGAGAGGAAGCAGTGCTGGACATGTTCATCTGTCTCCTAAGCTTTGAGCAGAAAGGAAATTGGATTTATCATCATTTATCATCATTTCCATGTGGGTGTGGCACGTGGGGACACAGTGGGAGTGGCAGTGCTGGGGAAGCATTGGGGCTCAGTGATCTGAGAGGACTTTTCCAAGCTAGATGGTTCCGTGATTAGGCTGAATGCAGGCAGCAGCATCCAGGTGCAGGTGCAGGTGCAGGTGCAGATGCAGGTGCAGGTGCTGGTGCAGGTGCAGGTGCAGGTGCAGGTGCTGGTGCAGGTGCAGGTGCTGGTGCTGGTGCTGGTGCTGGTGCAGGTGCTGGTGCTGGTGCTGGTGCAGGTGCTGGTGCTGGTGGCTGTGCATTCCCAAGTGGAGCTTCTGGGCTGTTGCCGTGGTTTCAGCACTTTGGGGTCAGGATGCAGGAGTCAAAGCAAGCCCCAGGAGAAGTAAATCAGGGCTGCTCTGGGAAGGGATTAGTGAGCATTATTTTGTTAGTATTGCTGCTGTGTGCCTGGTTCCCGTGGCTGCTGCAGGGTGGGAACAAGCAGCAGGTTGGGCTGTGCTGCCCCTGGAACTACCCATGGGAAGAGCCACAGGCTCTGTGCCAAAGCCCAGCCATGATCCCACTCCTTTTCCCTGTGCAAGTGTCACCCCACTGGAGGACAGTGACCTCAGCCTGAGGTACAGGAGGGAAAACCAAGCACAGAGCTTCAGAGGGACAGCCCAGGGTCCCCACGGGGGCAGGGGCAGAAGCTGAGCCAAGTCTGTGTCTCATGGATCTCGAGTCAGTCCTTTATTCATTTCATTCCACTGAGCATGGAATCTTATCATGGAATCCCAGAATGGTTTGGATTGGAAGGGGAAAGCCCATCCCATCCCATCCNCACCTCCCACTGTCCCAGGCTGCTCCAAGCCTCATCCAGCCTGGCCTTGGACCCTCCCACGGATCCAGGGGTAGCCACAGCTTCTCTGGGCACCCTGTGCCAGGGCCTCCCCACCCTCCCAGGTGGCCATTTATGCCAGGGGCTCCTCTACATGAGGTCCCAAGGGTCCCAGGAGGGACTAACACTTAACCTAAATCTCTTCTTTCAGTTCACAACCATTCCCCTGTGCCCTATCATTCTCTGCCTGTGTAAAAAGTTGCTCTGCCTTTTTTTCCAAGCCCCTTTTAGGCCCTGGAAGGGGCTCTGAGGTTGAACACCCCCAGCTCTCCCAGCCTGGCTCAGAGCAGAGGGGCTCTAGCCCTTGGAGCATCTCCGTGGCCTCCTCTGGACTCGCTCCAGCAGCTTCACAGACCTGGACACGGTGCTGCAGGGGCATCTCACAAAGGCAGAGGAGACTCAGCTACAACCCTTGGGTGTAAGCTTTAGGCTGTTTTGGCCTTGGAAGAGTTTTGTCCAAGATTCTGGCTGGGATCTTGGGAAGGTCTGAGCCAGTTTTTCTGAGCAGGATCCTTTAATCTGGCAGTAAACAGAGCATGCCTGCTGCAGATGGTGTCTAACCCATTAGAGAGAGATTTCCTCACTGCTTATTTACCTCTGTCAGAGCTTATGAAAGAAAAATAAATGCTGTGGGATTAGTTCCCTAATGAATAGACCCGTGTGTGCATGCATGTAGTGCAGCATCTTACAAGTCCATCTCAGTAGTTTTTAGGCCTGAGAATGAAAGTTATAATGAGGAAAATATTGATTTCCCATAAAAGGGCTTTAATCAAATGCCCTGACACCCCAAGGGGGACAGAGCTCTGCTACAACACCAAATTGCACTTCATACACCATCTATTTTTCAAACACTGTATAAATGAGCCTGCCCACTGGATAGACGAGAGTTCCCAGGTGTCATACATCACAGGAGCAGGGGGAGCTGGAAGGAGAGCCAGTGCTGCCTGCCTCGGGGAGGGAATGGTCTGGCAAACCTGCCAGGGAGCTGTGGGCAAAGCAGGCTTGTTCTTCCCTTGGGCAGGACCTGCAGCCAGATGGGATCTAATAGAGGGGTGCTTCAAAGGGACTTCAGAGTTCTGATGGCCCTAAATGAGGCTCTTTGTTTTTTCCTTGGGGCTCTAAGGTTTCCCTGGTCTCCCCTCCAGGTGAACATTCCCAGCTCTCCCAGCCTGGCTCCAGAGCTGAGGGGCTCCAGCCCTCAGAGCATCTCTGTGGTCTCCTCTGGACTCACTCCACATCCTTCTGATGGTGGGGGCACCAGAGCTTGGAATTTAAAAACCTCTCAGGGTCTGGGGTTTGCTCTGTGCCAGCACAGGGGCAGAAGGAAGTTCATTGCTGCTCAAATCAGCAAACTTGAAAGGAGCTTCAAGGTGTTGTGACCCTGAGGTTCACACTTCTCTTGAGGAAATAACAGAGCAGTGGAGACCCAGATGAAAGCTTTGCCTTCAGGAGCCAGTTCAGGCATTTCTGGGAGTCAGTCAGTCTCAGTGACTTGCATGATTAGCTTTAGTTTTCATTGCTTCCATATTTCCTCCCCACCATCCTCTTCTGCCTCACCTCACCCTACAGTCGGGAAGTTCTTTATTTATGTTTTGGCTTAAATCAAAATTGCCTTGGCTTTGTAGCAGAGAGGCAGGAAATATTAGCACCAGGGAATCAGTATTCTGGAGGTGCATGGCACTGCTTTCTGAGTGCTTATTTATCCATCCTGGAGGAGGGGAGGGTGTGCAGTGTCTGTGCCTCGTTGTCCTGCCAGGAGCATCCTCCTGGCCCAATATCTCCCTCCAAATGGAGCTGGGTGCCAGGGTTCTTCCACGAGTTATCTGAAGCACTGCTGATTTGATTAGAGCAGTTTGTCCTTCCCTGCCACACATAATTCCTGTGATGATGGCTCATTTTTCTTGGCTGTAAGTGGAATTGCAGCAAACAGATCCGTTGTGTGGCTCTCCCCCGCTGATGGATCGTGCTGCTTCCTCACTCGCTGCCTTCACTCCTCTGCTCCACAAGAAATACTTCCCCACGCCCAGGGCTCTCTGTAAATCTCACCCAGGGCCTGGGAAGTTTGGGAAGTGCTCTGTCAAGTCACACTGTGCTGGTTACTGCAGCCTCCTCTCTGAATCCCCGGCTTCGCTGTGCTCGCGCTGGGGAAGGCTGAGTCCTGCTGGCTCCAGGTGGGATCTGTGGGCACACCCCGGGCACACAGAGGGGCAGGGAGGCACAAAGCCACCCCCATGGGCCCCAGGGCCACCAGCAACTCCTCTGAGGG
This sequence comes from Erpornis zantholeuca, assembly GCA_013400515.1. Classification (NCBI taxonomy): domain Eukaryota; kingdom Metazoa; phylum Chordata; class Aves; order Passeriformes; family Timaliidae; genus Erpornis; species Erpornis zantholeuca. The sequence goes on from VZTN01011668.1 coordinate 271,983, forward strand.
AGCCAGAGGCTGCTTGGAAAGCGATAGAATCACAGAACTGTTTAGTTTGGAAAAGCCCTCTGAGACCATTGAGTCCAAGCATCCCCCCAGCACTGCCCAGGCCACCTCTGACCCATGTCCCCAAGTGCCACATCCACAGGGCTTTTGAACCCCTCCAGGGATGGTGGCTCCACCACTGCCCTGGGCAGCCTGTCCAGTGCTTGACCACCCTTTCAGTGATGAAATTTTCCCTAATCTCCAACCTAAACCTCCCCTGGCCCAGCCTGAGGCCCTTCCCTCTCCTCCTGTCACTTGTGGGAGCAGAGCCTGACCCCCCCCGGCTGCCCCCTCCTGTCAGGGACTTGTGCAGAGCCACAAGGTCCCCCCTGAGCCTCCTTTTCTCCAGGCTGAGCTCCTTTCCAGCTCCCTCAGCCTCTCCTGGGGCTCCATTCCCTTTCCCATCTCCCTTCCCTTCTCTGGACACGCTCCAGCCCCTCGGTGTCTTTGTCATGAGGGGCCCAAAACTGACCCCAGAACTCGAGTAAAGAGAGGTGACCAGTGCCTTGGTCCTGCTGGCCACACTGTGGCTGATAACTTGGTGGCAACCCCAGAAGTAAATCAGAAAGCAGCAAGGTCCACCTCTAAAATTAGGGACTGAAGGAGAACCATATCAGGAGCACTCCAGGGTATGATTACAGTGATTATTGATTTTTCTGTGGGAGTGAACCAGATTAGGAAACACAGTCCTTCTCTGCAAGGCACAGAGCAAGTGATCCCAGGGGCAAACTGGCTCCAAAGACCTTGTGATCATGGTCAGGGTATTGGGAGCTGGAAACCCCAGTTTCCCTCGCTTCCCACCTTGTGGACTTCATGGGGTGGGATTCTAGAATTTAATTGAGGCACCAGGAACTCCTCAATTCCATTAAGAGTCCTGATCTGCCTTAATTTAACTTTGCACAGGGGTTTTGAAGTATAAGTAGGTTAACAGGTTTAATCCTCCAGTTCACAGCCTCTGGCGTGGCCCTGGTTTTGTTATGGTTTATGGCATTGCAGGGGAGGCTGAGCTCCATAAAAATGTGTGTCAGGATTTACACTCTCAGATTGTTAACCATTCACAAGTGTCACAGGGTTAATTACAGACACCCAAGCCATTCTCACTTTCTCCTTCCCCTCAGATGTCATGTTTACTCCCTTCTCTGCTCTGATGTGTCTGGACTTGGGGTGGATTTTATGAGCAGAAATAATGTGTGACTCCAGAATAATGTGTGACTCCAGCTCTACTCTGTTCTCTGAGAGATCAGTTGGTTAAGATGCATCAAAAATCATCCAAAAATGGCTTTTTGCCTGGACATTACACACCACCCCTTCTCCTCCTTCTGGGACTCTTGGGACACCGTGTAGGTCTGGAGATCAGGGAAAGGTTCATCCCCAGAGGGTGCTGGGCACTGCCCAGGCTCCCCAGGGAATGGGCACAGCCCCGAGGCTGCCAGAGCTCCAGGAGCATTTGGGCAGCACTGCCAGGGATGCCCAGGGTGGGGTTGTTGGGGTGTCTGTGCAGGGCCAGGGCTGGGCTGGGTGATCCTGGGGGTCCTTCCCAGCTCAGGATATTCCCTGATTCTGTGAGAATGAGGATTTCACGGCAGGCACACACTGCCTGGATTCCTGGCATCGCAGAATTACCTGGGATACACAAGTCAGCAGGGACTGAGGGTGGAGAAAACCATGCTTGAAAGGGCCAGCACAGAAGGGAACCTACCCTGGGAATTACTTCTGCAGGAATTACATTCATGGTCAAGGAGAAACCTGCAGGAACAAGCCTGGGGAGCTTTTATCCTAGTGTCTGGGAGCTGTTAGCCACAGCCAGGTTCCTGCAGCCTCTGCAGCAGCATCCATCCTGCCCTCCTCTCTTCCTGGGGAGAATGGAGAGGGAAGAACATATTCCTGACCTGTAAACCCCTCTTTGGAAAGCCTCCAAGAGCTCTTTCCACTCACTCCTTCTTACAGGCTCGGTTAAATTTGGGTTTTACCAGGGCTGGATACTAAACCAGCCCAGGCTGCCTGTCAGTGTGGGGATAGCACAGCCCTCCCCAGGCAGGAATGGAGGTGAAAACAAGGAGAGAGCCTGGCAGGGGGTTGCCAGTGCTGGACTAAAACACTGCCCACATGTCTGTGAAAATAAAATATCTGCACTTTACTCCTCCTGCAAGTGCTCCACCGGGATGTTTTGGGAGTAGAGCTCAGCCTACCCCAAAACACAATTCTTAGTCAATGAACTCACTGGAAATGTGCTTCCCACCTCACTGTGTTCACAAACCCATGTCCTCTGCTGTCCTGCCACCCCCTGCCCTCTCCTCACCTCTCTCCTAAAGAGGAGATGCTTTTTGTCTGCACTGTATTAAATATACATTGGCACTTCCACATGGGGTGGGCCAACCATTTTGCTGGTCAAATAACCTTCCCTCACAAGAAAATCTTCCCACTTTCCTGTGGGAAAAAATCCTCACTGCATTCATTTTTAAACATCCCTTGTAAATTAAGACCTCGGTATTTTCTAAAGCCCCTCACTTCCCTGTCTCATCGTTTATAAGCTTCTAATCCTTTTAATCTCTCTAGTCAGGAGGTGTCCAGGCAGCAGGGAGCTTTGTAAAGGTGTGGAAATCTCCCCAAATTCCTGTGTAATGCCCTCCTGCTCTGCCTGACACCTTCCCTGACTGCGGGAGGGGCAGCACAGAAGGGCAGTGCCAAGGGTGGGATCACGATTTCGTAAGATGCAAGTTAAGAAGAAAGGGATCTCTTTCTAAACCCTTTCCTCTCCCACCCTCTGGGAATTTTACCACTCTCCACCACGTTCTGGATGGACCATGCCCCTCTTTGGCTCTGGCACCAGCACAGGGCCAGGACGGTGCTGCTGAGCTGCCCTTGGCATGTCACAAACTCCACGTGAGGAGCTCAAGGCACAACCTGTGCAGAGCTTCAAGGTGGCCAAATCTGAGCTTGGCTGGAATTTTTCCACCTGTACCTATTCAATGCCTGCATTTGCCCAGGCTAGATGACCTTTAAAGGTCCCTCCCAACCCAACCCAGTCTGATTCCATGATCTCAGTGGAGCAGAGATCTGTAATTCCATCGGGAGCCAGTCTCTGTGTGGACACACAGTTCATGAGCCAGCAAAGGACAGCTCAGAGCACCCAGCTCACATTCTGTACCTGGCCACCTCGAGTTTAAACTCCCAGGTTTTGGTTCACAGTGAGAGTTGAACCTTGAGCAAAACACCAGAGTGCCTCTTCCCTGGTCACTTTTAGTAATGCCAACTTTCCTGGTGCTGGACTGAAACTGGGATTCATCTGGCAATAGTGGCTGTCAAAAAATGAACAAAAATGTGGATTTTGATTTCAAAGAGAATGGAAAGTAGGTCCTGAACATCCTTTAAATGGGGAAACTTGAAGTTTAACAGCCAAAGGCACATTCTTACATATTTTAGATGAAGAGTTAGAGCTACCACAAGCTTTAGCAAGGCAGCTGGATCACCTGCTTCTGCCAGGATGTCCTGGGGGGGAAGAACACCTCTGGATGTGAAGCTGGAGGGAGACAGCACCATGTGCATGAGCTGTCATGTGTATGATAAGTTGCTGAATAAATTTATTAAGTCGAATTATCCCTTAATCTGACCACCTGTATAAATCAGGCCCTGGGACTGCCCTGAATTCCATACTAAAGGAACATGTGAGAGGCAGCAGGTTTTTTAGGAAGATCATCTGCCTTGCTTTAAAAGCAGCAGAGGATCTGTGAGAGCAAGAAGCCTGTCAGGCTGATTACCCCCAGCATTAAGTGTTTCACCAGGTTTATAACCTTTGTCTGGCCTCATCCTCCAGCTGCTGGGTGTTGTCATGGCTCTGTAATGGCACTTGCAGCCCTCAGGCAGCTCTCAGAGTCAATGTTCAGATCTCAGAGTGAAAAACACACACACCCCAAGTCAAACATCTTAAAGAAGTCCAAGGTTATTGATACCTCTTTATCTCCATAAACCCAGCTTGGAATATTGCTGTAAAATGATCCCTCTTGACTGGACAAGCTGTACATCAGATGTCTGTGGGGTGCTTGGCATTAATGACCCTGCAGACGTTATCTAGAGCAGGTATCACTGCCATCACTGGCATTTCCAGGCTGCTTTTCAGGTGGTTCACACCCTCATGGCTTCATCTTGAACCCAAAAAGCAACTCACGTGGGCTGTGGGATGGGGAGGTTAAAGAGAGGTGACAAAAAGAGGGTTTTTTTCCCCAGCTTTCCCATGTAAGCTGTTCCCATGGCTGCTCCAAAGGGGGAGGTTTTCATCTCCTTGTGTGAATGCTCTCCATGGAGAGCCCTCCCAGTTTGAAATATCATCCTGAACTGGCAGCCAGTCCCAGAGTGTGTGTGAGCCACAGAGACAAGGAATTCAGTAACTCTGGATGAAGTGCCTGCAGGGATGTTCCCTCCTCTCCCCTCAGGAGCGAGAGGTGGTCTGGGCAGGGAGTGCTGTGGGAAATGCCTCTGCAAAGCCAGGGAGACAAACACCACTGTTAGGAGTTCTTCCCTCACCCTCCTCAGCAGTTTGGTTTTGAACAAAAAAAAAAACCAAAGAGCATTTTTAAAATGAACACTTTTTCCTCTTTATTCCTGTCCTGTGTAAGGGACATGAGTGAGTGCTGGGGTAACAGTTGGACTCAGTGATCTTAGAGGATATTCCAACCCAAATAATCCTAAGATTCTGCAGTGTTTGGGGTACATTTGCTGTTCTCCACTGTTCTCCAATTCATCAAAATGAATTTCACAAAACCACCTAGCACCAGGAGAAAGTGCTGGTCACCAGTGGGTTCCCAGCAGAGCCATTAAATGGGAGTGCCAAGTGCTGCCATTACAGACCTCACCTGCAAAGAACCAAGCAGCTGTCACTAACTTCACAAAATGAAAGCCTTGTGGATGAAGTGGGGTTAGGAAAACACTTCAAAATGGAATTTTCTTCATTTTTCTGTCCCTGGTGTTGGCAGTGTGCAGCAGTGAGTTCCTATAGCAATAACCATGTGTGGTACAGAGGTGTTGGCATGTCTCAGACTCTTCTGTAAAATATAAATGCACAGTTTCCTGCCTTTCCCAGAACCAGACACAGTGACCAGGAGTCTCACGAGGATTTATGGGTGTCGTGGCTGTGGGTGCATCAAGAGGGTGTTCCCATGCACAACCAGCACCCTGGCAAAGTGGAAGATGAGGGAAAGGCTGAAATCCCACTACAGTAAACCACAGAATTTCATAAACCAGCTCAATTTCCCCATTCAACTTCATCAGCTTCAGTTCATCACCGAGCCAGGGCTGGGCCCTGGTGTGTGTGTGGAGGAGCAGGGGCACAGTTCACAGCAGCTCATTTAGCACTTGCAGATGAGCACTCAGCAGAGAAAATGAGTTTGGGTTGGCTGCTCAAGGTTTATCCATGAGGGTCAATCACAGATCCCCTGGGGGTTCATCATCCATCACACTGGAACAAGCCCTGGGCATCTGAGAGCTGAGACTGAGCCTTCAGCACATGTGGAAGATGCTCTGGAGAAGGAGCAGTGTGGGGTCTGCATCCCTGGGGGATGGAAATAACAGAGGCACACTCATCCAGGCAGGGCAGGCAGAACTCAAGGTTATGAAAATGAAATCATTCTTCTTCTGCTGCTTTCCCAGTGACTGCTACTGTTAAATTGAGTAATTGTGGAGCAGCCGTGTCCAGGCAGATCTGTTCCTGCTCACAGCTCATTGTGACAGTCAAAGATGCCCTGCACAGCCAGGAAAGCAAACAGAGCTGAAAGTCACACGGGCCTGGGTGAGCCCCCAAGGGTCTGTGCATCAGTGATGGCAGGCACAGGCCCAGGTGTGCTGATAAAAGCTCAGTTTTCACTGGGTTAAATAGGATAAAATAGGGTTAACAGGAAAATTCCTGCCTGCTTGCACCTGTGGTCCGTGAGGGTGAGTGAAGGATGATGAACTTTTGGACATGAGGGTGTCAGGCACACATGGGGCAGTCAAAGGCTGTTCTTTGTCCTCTCTGCTGGTGTCACAGGCAGGGCTTGGGTGTTGGCCACTGCCAGATGCAAGACAGAGCTCCTGACACTGGTCTGGTCCGTGGTGGCAGCCCCACAACTGCAGTGCCACATCCCTGCTCCAATGTGGCTCCCCCAGGACACCTCAGAGGGCTCTGGGAGAGGAAATTTTGGGGAGAAGCTTGTCTCAGAGGTTTTAGTGACAGGTTTTGTTGCCTAGGAGAGCAAAGTTTGCCACTGTGAGTGCTCTCTCCACCAGGCCCAACAAATTAAAGCCAAACAGGAAATGTCCATGGGCCATTACCCCTCTCCCAGAGGAGGCTGAGTGTGATGAGGGCCAAATTGCCATTTAATGGGATCTAATTGATTTTATAAGCTCTTGTGTTAACAAGAAGCTCTCCAGTGTCCCCTGGCACCTGCCAGACAGTTTGACATGTGACATTAGGACAGGCTGGGAGGCTCCAGCTTTGTGTGTGACCCCCACACTGGGGCTGGACCCCAGGGGAGGGTCAGAGAAAGGATCTGCAGAGTCCTGGAGAGCTGCCAGTGATGCCAGGATGATGTTTTGCTTTTTCTTTTATACCCTCCTTACACACTTTTATAGTTTGATGCACTCTCAGTGCTTTTAGCCCCACACTTGTACCTCCCCAAGGCTGAGAACTCAGCTCAGCCCCACGGCACTGTTAAACCAGGAGAGCAAACATCCTGGGAGCCCCAGACACCAAGGGCCTCTCCAGAACACATTTGGGAACCTCAGCCAGGCCCAGCCAGGGGGAAGGTTCCTCACAACGAGGGCTTCACTCCAGCCTCTCCCTGGGGGATCTTTGATAGCTGTGCTAATTAGCAATGCTATAATTGTGTGTATTTCAGGGGCATTGCACCTGGACCAAGTGCTGCACCCAAGGATCCTGAAATAAACACCAAAGTAAAAACCCCTTTTCCCCTTAAACCATGTTTTGATTTTAATTTTAAGACCAGGGAAAGGCGACCCAGGGCCCAGCAGCCTTTGGTGTCTGGGGCCTGATACGAGTGGGAGCAGAAGGAGAGCCTGCCTGGTGTGGGGAGGCTGCTCAGCATCCCATGGGAAGGGCAGAGCCGAGCATCCCGTGCTGGTGAGGAGTTGCAGGGTCCCCACAGAGCCTGCCCTACCCTGGCAGGGAAATTTGCCTTTACTGGGATGCCTCCACCAGGATGATCCATGGGCCTCCATCCCAGAGCAGAGCCAGAAAGGTCCTGCATCCCCAGTGCTGTGTACCACACCAGCTGCCCCCCCCAGCAAGCTCTCCATGTTCCTCCTCATCATCAGGGGGAGCTTCCCTGGATGCTCCCAGTGGCTGCAGCCCTTCAGTCACACCTCCTGCTTGGGAGATGCTGCACCTCCCCAGAGCTGGGCCTGGGGCTTGGTTAGTGCTGATAAAGGCACATGTCCCCTGTGGGAAGTCACCAGCCCTTGAGGGATGGTCCCAGCAGCTGGGAGGACATTTCTGTAGCTTTTTCTTTATGGATTCTGAGGGTCCCTGGTGACTGGAACTCCTAACACATTACAGATGAGGTGCTGGTGGAGGGGATTTGTCATTGCTTCACTCCCCTGCAGCAGGAAGGGCTCATAAGTCACAGCTGACAAATCTGTTGATGACTTTTAAACTTCATTTACAGCAAAGAATGACCATAATCAACAAACAGTGATGGGCTTCTAATCTTGCTGTATTATTAAAAGGGGGTCTGTGTCTTCAGCCCCTGCTGTGGGAGCCGAATGCAGTCCCCAGAAGGGCTGGCAGGGAGTGAAGGGGTGAAGGCAGCATCAGCAGAGAGTCCCAAGAGCCCTCCCAGCCCTGACCCATCCCCTTGGCATGCACAGCTGGCACACTGATGCTGATGGAGCATGAGAGCAGCAGAGGATGTGCTTTGAGCTCAGCTTTGGCCCAGAGCCTGCTGACGTCGCAGGGAAATCCCCAGAACCATCAGTCCCCGAGGGGAGCACAGCACCCTCTGCAAAGCCAGGCTTTGCTTTAGTCCTTGCATCCATGCAGAGCTGGGAGAGGCAAAGGCCAGCAGATCTGGAGCAGGAGTTGGCATTTTTCAGGAGGAAAAGGAATGGCTGCCACCACAGGCCTTGGTATAGTTGGCCCCTGGAGCAGCTCAGGAGCTCTGCAGGTCTCCCTCTCCCACCTGAGATGCTTTCCCTGGAGAGAAGGTGCCTCCCTCATCTCTGGAGCCTCAGAGGTGGTGTTCAGACAACCAAACCTCAGCACATCCAACCACAAGTGGAGTGGGAGCCACATCCCAGCTGCTCCACAGAGATTTGTGTCTTAATCCTTCATGTCATTCTGCATACTGGAAGTGTCTGAAATAATTGTGGAAGGCAATCAGCTGGTAATTAACTCAGAGGAAAGGAGCACAGCACAATGCTCAGCTGGTGAAGGTTCTCAGTGAGGCTCCCTGAGGCTCCTCACCCCATATCCTGCTCCCCCTGCCTGGTACCAGCCCAGTCTGTGGGGGTGAGTGGCTGTGGTGACACCGGTGACATGAGTCCTTCAGCAGGGGGGAGCACAGGCAGGTGGTTTTGCCTGCAGGAGAACAGGGACAGGCATTCTGAAGGATCAGTCTGGCTCCCTGGGACCCCTTTGGTCTGGGTGGTGACCATCCTGCTGTCCTCAGCTCATGATTTTGCCGAGTCTCCTGGCAGCTGGGGCTGTGCTAAAATCCCCAGGGACTGGAAATCCCTGGTTTCTCCTCAGTCACTCAGAAGGAGCAGCCATAGCCCTCCTGGCTTGGCAGAGGTGGCCTGGGGGATGAGCAGGACCAGTTTGGCTGGGAAGAGCAGCACTGGAGTGCTGCAGAAGCTCTGGCATCACAATGCAGGAGCTCTGCTTAGGAGATGAGGTTAATGCTCAGACTTGGATGATCTTGGAGGTCTTTTTCAACCATAATGATTTAAGACACCAGTGGAGCTCAAAAAGGGAATTCCATCAGTGAAGCTCGACCTGCAGCAGCTCCTCTTTGGGACCTGGGTGGCCCTGGAGGCAGTTAAATTAAATTAATTGGCAGCATGGAATGGGGACCTTCCTGGAGCCCAGATTTTCCCTCTAGTTTGGCATTGGTGAGAGATTCACATGTCCTTCCCACAGGAACCTGCATCATGGCCTGGGAAGGGTGGGATGTGGCCCAACCCTGGAGCCTGGGGGAGCTCTGGGATGTGGCCAGAGGGGTTTGTGTGAGGAGGAGGAGGAGGAGGAGAGCCCTGGGTTCATGGGTTGAGCTCCTGTGTGGCCAGGCCGGGAGCCCTGCTCATCCTGCCCTGTGCAGGAGGTGCTGAAAGCAAAGTTCGCTTCATTAGCAGCCAAGAAACTTGCCAGAAACTTCCCTTGGTTTTCCTCATAAATAAATAAATCACTTTCTGTCAAAACAACGGTGGGGCTGGTGGGGGGTGTTCATTAAGGAACATCAGAAGTGGGAGGGGGGGGATGGAAACTTGGTGTTTTTCTGTTAGGCTGGGAATGATAAAGAATTAAAGAATAATTCTCAAGAAATTAGTCATGGCCAGCCATTAATGAGCATCTTGGTAACACACTAATGAGCTGCCTTCAGCTGCCTGTAACAAAGGCCTTTAATTAGATTAGTGCATGTAGCATTGTCCAGTGCCTGGTAGGTAATCATCAGGTTTTGCACTGCTGGGATTATGGATGACATTCTATTTAATTGCTGTTTCCTTTTATTTTCTTCTCCCCCCCCTTCCTTTTTTTATTTTGAAGATCCTTTCCTCCAAAGAATTTTGTTTCAGTTCTCGAAAAGAACCTAAATGTTATCCATGGAATTCTGCATCTGAAAGGGCTGCCAGACTGGGCTTGTCTGATTCAATTGACCTTTAAAATTTATTTTGCTGCTGTCAAAAAGAATGTTGGTCTTTTCAGAAGAGATTTCTGAGATGATTGGAAGCAGAGACTCCTGAAAACTCCACTTGTTGCATATTCTGCAATCAAAGGATGCTCCTGTTTGGGGAGGGAGGGCTTCTAGGAGAAAAGTGCCTTAATTTAAAATATATATTTGTGGAGAAAATGTTTTGAAAGACAAAACTTCAACCTTGTCAAGCAGATGGAGATGATGGATGCCCATCGAGGAATATTCAAGGCCAGGTTGGACGGGGCTTGGAGTCAACCTGGCATAGTGGAAGGTTGTCCCTACCTTTGGCAGGGGATGGAACAACTCAATCTTTAAAGGTCTCTTCCCACCCAAACCATTCCCTGATTCTTTAGGGGGTAGAACACATCTCCAAAGGGATGCAGATGAGTGTGTGACCCCACACCCCTGCACTGAGTTGTGCAGCATTTGGGGCAGCCCCAGAGGGGTGAGGAGCAGGGCTGCTGCAGGGGCTGCTTGGATGGCTCTCACTGTCCAGCTCTAGGTCATCTTTTATCACACTCATTAGGAAGGATTTAAGGCTCTAATGAATAGATTTTTAAGCTTCTACAGACATAAATAATATATAGGACAGATGGGAACGAGCCACAGCTATAAACTAAGTGCTGACCCGATAGACTTTGTGACCATTGGACCTTTAACAGCTGATTAAATACTTATTTAAACAGCTATTGATTATTTATGGCTCCATTATGGAGGATTTCAGAAATTTAAACCAGAGCCAGCTTTTCAAAGGATTGGCAGGATTTCTCCAGTTCGAAACGACTCGTTTTAATTAAAAATTCCAAAAGGAGTCTCTCTGCACAGTGAGGTGGAGAGTTGAAGGAAGGCTGGGGGGAGCCAGCTCTGTCCCCAGTGTCCGGCACAGCCCTGCCTCAGCCAGGAGCGAATCCCACATTTGTGGGGCCATCTCCGGGAAGGAAAGGGGTTAAAGGAGCTGACAGCCCAGGTGCCATCAGCCCAGGGGCCGTGCTGGAGCAGCTCCGGGCCAGGATGCTCGCAGTGCCAATTCCCCGTGCGTCAGCCGTGCCGGGAGTGAGGCAGGATCAGGGCTGGATCCCCGTCCTGCAGAGCCCACATCTGCCGCGGCTGTCAGGCTGGATTATTGCTGACGTCCGGCAGGGAGCGTGCCCTGCCGAGCCAGAGCTGCCTGCCCGCTCTGCCCTGCTGCTTTCAGGGCGGGTTTGGGGTGCTGCAGCCTCCGCCGGAGCCCGGGGAAGGGGAACGGGCTGGGGAGCAGCTCCCCCCATCACCCACCCCGTAAAGGAGGGGAGCAGGCAGCGAGGTCAGGTTGTAAGCAGGGATGGGAGCCCCAGTTCTGGGAGCATCCAGGTGGCTGCAGAGGCAGGAATGTCTGGGAATGTGCTCTCCTGAACGAGCCCTCTGCCCCTGGCTGGGCTGTTCTTTCTTCCTTTTCCACGCTCCATACCAGGAAAGAAAGGAGTCACAAGTGCAGCTTCTGTTTTCGTGTTGTTTTTTAAGTTCTTACCTCATTTTCTGTGTCCCACTCCTGCCTGGGCTCAGCACTGCCAGAATCACTGCAGAATGGTCACAAGGCCTTGAGCACAGAATGGTTTAAAGACTTTTTACCCAATTAACAGTTCCAACGTAAGATATTTGCAACAGTGTACCAATAACTATTAATCCTAGTTAACACATTTTTTCTACCTCAAACCCATGCTAGCAATCCCTCAGTGCCACCAGCACAGCAGGAATGGAGGAGGAGGAGAAGAAGGAAAGACCCAGGGCCCCCACCCTGAACCCTCCATGTTTGTCCCCACTCACCTCCATACTACAAACCCCAAAACTCTGATTTTTCACCCTGTGATAAACTAACTCCAATCTGTCTCACATTCTCCATGCTTGCAGTTCATCCAAAAGTGCTGGGAGCTTTTTCCAGGGGCACAGATCAAAGGCTGTGTCCCCCTGGGATGTCAGGGGAGGTCCCAGACCCCCCTGAACAACAGGAAAAGTTTCCCAGTTTTCCTGGACTCCAACACCCTCCGTGTGTGGGCTGTGTCACATCCCATGTCCCTGTGGGCTGTCCCCAGCCTGAGCAGTGACAGCTGACCCTGCAGGTGAAGGGTTAACAGCAATTCATTCCTCCAGGGAAAGCACAGGGTGGCAGCTGGGGAGGGAGCCCCTGTCCTTGGGCAGGACGTGCTCCCACGGGGGCTGCACTGGTGCCTTCTGCATCTCAGCTCCAGCCACACCACCCTGCTGGGTGATGGGGAGGGGGCAGGGGTGGGGGACAGCCAGGGGTCCCCAGCAGGGGCTTGCTGCACTTCCACAGGACCAGGAGTTCAGGTAGTGCCACTGCCAGGGCCTGAGGCTGGGCAGGTGGGATGCTGATGGCCTCAAGTGAGTGCCAGGGGAGGTTTAGGATGGATGTTAGGAAAAGTTTCCTCATGGGAAGGGTTGTCAAGCATTGGGACAGGCTGCCCAGGGCAGGGGTGGAGTCAGCATCCTTGGAAGGGATCAGAAAGCATGTGGATGTGGCACTTGGGGCCGTGGGTTACTGGGGGGCCTGGCAGTGCTGCTGGGTGGCTGCTGGGGCCTGATGACCTCAGAGGTCTTTTCCAACCTTAATGATTCCATGGTGTGCAAGGTGGAGGCCTGGGGAGTGTTGGGAAAAATTCACCTCCTGTACAAGGAGCTCCTTTTCCAGTGGGAGAGGGGACAGCCCAAAATGGCACTGGAGGGACCCGAGGAGCTGCTCTGTCTGCAGTGAAAGGATCCTCCCTTACTGGGACGGGCTTGGTTGCACTTTACAGGGGGAACAAAATTGGCAAAGAGACCCCACAGCTTCACAGCGTGGCTCCTGCTGAGCTCATCGCCAGCTTTCCTGCCCTGCCAGCTCCCAGCACAGCAAATATTCCCCCAAAAGACAGCCCCTGGGCCTGCAGAACCACTCTAATAATCGTGACATCTTTGTCTACCCTCTTTTTTAATAACATGCCAGTCCTTTAACACTCCTGTTTGGGAGGATTGAAGCTGTCTTCCCCAGAAAACCCAAGCACTGCTTTCCTCCCAGTTTATTCTGTTTATTGGAGCACACAGCAGTGAGCAGGAATCTCCCTGCTCTCTGTGGGGAGGGCTGAGCCCTCCAGGTTTCTGTGCAGGACTTGCTGGGGACTCAGGAGTTATTGGAAAGATTGCAGGGTTTGTGTTGGTTATTAAACCAACGCTTCCGAGCTCGGCTCTCGTGTTTGGGGACTCACTAGGAAATTACTCGTGGCTCTCCAGGGAGGAATGATTGGCACTGGAGGTGGCAGGGACTGTGCATACCTGGGCTTGTGCAGCTCTCTGTTGCCGATGGAGCTGGGCTGGGCAATTCCCTGTCTCACAGCTGGCTGTGTTTCTCTTCAAAACTGCCTTTTCTCAGCTTAAAGGCAAAAAAAAACCCAAACAGGAGCAGGTTGCCCAGAGCAGCTGTGGCTGCCCCTGGATCCCTGGCAGTGTCCAAGGCCAGGTTGGATAGAGCTTGGAGCAGCCTGGGACAGTGGGAGGTGTCTCTGCCCATGGCAGAGGTGGCACTGGATGATTTTTAAGGTCCCTTCCAACCCAAACCATTCTGTGACCCTGTGATTCTCCTAAACCCCTGAGAGCCAAGGAGGAGCTTGGTGGGTGCCCAAAGTGAGATCTTCCCTGTGGGACAGACCTGCCAGTATGTGCTAGGGAATGTTAACTGCCCAGGCCTCCCCTAAAAATCATTTTTCTGGCCACTTGCAAGAAAGTGCAAATCACTCCCTTGATGGATTGTTGTTTTCCAGTGTAATGCTTCTGATTTCACCTTTAAGTTCATAGAAACACAGAAAGGTTGGGGTTGGAAGGGACCTTAAAAATCATCCCATTCCACCATGGGCAGGGACATCTTCCACTGTCCCAGGCTGCTTCAAGCCCCAATGTCCAACCTGGCCTTGGACACTGCCAGGGATCCAGGGGCAGCCACAGCTTCTCTGGGCACCCTGTGCCAGGGCCTGCCCACCCTCACAGGGAACAATTCCTTCCTGATACCCAACCTAAACTGACCCTCCTTCGGTTTAAAACCATTCCCCTGTGTCCTGTCACAACAGGTCCTAATCAGAGTTTTGTCCCCATCGAGTTCCAGAAATTTTCTGTACTGCCCCCTTGCAAATGGCAAGAAAGATGTCCAGACGTGAAAGGCTTGGGATGAAAGCAGCGAGGGCAACCCCAAGCAGTGAGGTCAGGTCCGGGGTGTGTCCCTGTAAAAGCACCTGAACAGGTTGGAGCTCCACAACATCCATCCCTGCTGGCAAGGCACAGGTTGCTGGTGCTTTTTCCAATACCCCAAATGCCAAATTTACCCCAGGGACCAGCTTTGTTCCTCTGCCCCGTGCTGGAGGTCCCTGCAGGATTTGCATTTCTCAGACCTCCGAGGTGGAAAAAGGCATTGCTGGTGTCACTGGAGATGTGGGCAGGATGGAAAAGCACATCTCCCCTCCCGTGGGCGAGAGGGGGAGAGCAGCCCGGCTGCTGCCGGCACAGAGAGCTCCTGCAGGAGACAGGGGGGGCTGGCTTTGCTTCCCCTCCTCCTTCCGTGGCACTTCGTCACTCACACGGGGCCCCTGGGCTTCGCAGCCACCTGGCTCTCAATTAACAGGCTAATCTGGGAAACAAGGCACGGAGAGCAGGGAGGGGACAGCTTAGCAGCACAGCAGTGCCAGCCTGGGGCCGTTCCCGGGTGGAGCAGTGTCTCTAAGGGATTCCTGCACGTTGGCAGCAGCAGGGACAGTGTGTGGCATCGCTGCCAGGTGTGCTGCCACAGGAAGACAGCAGCAGCAGGGGCACGGAGAGGAGATGTTGGCATCCATCCCCCTCCCAGCATGGAACAGGGGCTTGTGCAGGTGGGCACAGCCTGTCCTGGGCTGTGGGAGCTCGCTGGGACCTCAGAGTGCTCCTCAGCACCTCTCAGACGTGGCACAGGGGATCCCTGACTTTCTGGGGTGCAAAGCTCAGTTTATCCCTGTTGTGTTTTCTTCTCCCCTGGCAGTGGCACACTGTGCCCCCGTGCCCAGAGGCAAATCCTGGGCTGCAGGGCTGTGTGGAAGGTCAGGGTGTGGGGATGATGGTCCCAGGGTGCCAAGAGCCCAGCCTGGGTGCAGATGGATGTGCTCCTGGGGCACTGCTGTGCCTTGGCTGCTGTCCCCTGCGGGCTCACAGGGACTCTCCCTGTGCAGAGGGGGATGGCACAGGCAGGAGGGAGGGAAGGAAGGAAGGAAGCAAGGAAAAGGGGAAGGGACTAGGTTTAGGTTAGATATTGGGAAGGAATTGTTCCCTGGGAGGGTGGGCAGGCCCTGGCACAGGGTGCCCAGAGAAGCTGTGGCTGCCCCTGGATCCCTGGCAGTGTCCAAGGCCAGGCTGGACAGGGCTTGGAGCAGCCTGGGACAGTGGGAGGTGTCCCTGCCATGGCAGGGGTGGCAATGGGATGAGCATTAAGGTCCCTTCCACCTCAGATCATTCTGTGATTCTAGGAAGGGTGGAAGAAAGGATGGAAGGAGAAACGTTGCTCGTGGCAATCTCACCCTTAAGTCTCCTTGTCTTAGGGGGCATTTGGGGCTGGGAGTGCCAGTGCAATATCTCTGGAGGCTTTGGTGAGGCTGGGGGAACACACCCCTTCACCCCACACTGCTCCTGCCTGGGCCTCAGTTTCCCTTGCAGGAAACAATATCCTGGAGTACTGGATAATCCTAGTACTCTGTCCTTGATGTTCTCTGGGCTCCTGCAGGTGAGGAATCTCTTTACACCTTCATTTATTCGTGTCCAAGTATTATTCCTTGTTGCTTTTTGTCTTCTCTCTTTTCCACCTCCAGTCCATCTTGTGGCAGTTGTGGGTTGGGGGCTGAGAGGTGAAATCAGAGCTGTGGAAATGATGCCAGCAGTGGTTGTTGGGATCTCCATCTGAAAGCAGGAACATGTGTGTGTGCTCTGTGTGTGCTGTGTGGGTGTTCCTGAGCAGACACATCACCTCTGCTCTGACTCAGCCCTGCTGGATGTTCATGGTGCATCCAAGTGCTGGTGGCTGGAGAGGCCACTCTGCTCCCCAGCTGTGGAGCTGGGCTGTTCCCGAGCTGATGGCTCTGCTGGATTTCACCTGGACACAACAGAGTGCCCTGCTGGACTGCAGGGAGGGGGAGGATGAGGTATTAACAGCCATGGTCAAAATGTCCTTTTCTGTCGTTTTTGTTTAGTCCAAAGGACAACAAAAACGTGGCATGGACTTTCTTGATGAAAAGCCATTTATTAACAGAAATCCTCCATTTTTATAACCCAGATCGCTAGAAGGCATGACACCCGGGACACAGGCATTGGTCCCAGCATGAACACCTCTCTCACACCACTGGTCAGATACAGAGAAAACTTGTTAGAACAAGACTGAAAAACACCTCAGTGAGATAGAGGGTTCCCAAAACACCTCAGGTTGTTTACAACAACTTTCTCCAGCTTCCCATGCTTTGGCCGTGAGAAGGTATATTTCTTTGACTCTCACAGCTTCTGCTCTGGCCGTGGTAAAATTCCACAATCAGAGCAGAAAAGCTGAGAAATTCCCCCTTACAGGGTCCACACTTTTCCAGCTGTTACACCAAGGAGGCCAATAACTGATGCCAAGTGACTGCTGTGTTTGATCCCAAATGCGTGGGACAGAGGGGAAGGGGAGGCTGATTTCTCCAGGGAACGCTTGGCTCGTGCGTGGCAGCAGCAGAGCCCAGGGTGCTGGGACACGCAGTGCCCACCAGCAGTGGGGCCCAAACCCTCAGAGCATTCCCTCAGCCTTGAACTTGGCTTCTCCCTGCTGCCAAATCCCTGCTGCCTGCCCGGGCAGGGCCAGCAGAGCGTGGGCAGATGGCCCTGGAGAGCTCCCATCTGCAGCGACACCAGGGTCCCGTGGCTCCCTCCCAAGCCCTGCCCCACGGCGGGGCTGTCACCTTGCCTGACCTTGGCTTGGCCATCTGGTGGCCCTGTCCCATCTCCTGTCAGCCCAGGCACCTCCACAGACCTGCCGTGTCCTGAGCTGGCCCCAGAGCCGCTGGGAATTCCAAAGGAGTTTCCAGTTTCCAAAGGAAAGGCTGCACTGAGGGGTGGGCGTGCTGAGCTCCCCACCCCAGCACTGGTCCCTGCAGTGTGGGGTGGAAGTTGCTCATCCCTTGTCCAGCTTTATAGGATTGTTGGGACCCAGCCTCCCAGGTGGGCAGGAGAGGACACAGCACAGGGAACAAGCACAGCACGTGCTGGTCCAGCTGCAGAAAGCGTGGGGAAGGTCACAGGAGCCTGACAGGGAGGGTGCGAGGTGGGGATGGGCAGCAGGGACCTGGGAGAGGCACAGATTCCCCTTTTCCAACCCCCCCCCCAAGTCCATGGCAGCCAAAATCTTAATCTTGGGAGATGCCTTGGAAGATTTCCTTCTCCAAGTGAAGATCACCTGGTACCTTCCTGCCTCTGCCTCAGCTTCATTCATGTCTTTTTTCTTGACAGCAAACCCGCCTGGGGAAGGGTCCTTGACAGCTGCAGAGCTGGCTCCTGTGGCACCTGCTGGGAGCCCCCACAGTTCCCACATGCCACCTGAACCCTGCAGCCAGCCTGTTCCAGGCACAGGGGCAGCTTAACCCACATCCCTCCTACACAGGCTTTGATGCCTTAAATTGGCTACCTAGAAACAGAGCCCAGACAGGAATAAAGGAATCAAGGAGGGATTGGTTGGAAAGGCCTTCAGAGGTACACTCTGGGCTCCAGAGGCTCCTGCCTCAGTGCATCCCAACATGGACAAGGACAGCTCCCGAGTTCTTCCCACTTGGATCTCAGCATCAATTCCCCAAGCAGAAGCCAGGCAAGGATGGAATTTGCCCAAGCTTGCCCCCCTGTCCCCAAGATTGTGGTTTGCAGTTGTTGGGCCTAGGAGGGTCTGGGTGTCCTTGGAGAGCTGGAGAGGCTTTGCTGTGTGTGTGTGAGCATGAGAGAACAGCACTGAACGAGCTCCAGGGAACTGCAGAGTGACACTGGGCAGGGCAGGGCTGGGAACACAGAAAAGTTAAAACCTAAGGCATCAGCTTAAGGAGCTCAGCCCCGATGGAGTTGGGGTTTACAGCTGCAAACAGCTGGGCAGAGCTTCAGGCTCTTGTAAATAATACCTGACTGGGCTGGTGAGTCCTTGGGAAGGCTTTGGGCTTTCCCTGATTTGGGACTGTGGGGTAGCAGCAGCGAAGCTCTTCAGTGCCACGGTGTGAAAGCAGAGCCAGAGGTGAATTTGATGTGAGTGCTGTGTCTGATTTTGAGGAAGAGACTGTTCATCCCCGTGCCCTCAGCAAGGCCAGACCTGGAAATGGTGTGGCCAGATGTGAGCAAGCTCCTTGTTTTGGGTGGCAAAGTGATGTGGTGCCTGCCCTCACTCCAGGAAGGCTTTGGACATGGTCTCCTGCAGAATCCTGGCATCCAGGTGGGACACGAGCCTGGAGGGGTGGCTCCCAGGGCAGTGCAAGCTGAGTGGTGAGTTCCAAGGATGGGGAGAAGGGCTCAGACTGCCCAGGGACCAGGGGAATTTCTCTGGGGGCTGGGGGAAAGGAGGGCCGTGGGTGGGTAGAAAATGTGTTGGAGACTTGCACAGACTCCTGCAGATGGGGATGGAAAAGCAGGAGTGCATCCTGTAGAGGAGAAGCAGCTTAGAGGGACCAAGGATGTCCCCATGGCATGGCCTGGGGTGGGGGAAAGAGGTGCCTAGGGCAGGTTGGCTCTGAAACAAGACAAAATGGACTTGGGGAGCTGGAAACTCCAGGAGTCACCAGGTGTAAAGGCATGCACAGGAGTCACCAGAGTGGCACTGCTGAATCCCCAGGGAAAGGAGGGCCTTGGGTCCACAGCAGGTCTGGTGTGTCCTCGGGGCAGCAAGGCCACCCAGGGCCCCCTGGGTGCACCCCCACATGTGTGCAGGCTCTCTGAGGGTCCTGCACAGCCTCTGCCACTCCCAGCATGCTTAAGATGGAGATTCCCTGGGCACTGGCCACACTCAGGATGGAGATTCCCTGGGCACTGGCCACACTCAGGATAGGGATTCCCTGGGCACTGGCCACACTCAGGATGGAGATTCCCTGGGGACTGGCCACGCTCAGGATGGAGATTCCCTGGGGACTGGCCACGCTCAGGATGGAGATTCCCTGGGCACTGGCCACACTCAGGATGGAGATTCCCTGGGGACTGGCCACGCTCAGGATAGGGATTCCCTGGGAACTGGCCACACTCAGGATAGGGATTCCCTGGGAACTGGCCACACTCAGTATAGGGATTCCCTGGGAACTGGCCACACTCAGGATAGGGATTCCCTGGGCACTGGCCACACTCAGGATAGGGATTCCCTGGGAACTGGCCACCCTGGAGCAGCCTCCAGCTGGGTGTGGTGCAGATATTCAGGATTTCTGTGACTTGAGTCCATGAGGTTTAAGCTGGGTACCCAGAGTGACCAAACAGCTGGAAAAGCCTCCTCTTCTCCCCATCTGCACCAGGAAAGGCACAGTTTCCTTTGGGAACCTCCTCCACGTGGCACTGCAAAAATAAATTCAATTAGAGAGCATTAAACAAGGGTTGATACAGGGGTGGAAGTTGGAGCACCATTTGCCAAAGGTTGAGAATTGAATTCACTTAGATTCCTTTAAAAGTCCTGTCCTTTTGCTATTTTTCCCAGTGTTTTTAGGAAAACTCTGCCTGCCAGGAATTGGTTTTAAAGTAATAGAACAAAAGTCTCTGGCTCTTTTAATCCATAAGTGTGAGAGGGAAAATCCAACGAGCCAGACTCAAAGTCTAACTTTTTTTATTATTATTATTATTATTATTATTATTATTATTGGATTTAGCAGGAAGATTATTTCCAGCCTTGGTGGCAGGTTAAAGGAGTCACAGGGGTTGGAGGGCTGGCTTTAAATGGGGTGGAGGCTGCAGCTCCTTGTGCTCCCAGCTGCAAAGGGGGAGGTGTGCCCCGGGGCACAGAGCTCATTGCTGGGGGCTTGCTCCAGCATCCTGCGGCTCCTGGGTCAGGCTGCACACACTCTCTGCCTCGGGGCATGGGGGAGGCTCCTCCCGTGTCCTGCACTGAAATTTCACATGCTGGGATTCGGAGCAGTGATGCTGAGCCCTGACACAGAGATGCTTGTCCAGGTGGGCACAGTGGGACTGAGGGGGGAGCAGATCCCCCGGGTCTGGGAGCTCAGAAGGGAAAATATCCTCCCCCTGAGGAGCTGAAACAGGGCTCCCCTGGCAAAGGGTGAGGTGAGTGTGGTGATGTTCTCCCTCCCAACAAAGGAGAGAGAAGCAAGCAGAGATTTTGTGTCCTGAGGGGAATCTCTGTGCAGGAAAGCACAAGGAAGAAGCAGGACTGGGGTTTTGGAAAGTCTTGGATGCGACCCCAAAATATTGTGGCCTTTTGCCAGGCTCTGCCTGCCAGGGCAGGAGTGTAGGAAAGGTAACTCTGGGATTTAGGGCTCAGCAGAGCTGGAGCATCCCACAGTGCCCTGTCAGTGCTTCAGGCAGGCTGGGCTGGGGGCAAGCAGAGCCTGCCAGGGCCTGGGGAGCAGGGGACAGGGTCAGGGGCTGTCAGGCAGTGCCACTGTCCCCACCTCGGACCAGGCTGCTCAGGCTTGCCCTCTGAGCCCAGAGAGCCAAAGCCAGGCAGACTTCACCTCTGCCCAGTGCCAGATTCTGGGGACCCCCAGGCCCTGTGGGGACCTCAGGGTTGCGGACAAGCTCAGGGACCTCCAGGAGTTGTGGGCACGCTGGTGGTGTTGCCCTTGGGTGCTGCTGGAAGGGGCTGGGGGGAGCAGCAGCTCCATGTGCATCACCAAACACCTTGCTCAGCTCCCAGGTAAATCCCACCCCCTGCGTGTGCAGCACAGCAGTGACCCCAGAGCATCCCTGGGGGTCTGGGAGCTGCAAATCAAGCTGGTTTCTCTGCACAGCTCGGGGTTCTGCAGCCAGCTCGCACTGCCTCGGATTCCACACAGCTCCCAGCCCTGTCCCTTGTCCTCAGAGGGCAGAGCTGTCCCCAGGGGCTGCCCACGAGCCACCAAGCTCGGCGGGTGCTGCCTTGCAGCCGCGGGAAGGAGCTGGAGTGGCTTCCAGCTGCTGTGGCTGATGGTGATTTCCAGGCGAACAGTGACACCTCCTGTTTGCACAAAATCCAGCCCAGAGTGCAGGTGCCATCAGGAGCACGTGGGCTGATCACTGCTTCATCTCTTCATTTATAGCCAGAAATCCCAAGTACCCTTCCAGGTACAAGTGTGGCCCCACGGGACAAACCCACCCCTGAGCATGGGGAGGGCTGTGCTCTGCTGGGAGGTGCTGGCAGGGGAAAGCCTGGAAAAGTGGGCATGAGCCAAGGTGCTGGATGCAGGCTGCTCCAAAAAGAGCAGTTCTTTGCATTGTGATTTCACAGAGGCAGGTAAAAGCTTTGGTGTGACAACATTAAAGCTTTGACTTAGATGTGAAATTGATTTAAATCTTGGTTTCTCCCCTAAATGCAACCTTAGAATCACAGAATATCCTGAGCTGGAAGGGACCCACAAACATCGCTGAAGTTCAACTCCTGGCCCTGCGCAGAACCAACCAGGTGTCAGCCTGAACAATTATTTTCCAGCAAGAATTTAGGATTCTGGACTGTGCCAGGGATCTCCCAACACCCAGAGATGTTATAATTCTCCAATTATCATTTCAGTTAATGATGTAATTACCCCAAGTTTTCCCTCATCTTCAGAGGCCTTAGTTTATATATTTTGGGGCTTGGGACAATCAAGGTGTCCTTGGAGAGCAAACCCAGAGAGGTTTGTTATGTTGAGATGGGATCTGCCCCACTGTGACCAGCTGAAATTGAGGAGCTGCTTCCTCCACTGAGAGATGTGTCCCCCACCCCTCCCTTCTTCTGGGAATTCCCTTGCACACCCTCCTGACTCTGATGCCTTAAATGGCTACCTAGAAACAGAGACTAGACAGGAATAAAGGAATAAAGGTGGTATTTATTTGAAAGGCCTTCAGGTGCACACTTTGGGCTCCAGAGGCTCCTGCCTCAGTGCATCCCAACATGGACAATGACAGCTCACGAGTTCTTCACACTTTGATATCAACATAAATTCACTAACTAGAACTCAGCCAATGATGTGATTTCCTTTAAGCTTTCCCCTTTTCCCCTAAAATGAAGGTTTACAGTTCTTGTTCTGAGTGTCCTTGGAGAGCAAGTTAGAGGTTTTGTTATGTCTATCTTAGCATAAGAGAACAGCACTTAACAAGCTACAGAAAACTTCAGAGTCACACTAGTGATGCCTTAAATGGCTCTCTAGAAACAGAGAGCAGACAGGAATCAAGGAATCAAGGAGGGATTGATTGGAAAGGCCTTCAGAGGTACACTCTGGCCTCCAGAGGCTCCTGCCTCAGTGCATCCCAACATGGACAAGGACAGCTCACGAGTTCTTCACACTTTTATATCAACATAAATTCCCCAAGCAGAACGCAGCCAATGATGTGATTTCCCCCAGCTTGCCTCCCTCTTCCCAAGGTGAAGGTTTGCAGTTCTTGTTTCTGGGTGTCCTTGAAGAGCAAGTTAGAGGTTTTCTTGTGTCTATCTTAGCATAGGGAACAGCACTTAACAAGCTACAGAAAACTTCAGAGTTTCACCAGCAGCACAGGATTTGAAAAAATACACAAGTTAAAACCTAAGCCATCACTTAGCAGCACAGGATTTGAAAAAACACAAAAGCCAAAACCTAAAGCATCAACTCCCCCACCCTTGTCCTTGCAGGCATCCAAGATGTCCTTGAAGGTGCAGACGAGCAACATCACGAACAAGAATGACCCCAAATCCATCAACTCGCGGGTGTTCATCGGCAACCTGAACACGGCCGTGGTGAAGAAGTCGGACGTGGAGAGCATCTTCTGCAAGTACGGCCGCGTGGTTGGCTGCTCCGTGCACAAGGGCTACGCCTTCGTGCAGTACTCCAACGAGAGGCACGCCCGCGCCGCCGTGCTGGGCGAGAACGGCCGCGTGCTGGCCGGCCAGACCCTGGGTGAGTGTCCTGCTCTGAAGGTGTTGCTAACCCTGAGAAAATGTCTTTAGGCACTTTTGTGCCTCGCTGGTTCTTGCAGCGTTGAAGTTGTCGGGTTGTTTTCGGTCTGATGATACGCAGACGTCACTTTTTTCTGAAATTTCTCAAAAGCCACTAAAAAAGCAGCACCACAGGTCCCCCACCAGAGTGTCTGGGGCTGGGCTGGCTGCTGTCATTATAGGACACAAAATGAACAACACACACACAGCAAATATCTCAAGCAGAAAAAAGCACACAGTTTGTTGTTGTTGTGCATAGAATGAAGAGAAAAGAGTCCAGAATTTCAGAAGATCAGAAGGTTTTCTTTATTTCGAGATCGATCCCTTTATAAGGACTTTCACTCACAGCTACTGGATTGGTTAAATGTGGAAATGTAAACACAACACCTCTGCCACCACTGGATGAGATAGAGAGAGCATATTTTGAAAACACACACAAGAAAGTAACAAACTAAAGTGAAAATCAGCACCTGTTATTTTGAGAACAAGAGATGCTTACAAAACATTTATGAATCTTTTCTTGAGAACATGAAATGTTTACAGAACTGTTCTCTTTAGAGGTAAAATGATTGTCCTTGGGAAAATTCAGGCCTGGTGCTGGATTTTTCTGATTACTAAATGTCAGCCCCACAACAGTTTAATTTTACTTTGATATCTATAGATTCTTGACAATGACCATGGATTGGAGGATGAGGTTGCCTCCTCTCCAACCACACTGGTTAAACTAGAAGTCCATCAATTGTCTCCTCTTCAGGAGAGGAATGAAAAACAAAAGGAGCAGTTAGAGAAACATTGCTTTGTTTACATGAAATGTGTGAGAAACTCTATTATAAAAAATGCAAACATCAGAAGGCTGAAAAACCAGGGCGACAGTCCTGCCTGTCCCCTAGGGTGAGGCACAGGCAGTGGTGAGGCCCTGTGCTACAAAAAACCTCTATTTTTCATAAATCTAGCAGAAGGCTTTAGATCTTTATTCATTTCATGCAAGGCAGAGCAAAAACAAAATGCAAAAGCAAAGAGCAAAATCTTTTTTTCTCCCTCTCGATGCATCCCGTGAGAGAGTGTCTGTGTGTCTGTCTGGGAGCAGAGCAGTGCAGAGCAGGGTGTGAAAACAAACACTGAGATGAAGTAGTATTTCATCAGCTAAGGAAATACCCTTTTCAAAACATCTTTTCATGGTTCCATTTTTGCTGCCTGGGAATCTTACCCCGGAGCTCTGACTGCCCTCGATGCTCTAAGAATCTCTTTCAGGCAGAAATTGCCTGAGAAATCTTGGCATGGGTTTCCACAGGAAGGGTTGGTCAGTGCCAGGTCACAGCGAGATGTTGGGTGTGCAGAGCGGGTCAGAGGTGGCCCAGTGATGCTTGGGGTGGCCACCTAAAACCAGAGGCTAGGCAGGAATAAGGGAATGAAGGCAGGTATTTATTTGAAGGGCCTTCGAGGTACACCCTGGGCAGTCAAAAGGCTCTGACCCCAGGTCATGAGTTCTTCACACTTTTATAAGTTTGGTCCATTTGCATATCAGGGTTAATTCTCCAATTACAACCCCAGTTAATGATGTAATTACCCCAAGTTTGTCCCTCCTTTCAAGGCTTTAGTTGACAATTTTGGGCCCTGGGACAATCTGGGTGTCCTTGGAGAGCAAACCCAGAGAGGTTTGTTATGTCTAACCAGCATGAGGGAACAGCAGCTCACAGGCCACAGGGAACTTCAGAGTTACACTGGGCAGTACAGGATTTGAAAAATATGAAAGTTAAAACCTAAGGCATCAGCAGGAGGCATGGTTGGGCACAGAGGAGGAGAGCAGCATTCCAACACCACCCCCAGGCAGGGGCTGAAGGCTCCCAGCTCTGTGTGGGATGGGATCAAAGGCACATGTGACATCCTGGCCCAAAAGCTCAGCTATGGGCTGTGATTGTAGAAGCCAAAAAGCAAAACCACAGTTCTGGATCATCCCATGGCCTCTCCTTGAACTGCTGGGGAAGAACAAGGGTGGGGAAAGACTGCCTGGTGTTAAAGACATGGATAGGACAAGGGGAATGGCTTCCCAGTGCCAGAGGGCAGGGATGGATGGGATATTGGGAAGGAATTGTTCCCTGGGAGGGTGGGCAGGCCCTGGCACAGGGTGCCCAGAGAAGCTGTGGCTGCCCCTGGATCCCTGGCAGTGCCCAAGGCCAGGTTGGACATTGGGGCTTGGAACAGCCTGGGACAGTGGAAGGTGTCCCTGCCATGGCAGGGGTGGCTCTGGATGATCTCTAAGGTCCCTTCCAACCCAAACCACACTGTGATTCAGTGATTCCCTTCCAGGACCAGGCTTTACCCTCAGCCTGTCAGGAGAGCTGATACCCAGACCAGCTCAGCCTGACTTCAGCAGATGTGAAATGAGAGAACTTCTCCACCATGTCTGCACTGCTGTGGGATGAGAACTAACAAGCAAATCCCCCCAGCTGCATCCTTGCTTTGCAGATTGCTCCGAGGTGTCCTGTTCTGAGATGCTCTTGTCACCAGCTCCAAGCTGAGAATTGGAACTGGGGACAGTATTTTTAATGAAAAATGGCCATTTCCAAGCCTGCTGCGGGCAGTGGGCACCCAGAAAAGCAATTTGCAGCCCATTCCCACCCCACTGCTGGCACAGCAGGCCGAGATAAGAAGTTGTGTTGAGGCTGTGCTACTTTTGTGAGGTTTATCTGGATACCAGAAACTTCTGCTCACTTCTCATGTGCTGCAGAGAGCAGAGCTGCAGACCTGGCAGAGCTCAGTGTGCCAGGAATGCTTCCAGCCCAGATGTTGCCCACATGTGCAGTCTGAGATAGGAGGGAGGGAACCCAGGAGCTCCTTGTGACGTTCCAGACAGAGACAGGAGACAGGGCCAAGAGACAGGGAGCACTTGCTCACTTAGCTGATGAGAGACGTGGAAGGTTTGCTGTGAGAAAAACCTTCTCTCCAAAAACCTCTGAAACCTCTCATCCCTGCTGGTTCTCCTGAGAAAGCTCTCCTGAGTTGGTGTGTGTGGGCTGGAGCACGTGCAGGGTGCTGGCTGCCCGGGGAATGGTGGGCAAGTGGCTCTGGGAAGTAGAAGGAAGAGATTTGCCAAGTGCAAGGATGTGTTTGCCTTCCTGTGGAGCCCCAACAGGCCCCAAACGTGCCAGAAGCAGGTGGGGATGGGCAGGGGTGTGGGGGAGCTCGTTTCTCCCTGGCAGGGCTGTGTGCATCTGCCCCAGCCGCGTGCCCAGGGCCCGGTGAGGGTGACGAGGGATGTGCCATGTCACAGCTTGTGTCCCTTCCTTGCAGACATCAACATGGCCGGGGAGCCCAAACCCAACAGACCCAAAGGGCTGAAGAGAGCAGCCTCTGCCTTGTACAGGTAGGTGATCACCACAGATGGAGGGAGGTCTCTGGGCTGGTGTTTGCCCTCCAGCACCCCCAGACCGCTGCCCTGAGCTCCCTGCCCTCAGCAGCATGGACAGTGCACGTCCAGAGCTTCTCCCGAGGGCTCCTTGCCATGGCAGTGCCCCAGGGTTGGCCAATGCCTGTGGCATGTGGAGATTTTTGGGCATGGTCCCAACCTGGGCATGGGGTTGGAGAAGGGTGGGCAGCACCTTGAGCTTTAAGCACACCGGAGGAGCACCCTGCTCCAGGCAGGCAGCAGGAGTGGGCACAGAGGGGCTGGGTGTGGGGGAAAACAGGGAACAGGGATCATGTAGGGAAAAGAGAAGACTGATGGTCAAAGGGAGAGAAGAAGGGAGGAAAGTGGGAAGCCCTTGGGGTGACAAATGGAGGTGAATCGAGGAAGAAGCTGGGGAAAGTCCCAAGGGAGCCTGTTCTGAGGAGCAGCAATGAGAGATCAGGGGAACAGGAGGGACAGGTGGCACATGGAGAGGTGTGTGGCACATGGAGCATGTTACAGATGTCAGTGAGCCCTCAGCTTGAGAGAATTTATCACCATTCCCACAAGAAGTGAAGGTTTTCATTTAAGCCTCAGACTCTGGAGTCAGGGGAATGTGGGAGAAACTCATTAAGTTCTTGCTTCTGGTTGTGGAAGGGAGAACTTGAAAAGGTATTGCAGGAGTGCCCTGCTGGTTCAGGAACCCAAAACCAAATAACAAGGTCCCCAAATGCGTTTTATTTATAAATTGTGATGATTTTGATGCCAGTCTTGTGGTGAGGAGACTGAGGCGCTGAGTCAGGAGTTGGAAGGTGTGAGGTTGGGAGGAAAAGACTAAAATCATTATTGGGGTTATAGGTGGGTGTAGCAAAAGGGGAAATCATGAGAGAAATGGAGATTTTTCCACAAAAAGAAGAAACAAAAGTGCGACGGGTGAAGAGACCCCTGTGATTCTGACTCAGCCACATGGTCCTGCCCTGGTGTGCTGTGGAATGGCAAATACTGGTTAGAAAATGCAGTTCTGGCACAGCCAGAGCCCCAGCAGCCTCCCACCACCCACAGGGCATATCTGGGGTCCTTCCAGGAGCCTCTCAGCCGAGCTCCCCCTGTGCAGCTTCCACGCACATCTCTCCTTGCCCCTCTTTGGCCCTTCCCAGGTCCTGGCCCTCTGGATTCCCAGGGGATGGCCCTTGAGGGGAAGGAGATGGGGGTAGAAATGACACAAATGCCACTGTTCAGCCACACGTGGAGTGCTCACGTGGGGCTGGGCCCATAACACACATCAGCTCCTTCCATCCATCTTGCACTAACGAGCTTTTCATTTACTGCTCACCCGGGCCTGGAGCACTAATCCCTTCCTCTGGAATGACCAATGTTTCAGACTTCCAGGCTGCTGAGAGAGATGTTTGCTCCCTCCCACAAATATGGATATGCTGAAATATGGGCCAGAGAACTGCACTGCTCCAAGCTCCAGTGATATTTCATCCCAGACTGGCTGTCAGATTAAAACTTTGCCATCTGGACTGGCAGAACTTACGATATCTCCTGGAAAACAGGGAATCCAGGTTTGCAGCGAGCTGTGCTTACAGCTTCCCGAACCACCATCAATTTTTCTAAATGTTAGACTTCAAAAATCACAGCACTGTAATTTATAGAAGTGCTGTGTTAAACACAGCAGAGGATTTTTCCAAAGGCTGAGTTTTTTCTTTGCCTTGCTCTAAGTCTGCATGGGAGGATCGAGGGGAAGGCAAGGCAAGGCAAGTTCCATTTTGAACACAGAGGAAGTAACAGTCAGGACATTTTAGCTGCCCACCAGCCCAGGGGGGTGTCCATGTGTTCAGCAGGAATCCTTGGGGATGCAGCCTCCTGTCCCCCTCCAGCCAGGCTCATGCCACCATCAGCTTCCTCAGGTGTCTCCACACGAGGCACCTTCAGTTCTTACAAAGCCTCGCTGCCCTCCCTGTTCTCCTCCACTCCTGGATCTCTGGGCCTTCCTCCCTCCTGCTGGCACTTCCCAGAGCATCCCTTTGCACAGGGAAGGTCCCTGGCTGCTCCTGCCTGGCACCTCAAGCGTGGCCATCCCTGGGGCTGGCTGGGAAACGAGGTGCTGTGACTGTCCCCAGGCAGTCACTCACTGCCTCTCCTGCACAGCAAATCTGCAAGGCAAAAACAATGTCTGGACAGGATGTCCTGGGGCACTTGGGGCCACGTTCAGGTCAGTGCCAGCGATCCCACCTTGCTGTCAGCTGGCTGGGAAGGAAAGGTGGCTCTGCCAGGGCCACTCTGGGCTTTTGGAGGCACAGATCTCTGCCCTGCCTTGGGGCTAAAGCTGCTCCATGGCCGAAGGACAGAGAGGACAACCCAAGCAAGAGCTGCTGGGTGTCTGCAGCTCAGTGGCCCCAGGAGGGGTGTCTGAAATGGTGGCAGGAATAAAGCACTGCTGACTGACTGTCACAGCCAGGGAACACTGGCATCCATGCCCTGTCACGCCCAGAGCTGCTGTCAGCCCATCCCTAACACCCTGCCAGGCCCTGGTGCTGGAGCAGTGACATCCCAGCACCAAATCCACATGGACAGGGCTGAGAGCAGCCCCGGGGCAGAGGGGGAGGTGAGCAATGATGTCCCAGCCTACAGCAGCCCCAGCACTTTGGGAATGCCAGCCTTCATCCCACATTCCTCTATTTCCCTCTGCCTTGGCTGCTTGCAGGAGGAAGGAGTCTCACAGAGCCCCACCAGATCCCTGTTTGATAGCTGCCACATTTTCCAAGCAGCTTTCCAGCAGGTATTCCTTTACAGCAGGCAAAGGGTGGGAGCTGAGCTCAACGTGGCACTCGTGATCAGCAGTATCAGGCAATAACTGGAGCACAGGTGCTCAAATGCACTTTTGCTGTTCAGGGGCAGGCTCAGAAGTGGCCCCACAAAGGGGATGGAGAGGCAGCACATGCAAACAGTGCCCCTCCAGCTGTGAACAGTTGCATTTCGAACCTGAGTCAGTATAAATGTTGTTTGATTGTTTTGCCAAAGGCAAACAAAGCAGAGGCAAGGAATGCGGCAGGAGGTGTTTCCTTGAGGCCCTCCTGCTTTCCAGCCTTTCCCTCTGCTTATCCCTGCTTTATTTTGAAAGGGTGTGGTGTCACCAGCGATGGAAAAACAGCACAGGTGATTCCTCTACACAAGTACACATCTGCCAGGTGGCTGAGAAACCATCCCTCAGTCTCAGGATGCCTTATCCCACATGCAGTGAAATTTTTAGGATAAATCACCCACTCTAAGGCACTCCCTTTTAGCAGCTTTTTTCCTGGATTCATCCAGGCAGCCCTGCCCTGTGCTCAGAGCCCAATTCCAAGGATCCTACTAAAACCATCCAGCCCCTGCCTGCCTGGCATCACCTGCTAAGGCATGAGTGTCTGGTGTGACACAGCAGGGTCACACAGCCTTGGGCTGCCCCATATCCCTCATTCCAGCCCCCTGCCTTCCCCAAGGGCTGTCCTGTGGTCAGCAGGAGTCAGAGCAGCGCTGCAGAGGCTGGGGTTCATGTTTTGGGAAGTCAGGACCAGCTCCCTGGGGGAATTACACCCCTAATTCCTTTTGGAAGGATGGAAGTGTCTCCAATCCCACAAGGAGAACCCCCCCCACCCCCAGGCTTTGGACCCACAGGTGCTGTGGGGCCCCTGCCCTGCAGTCCAGGCTTGGTGTGACCCCCCCCAGCCTCTGGGAATGCCCTGCAGAGCTGCCAGGAGTGATTCCCACCAGGAAAACACGGGGCTGCCCAGCTTTGCTGCCACATTCCCCATGGAAATAGGGAATAACACAGTGCCAGGGTTCATTGGCTGCTTCACCTAGCAGATTGACTGCTCTGGGGAGGGGCTCAAGGCTTCACCTGAGCTTTTGGGCGTCTCTGTCCTTCTCTGTCCTTCTCCAGCTCTTCTCCATCCTTCTCCAGGTTGGATCTACAGATACTTGAGGCTGAGCTTCATCCTCTTGGTGCTGGAGCCAAGCCCAGGAGCGGGGCAGAGGTGCCCAAACACCTCAGGGCAGGGTCAGTGCTGGAGACAGAGGTGCCCAGGCCACTGAGGGCTCTGTTCCTTGTTCCCAGGTGCCAGGCTTTGCCCAGGGCTCTGCTGTGTGCTGGGGCTGAGGCTGCAGCTCCTCTCCATCCCTGTGTCCCCACAGAGGTGCCCATGTGCTGATCCACACAGCTCTGCCAGGGAGCAAACGCTTGGAGGAAAAGCCAGCTCAGACCAGCAGTGTGAAATGGGGTCAGGAAAAAGGAATTTGGGCATCTCGAAATTTTGCCAAACACCCCCAAGCTTTGTGATGTTTGTGAACAAATGCTCCAGAGCTGCCTCATGGTTTCCAAGCCACAGGGAGCCTCCAGCAAGAGCAGCACCCCAGGGAGGGTGGGGATAAAGGCACTGCTTCATCCCACTCAGAGCCCTGGGGCCGCAGGGAGATGCCACTGTCTCCTCTTGCTGGGACTGGGGACAACACTGGCTCTGCTGGAGAGAGCCAGAAGCTCTTCACCAGAGCCTGTCAGGATTGAAAATATTCCAAAATCGCAGCAATTTCATCTGAGTTGCATCTAAGGAGAGGGGGAAAATTGAAGAGGGAGAGTCTGACAGTGTAGAAGCATCCTACTTCCATTTTCCTTTCAAGTGGCTTCCTCTTTTGATGGTATTTTGTATTTACTGGATTCAAACAGACCTGGAGTCAAACATCTTCAGTGATCAAAATAAATTGGCAGGCTGAGGGGAGCTATTTTCTTGGAGAGTTTTTGTATCTCCAGGTTTCACCCCAGGTGAAATCAAAGTACCCGTGAGGAAAAGCTCCATGGAAGTGCCTCATTCCCTGCTGTCCATCCCCTCAGCCCCACACACAGCTGGGCTCACTCCAGCAGCAGCTGTCCTGCGAGGAAGTGCCTTTCCCTTTCAGTCCAGAAGAGGGAATAAGTAAACACAGCTCGTGCAGTGGTTGGGACAGGGGCTGGGGGATGTTCCTGTCTCCTCTGAGCCCAGCAGGAATGTTGGCTACAACTCAGGTCAGAAGGGGAGGGCACCTGAAAAGAATCTGGAATTCACCTGTGGAAAGTGGCTGCAGTGGCATCTGGAAGGGCTGTGGTGGTAACACCTCCACAGCCACATCTCCCCACCAGTGCTCCTTGCTCAGGAGTGAGACCCTGCACTCCCCACCCCCTCCTCAGCCAGCTGGGAATGCCACAGGCAGCAGCTGCTCAGGGATAAGGCCCAGCTTTATGGAATATCTCCCCACTGAAGTCTCCATGGCAGGGCACAATTGGGGCAGGAGGTGCATGAGGCATCCCCTTGCCCTCTGGCACCACCAGCTCCTTGGCCATAAAGCAGCTCTGGGGTCTCCAACCACCCACAGGTGCCTGGGTCCCCCCAAGGCACAGGCTGGCTCTCCATATGCTGCCACAGGAACACAAGGAGCAGGGAAAAATCACCTTTAGGAAGGCAGCAGAACTGGGTGGGACCTCAGTGTCAGGCAGGACAGACCTCCTGAGTCCAGCCTGGAATTCCTGGTGCAAACCACACTTCCTACCAGCCATCCCAGTCAGCCTCACACTGTTCTTGTCACTTCTGTCGAGGTGCAGGACACCAAATTTACTCTCAGCTACACACTTGGGTGGTCATCCTTGCCCCTCCCCAGTTCCTCCTGGCTGAGCCCTTCCCTCTCCCCACATCAACCTCTCATTCTTCCATTCTCTTCTGCCACATCAGACAGTTCCAGGGAGCAGGACAGACTTTGCTTTCTTCTGCTTTCTTTTCATCACTTGTGGCTTAGCCAGTGTGCCCTGAGCCTCAGCAGGGCAGGCTGCTGTGTTCAACTGGGGTACCAGTGTGGGGTCAGAGCCCCTGCTTGGTGCTGCCTTGTGACAAAGCAGCTGCAGCCAGGGGGAAAGTGATACTGGGTGTCCAGGGAGTGTCCAGGGAGTGGGGAGTGCTCCTCCTTCAGGTTAAAATGCAGCTCAAGCTTAAGAGAACAGGACATGGGCATTGTCTGGGTGGGGGGAGAGAGGTTTAAATTAATACATATCCCCATAAATATCCCCTTTGTCCCGACTTCTCTCCACACACATCTTCTTGCTCCTCCCTGAGATAACCAGGTTAACAGCCCTCTGCCAGCATCAACCTCTCCACTGTCTTCAGCTCCCCAGATCTTCCTCCTGAGCTCAGCCCACCTCCCTGCAGCCAGGACTGTCCATGTCCTGCTGGATGGGAGTCCATAGGAAGGGGAATCAATTTATTTACCCATGGTGGCCCTAGGGGCGTTCAGCAGGCAGTGAGGGAGCAATAATAATGAGTTACCAGCACTAATTAACCCCTGATGCCCTGACTGTCTCTGCAGTGGCTACGACTTCGATTATGACTATTACAGAGACGACTTCTACGACAGGTGAGGCATCAGCCAGACAGGCTTTGTGGGGCAGGGGAGGGAGGGCTGTGGGCACAGGGGGTCCAGCCCAGCCTGTGGGGTGGGATCCGATGGCCCCGAGCACCGGGAATGCTGCGGGGTGTTGGAGTCCAGGAAAGCCTGAGAACTTCTTCTGCCCCTCTGGGGATCTCTTTTATCCTCAGAGCTCCTCAAAATAGCTTAGCCTGCGACCTAAGCTTGTGGGAGAAGCTCCCTTCATTTTTGGGAGAACTTGAATGCACCAGAGAAATGAAAATATTTTTGTTTAGTGTACCACAGAGTGTGTAGTTGTAGTTTTTAGATTTTGCTCTATATAGAGGCAACATGGAGGATTCAGGGTGTCGGCTTCTCCTTCTTCTTTCTCTTCTTTCTTCTTCTTTTTCCTTTTTTCTCTGACCTAAGTTCCTGTGAGTAATTGGTAGAAAGAACTCAGTGTAGAAGAGACGTGTTAATAAAATTGATACCTGCTGGTTTTAAAGACAAAACAGAACACAGAAGTTGTTGACTGGTTGATAAAAGACATAAAAGCTACCTATTTCGGGTAGCCATTTGCCATTGTACTCCTAGAAGCAGCAGCCGATGCTGTGCTTCTGAAACTTAGAGAAGAAAAAATAAACCTCGAAGCAGCAGAGAGAAGTTTTGTTTCATCTTTTTCGGGACACGGGACATTGAAATAAGGAGGACAGACGGGCTCGGGCTCGGGCTCGGGCTCGGGCTCGGGGTCAGCCCTGCTGGCCCCCACGGCAGGGTTGCCATGTCCTTCCTGTCGCTCCCCCTCAGGATCTTCGAGTACCGGGGCCGGGTGTCGCCGGTGCCGCGGGTGGTGCCGGTGAAGCGGCCGCGGGTCACCATCCCCCTGGTGCGCCGCGTCAAGGCCTCGCTCCCGGTCAAGCTCTTCGCCAGGTCGGCCGCCATCGCCAACAGCTCGGCCAAGCTCAAGTGTGAGTGTGTGCCCGGCCTGGGGACTCGTGTGGGGAGGGGGGACCGCGGGGAGCTCGCAGAAAACCCTCAGGGAGCCCCGAAGGCCTGGGAAGAGCAGCCCAGCTGAGGGGGGCGGGTGCGGCTGGGGAAGCGCAGGTACAGCCCGAGCGTGCCAAAGCCTGGGCTCAGCCTCCACGGCCTGCCTGAAACAGCACCCACAGGCTTTCTTGGGAGCAGCCCCCAGCTTCCCTGCCGGTTTCCCAGCGAGTTTCCAGCCTGGGGTTCCTCCGTGGGTTTTGTGCCTGCTCAGGAAGTGCCCTGGGCCGGGCGTGGGGTGGGGCTGCAGTGCTCGGCAGGGCACTGAGTGCCTTCCTTTCCTTCCTTCCTCCCTCCAAGTGAAGAGCAGCGAGCTGCAGACAATCAAAACTGAGCTGACGCAGATCAAATCCAACATTGATGCTCTCCTGGGCCGGCTGGAGCAGATTGCTGAGGAACAGAAGCTGTCCGCAGGTCAGCGGGGTGTGGGGATGCCTCAGGGCTGGCCTTGGGCATCACAGCTTCCTCCGGGCTCTGACAGGGAGGTGTCAACCCCCAGTTCTAGGGTAGAATCACGGGCCAAAGTGACACACCTGAAATAGTCCTGAAATAATGGACTTGGGGTTTGAAATGATGAGATTTTTTTTTTTACTTTGCCATACAGTGTGTGTTTTTTAGTTTGCTTTTTTGTTCTACTGTTCTATTTTACCTTGTCATGTCCTATTATATTATATCCTATTCTATCTTCTATTCTATTCTATTCTATTCTATTCTATTCTATTCTATTCTATTCTATTCTATTCTATTCTATCCCCCTTCCTTTCCTATCCTATCCCTATTTTATCCTATCCTATCCCAGTTCTAATCTAGTCCATTCTCCTCTGTTCTATCCTATCCTATCCCATCCTATCCTATCCTATCCTATCGTATCCCATCCTATCCTATCCTATCCTATCGTATCCCATCCTATCCTATCCTATCCTATCGTATCCCATCCTATCCTATCCTATCCTATCGTATCCCATCCTATCCTATCCTATCCTATCGTATCCCATCCTATCCTATCCTATCCTATCGTATCCCATCCTATCCTATCCTATCCTATCCTGTCCTGTCCTGTCCTGTCCCTGTCCCTGTCCCTATCCCTGTCTTGCCTTGCCTGGCTCCCACAGACCTGTTGGGGGATGTGGAACCTTCTCTGCCCTCTCCACACTCTCCCAGGCTGCTTCCTCCAGCCCAGCAGAGCTCCCCAGAGCAGGAAACCTTCCCATCACTCTGGGTTTGGGGTTGTCTCACCCCAGGGTTTGGGGGCTGTCTCACCTCAGGGTTTGGGGAATGTCTGACCCCAGGGTTTGGGGCTGTCTCCTCCCAGGATTTGGGGCTGTCTCATCCCAGGGTTTGGGGCTGTCTCACCCCAGGGTTTGGGGCTGTCTCCTCCCAGGGTTTGGGGCTGTCTGGCCCCAGGGTCAGGCCTGTCTCATGACCAGCCCTGACCCCGCTGTCGCCCGCAGAGGCCCGGAAGAAGGCGGAGAGCAGCAAGAGCGAGGTGTCCCAGGAGGACACGGCGTCCGAGGCCGAGGCCAACGCGGAGGAGCCTCTCAACGGGGACGAGGGCGAGGAGGAGGGACTCGCCCGGGAGGAGTGTGAGGATGAACTGGTAAGAGAGCTTGGGTGATCCATCCCTGCAGCATGGGAGCTCAGTGGTGAGCCACAGTTTTACTGGAGCTTGCTAAATCCCCGGGAAAAGTAGTTTTTCCTTCCTCTGAAGAAATCGCTGTATTTAAATGTGATTTTTGTTCACAGCTTATCCTCCCAAACCTTTCTGCTGCCTGCAAAAGCACTGCCCATGCAAACATGTGTGGTGGTGCTGAGGAAGTGTGGTTGGCTCTTGAAATTCAGGCATTTAACCTTGATTTCACAGCTAGGACTGGTTTAAACCACGCTGCTCTTCTCCTGAGTGATTCTTAGATGGATTTAATGCCATGGCAAAGGCAGGCTGTGTTAGATAAGCTGCATGTGCAGCGCCCTTGCACCTGACCAGACATCCACAGGGTCACAGGAGGGTTTGGATTGGAAGGAACCTTAGAGAACTTCTCATTCCACCCCTGCCATGGGCAGGGA
The DNA here is from genome assembly GCA_013400515.1 of Erpornis zantholeuca. Taxonomy (NCBI): domain Eukaryota; kingdom Metazoa; phylum Chordata; class Aves; order Passeriformes; family Timaliidae; genus Erpornis; species Erpornis zantholeuca. The sequence continues at coordinate 307,924 of VZTN01011668.1, forward strand.
CACCTTCCTCTCTCCCAGGCTGCTCCAAGCCCTGTCCAGCCTGGCCTTGAGCACTGCCAGGGATCCAGGGGCAGCCACAACTTCTCTGGGCACCCTGTGCCAGGGCCTGCCCACCCTCCCAGGGAACAATTCCTTCCCAATATCCCATCCATCCCTGCCCTCTGTCAATGCGAAGCCTTATCCTGTCTCTCCAGGCCCTTGTCCCAAGTCCCTCTCCAGAGGCACTTGTCCCATGGCACAAACCAAGTTCTGGCCGAGCCAGGGCACCCCCAGCGAGGGCAGTGCCAGCACAGCTGGTGCCAGGCACACATCAGCCCTGCTGCTCCCAGTCCTGCCCCAAACAGGGGTGTTCTTGGCCAACCCAGTGGCAAATGTGTGCCTTTGGATGGCTACAGCAGAGGGCATACCAGGCCTGTGTAACCACTGCCAGCACGGTCATGTATCCCAAACCAAACCTTTGCTGAGAACAGGATCAGCTCCAGGTCCAGCCTGAGGGCAGCAGGGCTCCGGGGTAGAAGGACAGGGCCTGCCCTGAGTGGCCCCTGAACAGCTCCAACCCCTCCCCACCCCAGCACTGATGGCAGCAGAAGTGAGGCTGAATCTCAGCATCCCTCTCCTCTTCCTCAGCCCCCATCCCTTGGGTGGCCATGCCACACACCCATGGCATTTCCTGAGACATAAAAGCTCCTCCAACCTCAGACACCCCCAGGGGTTTGTGCTCTCCTGCTCTGTCCTGAGCTGTGATGGCTGAGGGCTCTGGACAGGGCCCTTTGGCCGTTCCAGGTCTGGGGCCTCGTGGCTGGACTCCATCAGTGCTGCCAAACTGGGGGAGCTGCTTGAGGGGAGATGTCACACCAGGCACTGGGAAGAAGAAAGGCACAAGCTCTGTGTCAGGAAAAGGAAGGCCAGGTTTGAATTACATCAAGGGAAACAGATGGTCAGAATTAGGGGGAAACTTGCTGATGTTAATGATGATAAAGCAGTGCACAGCCTGTCAACAAAAAATGTGCATTTCTCTGCCATTGCTGGGGTAAGGAAACACTGGAGAGACATCTGCTGGCAATGATTTGGGAAGAGCTGGTCCTCATTAAGAGGAGAACAAGATGACTATTTCAGTTCACTTACATCTCTATTTTCTGTAACTCCCTGGCCCTCATGTGGCATCAAGACCAGCAGTGTTTCACTGCCAGCTTCAGACAAGGCTCCCAGGTGCTCTGGATGGTCAGGTCAGTGTGTGCAGGGCATGTGCAGGGAGCTCCTGGAGCCCTGTGAGGCAGCTCACCAGAGCCAGCCTTTGTATTGCTCCTGACCTCACAGCCCTGAGCACTTCCAAAGTGCTCCTGGGGAGCAACTCCTTGGTCCCACATCCCTCTGGCTCACTGTCTTGGTTTGAGAGACAGGTGTCTGCTAGGGAGGGCAGGAGCCTCCCTTGGAATGGAAAGTGCAACCTCCTTCCCTCCCAGTTATTATTATTTTGAAATTAAGGGCCTTTCAGGCAAAGATATGGAGAATAGGAATAACAGTTCTTTACTAATATATGCATATATATATATATATATGAAACAAGGCAGAAAAGCACTGGTTTAAACTGACAGAGTCAGATACAACCTGACACCCTGACAGTCAGGGCAGCAGTAGCAGTCCCATGAGATGGTGGCTGCAGTTCTCCTGAAGTGATGGATGTGGTTCTGTTGAGCAGTGATCTTGGAGAGAGGTCTGGTCTTCCTCAGGAGGTCCAGTGGTGGCTCTGTAGTGCTTGTCCTCTGGAAAATCCAGTGAGAAAAGGCTGCTGTGGTGTTTGAAATCTCAGTTTATATCCAGGATGGAATGCTTGGTTTCTTCCTCTGGGCAGAGCATCTCACATAGGATGGTGAGCTCTGAGATAAGGCACTGCTGGGCCATGAACAGGAGACAGTGCTGAGGGAGGAGGCAGGGAGCACTGCCCCACCTGGTTTCAAGAGCTTACAAGGATGGTGACAGAATCCATACTTTAGGGCACATCTCACATTGTACCCTAGGGCCCTCACACACACCAGCATGGCTCTCACCACCTGCTGTCCATGGACACAGCACCCAAATGGGGTCCCTAAAATCCCCTTGGCTCTGAGGTGTCACAGCAGGGCAGGAGGGACCTGGAGGGGTTTACTGTCTGTGGTTCCCTTTCTCCTGCAGGAGAACAGCCATTACACAGATGTGGAGGATGCCAGACTACAGTAACCAGGTACAGTTCCCCTGCTGCTGATGCTGAGCCAAAGCTCTCGTTCTGTGCACGTTGGGCTGGGGGGTTGCTGCTTCAGGAGAGGCTCTGTCCCACTGCTCCTCCCTGTCCCCCTAGCATGGAGATTGGCTGCCAAGCTGGGTCACTGGCCAGCTCCTCACCCCCTTTCCTAAATGTCAAATCCCTGGGGTTCAAGGACTTTGCTGTAGCTTCCCTTTTCTCCTTGCAGCCCACCCGGAGCAGCTGTGAGCAACAGTGTGAGGAAAGCACGAGGCTAAACCCTGTCCTGGCACGTTGAGCAAGACAAGCTGAATGGAAGTGCTGCTGTCATCTCTACCTGGCATTCAAAGGAGAAACATGGCCCAACATCTTCCATCCATCTGTAAAGCAAAGGCAAAGAAAACTCATCCTCCCAGCGGATCCCCACCACCCCTGCCATGGATTCAGAGCTCTGCAGCCAGCAGAGGCAGGAGCCAGACCTGCACAGCCCAGAGCCACCACAGAGACCAGGAGAGCAGCTGTGTCCCCATGGGAGCCCAGAGGTGTTCTAGAGCTGCTTGCAGGAGAGCAGAGAGAACTCAGCCCAACCCAATAAAGACATTTTTGCTGTGCGAGGTGAGAGCCAGAGCATTTCCTGACTGAGGGAGAACTACTGTCTCCGTTTGGACAGTCTGTGTTCCTGTGCTGAAGATCCTGTGGAGTCGGAGGTGTGGGGAGAGCTGTCCTCCAGCACAGCCACCTCCTGTCACGTCTCTTGTGCCCCACGAGCTGCTGTGTGTCCAGGGTCACTTCCAGGTGGAAAGGAGTCGGTGCTGGAGCAGCTGCTGTGCTCTGGGAAACTGCTTGAAGAGGGGAGGGGAGAGGAAGCTGCAGGAAAGCAGAGAAACCAAGCACACATGAGCCCGGTTTGGTGTCCTCATTCTCCGCTGTGGAAGGGCTGAGCAAGCCTCTGCAGAGTGAGGGGTGCCAGCAGCTGGGGATGAGATCCTTTCCTCGGACCAGCTGCTCCCTGGAAGGGATGTGGAGTCCCCACTCCTGCAGCCTGGAGCCAGAGACATCAGCCCCTTCCCTGGCTGCCCACATCTCCTCCTGCCCCAGTCAGGATGTGTCGGGAGAGTGGGGCGACAGCTCCTGCTCCTGCCTGAGCTCCATGCCCAGGGTGCCAGCGTGCCCGAGGCTGGGACAGGGAATACCCCGAGCACGATGCATGTGGGTGTGCCAGCACCCCCTGCTCCCCAGATCCCAGCTGCTTGTGCCCCCTGCCCCATGCTGGGAGCAGAGGGCTCCTCATGGGGCCCCTGCACCTGAGAGGCCTCAGCCGTTCTCGTTCCTCCTTCCTGGGCTTGTCCCGGGGCAGACAGGGCTCAGACTCCCACAGCACTTTAGCCCCACCTGCTGTGTCCTGGCCTCCCCCTCCCCTCCAGAACACACACCCACAGCTCGGGTGTGTGCTTGGAACCCAGAGCCGTGTCCACACCTTCCCCTCGGCCGACCCCTCCCACACCACACCTGGCCCGGGGTGGTCCTGAGTGCTCCGACCTCATCCACGGCATCTCTTGGAAGGGTGAAGGGAAAACAGCTCCAGGGGTGACACCTCCCTGCCCCTGGTGCCTTCCTGGAGCACGCATGGCTCTTGAAGCACAAAGTTTTCTTTGCATATCTTAGTTTGGGCTGCTTGAGGAGAGCTTGAAGGGAGAGCCGTCCTTCCCCCGTGGTTCCCGAGCAATGTCTGCACCGTGCTGTCCCGAGCTGTTCTCCAGGCCTGGAGAGATGAGCTGCAGGCGTGGCTGTGAACTGGCCGTGATGCTGATGTTTGGGAGAGAGGTGACCTTGTACATACAATCCTGTATAATAAAAGAAAGAAATCTAATCTGCTTCCCCTCTCTTTGCGATGCACACACACTTGTTTCTTCTGTTTCACACAAGTCTGTCTTCCCTTTCCCAGCCTCAGCTCTGCCCACAGGATTTGCTTTCCCTTGTACAAGGAATATCCCACTGGGTTGAGCAAAACATATGCATTTACAGGGGCTCTGGGATATTCCCCTGGAGGCTTGGAAACTTCTTTGATGCAGGAGAGCAGGGGCCAAATCCAGGCCTTTAATCTCTGGACTTTGAACTGGTCCAGCTTGTAACAGACTGGAAAACTCTGGCTGCTTTGCCAGTTTGCACAAGCCAGCAGTGCTAAAAAACTGCTCCTTAAGCACCAGAGCGGTGTCAGGAGGGACCAGTGACCTCATGGGGAGAATCTCAGAATCCCAGAATGGCTGGGGTTGGAAAGGACTTTAAAGTTGATCTCTTAGGGTCACCTTCCACCAGACCAAGTTTCCCCAAGGCCCATCCAGCCTGGGTGGGTTCTTTGTGGCTGAGCCACCATCCAGCCCTGGAGGGCAAAGCTGCCTGAGTTTCTGGTGAGTCTGAGATGTTTGGAGGTGCCCGTGTCTGTCTGTACACCCTGCCAGCAGTGCCCTGCACGCTGACAACAGCAGCAGCATCAGGCTGCTCCCTGCAGGTCTTTGGGGCTGCAAGGAGGAGCAGTGCAAGGGGGAAAAAACCCCAAAACCAAACCATGCCAAACTGGCTGTCAAGAAGATGGAAATGAGCCCAACACTGAGTCTGCTGAGCCATGAACCCAACTCTGAGGTGCTCAGGGGCTGGGGCTGGGTCACTCCTGCACAGCTTTAGAGCACAGCTGAGGTCTCCCAGCAAACAACCAGTTGGATTTTGTTCCCTGTATTGGAGGAGCACGAGGGATGTGGGGAGCTCTCATGCAGGCCCCCATGGGGGAGGTCCCTGAGCTCCTGGCTGCAGGTGGGGCCCCAAGGAAATGAGTTTGGGAGTTTTGGTGCTCACCGAGGTCTGTCCATGCAGAGAACCCACATGGAGAGGTGAGGGGGCAGCAGGGGGGGGAAAGGGACCCCCCCCAACCCCTTCATGCACCCCTTGGGCCATAAAGCAGTGCAAAGCTCCCTGCTGGCTCCATCAGGAGAGGAATGGGGGCCAGGAGGGATCACCCCTGCTCTGAGCATGGCTTTCCCACAGACCCACTTGGCTGGAAAAGCCCTCCAAGGCCATCCAGTCCAAGTTCCCCCAGCTCTGCCAAGGCCATCACTGACCCATGTCCCCAAGTGCCACAGCATCTCTTAAATCCCTCCAGGGATGGTGCCACTGCCCTGGGCAGCTGTTCCACTGCCTGACCACCTTTTCAATGAAAATATTTTCCTTAATATCCAACCTAAACGTCCCCTGGCACAGCCTGAGGCCATTTCCTCTTGTCCTATCCCTTGATATCTGGGAAGAGACCAGCCCCCAGCCACATCCCATAAAGGAGGGAGATTCTCCTTAGCCCTCCTGTTGTTGCTGATGTATTTACAACAGCATTTTTTATTGTCTTCTATGGCAGTAACCAGATTAAGTTCAAGTTGAGCTTTGACCCTTCTTATTTTCTCCCTGCATAGCCCCATGACACCCTTGTAGTTGACCTAAATTGTCCTGTTTTTTCCTCAGTTCCAGGCAGCAGTTAATCCAACCCCTTTTTCTTGCCCATCTCTTCTTTTGGCTCAGAGGCAGAGCCAGCTCCTGGGCCTTTAGGGGTGTCCTGGCCAACAGAAAGATGGGAGGGGTCCTCCCCAAGGCCCTTTAAACACCGTGACACAAAAAGATGCTCAGATCCCAGGAGCTCTGGAATGAATGTAAAGGGTCCCACCCTTTATGCACCCAACCTCCTTTTCCACGGTCCAGCATCCCCAGGGGTGTAAATCATCCCTGCCCTGCTGGGATGTGGGAGGACAAGGGCTGGGCCAGTCCATTCTCTCCAGAACAGCCCCACAGGCAACAATTCATTCAACATCTGCATATTCTGAAGAAAAATGAGCAACATAAACCGAGCAGCTCAGCTGAACATACACAGCTGCCACGGTGTGAGCTTGGGAAAAAAAAAAGCCTTTGTTAAAGACTCCCCACCACCCACAGAGGGAAGGTTCCATTCCCAAGAGTCCCAGAGCTCCCCAGGCTCCTCACTTGGGCTGCTCTGGTTGCTGCCATCCCATCAGTGGCAAAGGCAGCGTGGGCTTGGTTAGAAACAACCCCAAAGGCTCAGTGCCTGCAGCCTCACCTGCACCTCTGCAGAGGAAACGGGAATGGCTGAGAATGGGGATACAGTCTGGGTGGGATGGGGTGGGATGGGGATGGGATAATGGGATGGGATGGGATAATGGGATGGGATAATGGGAT